>CM076579.1:534092400-534669841 GCA_034641835.2 Pinus albicaulis
TGTTGTTGGATCTAATGGTGTAATGCCAAGTTTTTGACAAGTGGTGGTTGTTAGGATATTGATTGCAGCTCCCAAATAAACTAAGGCATTTCTAAATGATTGTCCATTGATTTTCATCGTAACTATAGGATTTCCTAGGTCCTCATACTTTACAGGTGCTTCTCTTCCTGATAGTAAGTCAGATAGAGTGCCGACTACTTGGACGGTTGGGTTAGTTGTTGTTCTCATCTTTGGCTTTCTTATACATAGTTCTTTGATGGTATTTGCATAAATGGGAATATCTTAGATAGCTTGGAGGAGTGGGATTTTTATACACAAATTTTTCAGTTCTCCCAGAAGATCAAAATCAGGATGTTCTATTGGACGAGGTATGATTAGTCGTTCTGGGAATGGTGGAGAAGAGGTGGTTGCTTTCTCATGAGTTTGTTGTCTAGCTTCATTATCCTTTTGCAATGTTTGTTCTGAAGGTAACGGATTTTCAACTAGAACATTTTTGTTTCCCTCTGTTTCTATTATGCATCCAAACCTTATTTGAAGGTTGTTGCACTCCCTTAACTCAGTTTCTAGTTCTAGTGCTTCGATTATTTGAACAGATTGAACCAGCCTATTATTAGGGTTCGGGTTGGGTTGGGCTGGGAGTTGCGGTCTTAAGTTGGTCTGGGGATTTTTTTGCAATGTATATGGTGCTGGAAGTGTGGGTGGAGGGAGAGTAATCATTCCAGCTGGTTGATTCATAGATCATTGCCAGTTCGACTGCCAGGTCTAACTCTGCGAGGTGGAGGGGGAACATTATGTTGGATATGTATTATTTTACCAAAATGGTGGACAGTAAGGAAAGCTCAGCCAATTGGTTTGATCTGTTTGATTTGGCCACAAAAATGGTTGCTGTGACCAACTGGGGAAGGGTGGCTGATTTTTCCACATTCCATTATATTTCTGAGCGTTATACCAAGGAGACTGAAAAGAAGAGGATGGATCAATGGGCATACCTATTTGTTGTGGTTGCCATTGACGACGCTGATTGAGTAGGTATACCATTTTTGTTTCTTCTTTTGCTTCTTTGTAGACTGATTTCAATCCCGGGAGTGAGGGGCAACTGTATGTGGAGTGATCTTTCATGCAGATGGCATAGACTTGGACTATATCCAGCGGGCGCTCTTTATGGCTATGTTTCTTTCTGCATCTAGGGCAGAATATTGCCAAATTTTTTTCTACTTCTGCGTGCTTTTGTTTAGCTTGCATGATATTGAGCTCTGTTGTTAGAGTCCCTAGAATATCAATTTTGAAATCTTCCAGTAGATTGCCAATTTCTGTGTGGATTATACCTCCACCGCAGGTCTTGCTATCCCTTGTGATCACGTCACGTTCTGCTGGTTTTAGTCTTGTGCTGCCTCTCGAACTCCTGATAAATAAATTAATAATGTTAGCAAAATTTTCCTGATATATGTTACCTTTTCCCATGATGTTTAACATTTCAACCTGTTGTTCCTTCATACCTTTAATCAATGTAGTTTTTAACACATTATCAGGTAAGGGTAAAGATGCATAAGGTGATATCTGGAGGTTGTATTGAAAGCATTCTACATATTCCTCCAATACTTCATTAGGTTTTGCTGTCATCTGAAATATTTCATCATTTAATTCCCTGGACCTACAATAATCCTGATATTTCTTTAGAAAATCATCTTTCATCTGATCCTTGTCATTTTTAACACCTCCACCTAACCCCATAAACCATTGTAGAGCTGCTCCTTTTAATGTGGAGGGGAATAATTTTAGCTTTTGGGTATCGGTGGTATAGTCATACCCCCTGCATAATACATCGAATTAAAACAAAAATGCATCTGGATCTTCCGATGTTAAGCCATGGAATGTAGGAATATGTTGGAGAGGAATGGCCTTCATAGGTGCGTTAACTGCAGTGTCCACAATGGGATATTGCACTGTGGAATTTTGGGGTGGTTGCTGGTTCTGGGCCATTTGATCAAATATGTGCCAATATCCTTCTGGGACTTCTAGGGAATTATTCCTAGGATGACTAGAAGGAGTAGGGATGACCTTAACAGCACTTCCTTGGTCTAGGATAATGTGTGTCCCTTGCTGAACTATTATCTGAGGGAATTTTGGTTCTTCCGGTTCTTCAGCTTTGTTTTGGATGATTTTGACAGCACTTCTCTTATCTGGGTTGTTTAGTGTTTGGATTACTTCAAGAGGGGATATTGGTTCTTCTATTTACCCTGTTTCTTCTCCTCCTTTGCGAAGATTACTAAAGTTCCCTTCTTGTAAAGAAATTTGGCGAGAATTCTCAATTTCTTGAGAATCTTTCTCAGTCTCTTCTATTTGGCTATCTTTCTCAGCAAAAGCTACAGATGGTGATTCTGTGGTCCGAAGGGAGCTAGTAGGTTGTCTAGAAGAAATTTTTCTAGTGCCTACTGACGGCTGAGATTCAACTTTCTTAATGATATTGTTGATAAATATTGTTCGCCCAAGGGTCACCGGTCCCGTAGGTTTTTCAGGTCTGGGAGGAATTTTGTTTTGTTTAGATTTTCTAGTCATTCAAAAAAACACAAGCATTCATTTCTACCTTAAACTTCTACGCAGTTCCGCTATGAAGTAGGCAGATGAACGATCATGTTCCTCGTTCATTGTGCAGGTTCTTACCTTCCGTTTTTAATACCCAGTTCTTCCTTAGCAGAGAAAATCAAATATCATCACTCTTTCTAAATATCTACACTCTCCCCAACAACGGCGCCAAAATTTTGAGGTATAAAATGTGTCTTTTTAACTCCTATTTATCCTACATTAGTTATCAATCCAAGTATGAATTTTTATCTCAAGAGTGTACTCAGTCTGAGGTGGAAATTTAATCTAAGAGTAATGCTCTCCAATTTGCAGTACAGTGTTTCAAATACAAGAGTAAACAGATGCTTGAAAATGAAATCTAATTGCAATTACATGAAACTTAAAGCTATAAAATCAATCACTCACTCGGAAATCATCAATCAAGGATGCAGTAGTAATAACTCTTTCCTTTCTCAACTGATGTAAATGAAATCAAGCATAAACAAGATCCTCAATCTGAGAACTTAGACAGTAATAGCCAATGTTATTTATAGTTGATGATTGTACACTCCACAATAAAGAAACTAATTGGAAATGGTAACTGAGTTAAATCAATAATGTTGCTAATGGAAATAGAATAAACACGCTCTCTGCAATAACATTCTAAAGCAAACCAAATACTGACAGGAAAGGAATAAACAGTAAAGCTAGTTATCATAAATGAACAACAAAGCTATTTAAGGGAAATGAATAGAAAATTATAAACAGTCAAGCTTTATATATGAGAAGCATAACAATACAAGTTACAGAGGAATAAATAATCTTGTTATGTTGAAAAGGCATAGCAACGCAATTTACTCACAAGTGATGCAACAAACCGATTTCATAAAACATTGAAACAGTAAGCTATAAAACATGGAAACTGTGAAGCAATGCGATTTAAAGGAAATGAGAACTAAAGAAAACCATCACACGACTGGAATTGGAAAGTAATGGTACATATAGCAAGTGGATCCACAAGGGTCGGGCCCTTAGTCGCTAGTAAAGCATCGCCGAACTAATCTAGTATCAAATAATGGAACGACAACTGGATTATATATTAATCATATGTAATAGAGTTTACAAGCAATCACACTCTATTTTAACCAATGAGAGTCGATGAGAAATTGTGAAAATACAACAGGAAATTTCAATAATCATAATGCATCCTTGATTTCTACAAGCGTTGTTCCTTTTATAACAGCCAGTAGACGAAACAAGAAATACAGATAATATTTTATCAACGATCCCTCAGGATTGAGAGATCCTGAGGGATTCACTCTATATTCTTTCTTCAGTTATCATTTTGTCTTATTGCGCTGTCCCTTTTCTTTCTTTGACTATGTGCCCCAATCTTGGCCTTCTTGTTTGGATATTGCCTTTTGCTCAAGGGAAAACAGTTATTTCTGCTTTTTCTTTTCCTCTCGAATGGTGGCTTCCCACTTCATCTATTTCTACATATAAGAAAAGACAATCTTTAATTAATTTGCAACAATCACTGATCTCCTTAATTCTATTATAATTCTTCAATATATTACCATTCTAGAATATAAAGGAGTTATGATTAAAGGAAAAAGACAAAGAAATACACGGAAAATTCATACCTTTTCCAATGCTCAACAACTAGTATCACCCTGTTTGACTATTTCCATAAAAGTATTGTCCAGCCATTCTGTTTGATTGGAAAATTTTTCAATATCAGGCCTTTTATCATGAATATAAGGGTTTAATTTTCATTTTACCCTCATCTTACTGAGTATTCCACGAGGATCATAATTGCACAAGAAAATTTCATCAAATTTATATTCCAGCAACTGTTTTGTTGCCTCTACACATGCTTCCCTGTGATTGCAAATAAAAGGGCCCACCTTTTTTTTCAACTTGAATTGAGTCTTCTTTTTAGTAGCCAAGAAGTTGATAGAGTCTGAGTTTAGAATTTGTCTTATGTATTCTAAGGCGAAAACTCTCATTGGCAAGTATTTTGGCAATTTATAGGGCAAGAGGTTTGACCCATAGACTCTAATCTCTGTGTGATTTTGGTAAATGTACCAATCTCTAGTTCTACTTTGCTCTAACAGCCGTAGAAATTTATTTATCTCATTACTTATCCTTGGTTGTACACTGTTTATAAGCATGTTTATCAATGGATGAAAAAAACAATCTATGAAATCCACATAAGTGAATTTTTCTAATTCTTTTCTAATTAGAGAAGTCCATAAAATGAATGACAGTGGATTACGTTCTACATCCAATTTCTGAAGGGTTATTGGAAATTTATTTGCTTGGAATTAAAAAAACATGTGAAAGAGGAAGGATGTATATCTGAAAACACCTTCTGTTGGAAGTGTTACAAGCTATCAGCTATGTACTCAGCATAGTTATAAATGACAGAACGAGGTTGAATAGGCACAAAACTGGATAGAAAACCAAGTATAGACTCATCAGTGTGCTCATTAGTAAAATAACCCAGGAGAAAGGATAACATTGTAATAACATGTCTTGATCCTTCAGGAAATTTGGAGGATGAGTAAGGAGGGCTAATCTTTGGGATTTCAACATATGTAGGCATGAATGTTTGGAATATTTGAAATCTCTTAGGAAAATCTAAATCATGATAAAGCTTTGTAAGAGCTTTTATGGATAATGGGATTGCATTAGGATCTGGTTTCGACTGAAGTACTAGGTTTATAGATTTTGCAGTAATAGTGAACAATACATTTTTTTCAGTGTTAAGAATAGCTCTTTGGTTAGGGGAATAGTGGGATTGACACAATCTAATGACGTCTGGACATTGATGAGTATGTGGAACTACATATTTGGGTAAATTGGACTCCCAAATTTGAACTTCATCTCCCTTATCCAAAGATTTTTCTAGACTCTAGCAGTGGAGATCTAGAAGATTGAATTTGATTACTGGATTAGTTATCTTATAATCAACATCAGCTAAAGGTGTATGCTCAACATCTACAATAGGAGGTTGTAGTGGATTTATGACAATGGTGATTTTAGAAGCTATTACTGGATTTGTTTTTGACAATTTTGACCTTCTGAATGTTAAAAACTCTATTTTTAAGCTTTTTAATACTCTTTTGTAAGCTTAGAATGTTTACAGAAGTTATTTTTGGTATGACAAAGGTATCTTTTGAACAATAGTAGGTAAAATTAGGTTTTCTTCTGGTTCAAATCTTCAATTAAGTTCCAAAATTAATCTTCAAACTCTTTACAGACTGAGGAAAGGTTCAATAAGGGTTTTCAGCTCATTTCTTGGGTAAAATAAACCTTAAACAGTTTAATCCATACATAGAGGGATTATGAATATTTGTAAAAGGGTTTGAATTAATCAGAGTATTTCTACAGGTCTGCAAAAGGCTTAAATTTCTTCAATTTTTATTTAAAAACAGGTTACAGTTTTCAGAAAACTGTGAATTTATAAGGGTTTCTACAACAAATACGATTTTTGAAGACAATAAATATAGGTATTTTTGTAGGCAAACAGGCTTTACGAAGCTCAAATTGACAGAATGCTTCTTTTCAATTGATGGGAGAGTATTTTCTTTGAAGAATACCCATTATTGCAGGTATTTTGTCTTGAAATAGGGTCTCTGTGACGTCTGGATGCTTTCGGAAGCTGTTTAAAGTCTTTAAACACAATTTGGTGGGTCTGAGTAGTCAAATTAGTGAATTTGGGCTGAATTATGGTTGTTTGGGCATGAACCAGTAGCAGCGACGTCTTTTCTTCAATCGGAAAGGGTTAAACAAGCAAAAAAATGTAGAGAAAGGGTTTAAACACATACATCTGCTATTTTATAGAAAATTCAGGTTTAAAAAGTGTTTACAGTTAGTGTGGGTCAAGTCATATGGGAGGTGGTTTGGCACTGGGGGGTCGAATACTGGGAAGCGGCTACTGCAACATGAGAAGGTAGTAATGCTTTTTCGCAAACGAATGCGATCAAATCATTTTGTGCCACATGGAGGAGAGAGAGGAGGATAATACCACCCATTTCGAAAATCCAAAATGGATTAAAGATTGCGCTCTTGAAAATGTGATATTGTCTGTGGTGCGTCGGATCGGGCTAAGGAGATGCGAACGATTGAGATCTATTGGTGGAGTTACTCGGTGTATGGGGCGTGGGGTCCGAGAATTTTATATACGGTGGGTTGAGTTAATACGTTTAAACATGGTTTAAACATAAATTATAATGTATTAAGGGGATAGGTGGAATATGGTTTTAAATGGGAAATGAGTGATTTACAGGTGTAATGCGACCGTAGGGCGGGTTTAATATATATTACATATGTTTTAACCTATGGGGAAGAGCGGAGTATATGTCAAGTGGGTTTTCAAATCATAGGTTAAAACATTATTAAGTGGGTTTGGGATATTTAATAAAGGGAATTAATATAACTACGGGAGGGGTATTATAAGGAGTTAATAAAATAAGTTAAAGTAAATATGAAAATTAATGAGCGGAAATGCATATAAACACTAAGTAAAGTGAGTTTTAAAATTTTTTGGTATATTTTCAATAATGGTGGCCCCTTTTTACACTTACACTTAGGATAAATAGCATTTTGTGGGTTTTTGAATGTTTTTGTACAAAATGAAATTAGTTAAGGGGGGTTGGGTTTTTACTTTCCCTAAGAAAAAAAGTGTTTTTACTTAGGAAAATGGATTTATTTTATGAAATTAGTGATAATGTTGAGGAAAGAGGTTTTTATGAAGGGAATACAATACTTATTACCAATCAGTCATAGGGCCTTGGGTCTGGTCCCAACAAAAGTCAAAGAAATTCTCTGAGCCTTTCTAACTGAAGGTTTTGAATACTGGAATACTTTGAGGGAGGGGAAATTAGTAATTTCTCAGATGATGTTTTAATCATGCCATATAAAACTGCTTTCTACCTACTGATGAAGCCTCGAAAATTGTTGCAAAAACATTGGGGGATAACCACCCGGTCTGGACCTTAAAGAAACTCTTTTTCCATTTAGAGTAGTGGCTCTGACTGGTTTAACTAGGTCCAGTTACCTTTTCCCTATCGCTATTGGTTTAAAATGTATCTTTAACTACCAATAGATAGAGATATGAGATCACTTCTTCTTGTTGATCGGGCAAGAAAATTACCCTTAAGCTGATTTCGGTTTAGCCAAGCCACAACTAAAATTTTGCCTCTTTGAGAAGAGGACTTAAAAGAATGTAGAACTTAATCTAAATGCAAACTTATTCTATAATGCAAGAAAAATAAAATAATCTTAATCGTATCTCAATTAGGTAGATATAGATCTAACCCAACTAAGAACAAGATAATTAAATGATAAGGATTTAAATATGTCTGGATTTTAGTTAATGTCAAGCTAACGAAGTAATTCAATTAGCTGACATTTGTGAATACCGAAACACATCCTATTGAGACCTCTTAACTGAAATAATAAATCAACAACACTCAGGAAGTAATTCACAAAAATGATATTGATTGTCAAATTAGTAGATCCAATAATTAAACAATAAAATGTGCAAATAGTTCACAACACATTACATTTTAATAAATCAGTTTTATAAGACAGATTTCTGAGTAAATAGTTACTCAGAAATCAGAATTTAATCCATAAGAGCAGAGATACATAATAACAATATTGAGACAAATTACCCATATCAACACAAGTGCATAAACATGAATAAAATGACACATTTTATTATCATAAAAATGAAACTGGTATTTGAAACAATAGTATTATAAATACCAATTTATTGAATCCATTTCTTTGATCCTGGTCTCCAACAGTCCTTTACATTGCTTGAAATTTTTCTTTCAAAAGTAGAGCTTAAATTGTGCAAACTCTGCCCATCATACATAATTCAAGATACAAAGGAAAAATTCTCAATAATCCTCAGATCTCAGATTTTCTCCTCTCCCTCCTACAACTCTAAATTCCTATTGAAAAAGTGCTTCTAGGAGTCCAAAATTGCACAGGAGAGCCCCCCTTGATTACATTCTACAATCTGCCATTTATAATATTTCCAAAGGTATTTTTGAGAGGAAAGTTTGTTGAAGAAAAATCTGCCCAATCTAATTTTATTTGCTCAAAATTTTGATCTTTAATTGTTGGAGCATTCTCATTGATTGAGATGTTTTTCTCCATATCTCTTCTACTGTTTTCCTGCAAAAAGAAATCAAAACAAATTAAGATGCAACAATCAAGATGTCATTTCTGGCATTTAAAATAAATCTAATCAAAATTAATTAAATAAATAATTGAAAAAGAAATCCAAGCTTTCTATTGATTTCTGTGATGATTTAATTGGCCAAGGATATTATTGATGAATGAATCTGCACTTAGAAAAGGCTTAGGCAAATGAAAATGAAGAAAATAAAACTTAGAAAATTGATTTTTTTTAGAAATTCAGAGCTTGATCTTCTGCCTGTTTTCAGACCTAATAAATGACTAAATCTATTAGTGAAATCTCCTCAGAGATATTTTCCTTGATTTTACCTTTCCAATGAGCCATCCTGGGCCTCATTTGGCCAAGACAGACTCAATCTATAAGTCTCCAAAGGTGATGAGTCAAATTTGGCATAATTTTGGAAATTCTGTTGCTGAGCTAAAAATCAGAATTTCAATTAAAAAAAATATAATCCTAAATTAGACTCTAATTATCTAATAATTAATTCTAATTTAATTGTTAATTATAAACTAAACTAATTATTTAATAAACTATTTATTAATTAATATTAATCTAACTAATTAATATAATTAACTATTTATAAATTAATTAATCTAATTAATAATTAATTATAATTTAATTTAATTAATTATATTCTACATATTAATTAATTTAATTAATTTAAAATTAATTATTTTAAATATTAAATATTAAGTCTAAATTAAAACTATATTAACAATCCCATTAATATTTACCTCTTCACTCACGTATGAGTGTCTTTTCAACAATGAATGAGGAGGCTTAACCACATGCCCTTTGACTTCGACGATCGGAGAATGAAGGCCATCGAGGTTTCTAAGAAATGTATCCTTTGGAAATTCGCGATGCGATATTCCAATGCGATGTAATAAAATCTTATATATATATACATATTAAATTTTAATTTAATTAAGTTGTTTATATTTAATATAATAATTAATTTAATCAATTTAAAATTTAATATTAAATATTATTTTTTTGTTTTGGTTTCATTTTAATGATGTTAAGTTATGAAATTATCTAAGAGATGATTTTCCTATTTAAACTACAATCACTTTGACATTTTGGATTTTCGATATTAGTAATTTATTTGAAAATTGGACTAAATTACTGAAATCCCGATGCTTCGTGATTTGGTTGTATAAGTAAAAATGAAAAATATTAATAATGACTAACTAAGGGTTAATATTTAAAACAAATGCATTATTGAACTAATTTAATTACAAAAAATAGAATATTTTACATTTTACGCATTTTTAATCTAAGCAACGTAAATGATTAGACTTCAAAATGAGTGTCATTTACAAACCAGTTGACCAAATGAGGCGAAACAAGTATCAATGGAAAGCTTATAAAAATTTGATTTTAACAAAGCAATCAAAACAAGAATCTAAAGAATATGAAAAATTAACAAAATCGTAGGATAATCAACTTAATAAAAATATTAAAAGGTGTTTAGCCAAAAATTTTATAGAAAGGGT
The DNA here is from genome assembly GCA_034641835.2 of Pinus albicaulis. Lineage (NCBI taxonomy): Eukaryota > Viridiplantae > Streptophyta > Pinopsida > Pinales > Pinaceae > Pinus > Pinus albicaulis. The sequence continues at coordinate 534,102,682 of CM076579.1, forward strand.
CCCGATTATTTGAAGTGAACAAGTCAAAAATTGGGGGGGGGGGGGAGCGGGGGGTGGGATTGTGTTTTAACACAACAATAGCGAGATATGGGAGAAGAACCAGTTATCTCTGTTTGATATGAATGAGATTTTCCTAAAATTAAAGTAAAAATAATTAAAGAAGATAAAATTATTTTTGGAATGCTTGACTAGGTTCATTAGTCTGAATAAAAGCAAGAATCATCTTACTGTATTTTTTTTAAAATTCCTCATAAATTAAAATATTTCATAACTCTATATCAGTCCTTAATTAGTTATAGAGATAAATCAGGGGTCACTTTACAACTTAGCTTTTAAAATGTACTCATTTGTCACAGGTAGAGCCACTGCTGCCAAAAAACATCTATAGTATCGACAAGGTTACATTTTAATCGTGAATAATTCAGAATCCCATCTATTTAATAATTATTGACCTAGAGATAAATCCATTTATATACATTTATTATTATTATTATTATTATTATTATTTATTTATTTTTAAGTTCTTAAAAGCCATTGTCTTGGTTTGGTAGCCAGATAGTTGACAATGCCATTCACTAGTTATAATTGGACTGAACAAGTTGGTTCGTGATGAGACCCCTTGTCTTATACTTGTTTGCAATCATAAGCCATTACCCTAGTTTGTTTAACAGTGTTGGTAATGTCAGCCTATTTTTTCCCTATGATCATGGTTAGCAAGCTCGTGATGAGACCTCTTATCTTTTAAGTTTAAATATATTTTTGGATTACACTCTAGAAAAATAAAACTCTTTTGAACAGGGAGAATCATTGACTCCTTAAGAGTTCAAAATGACAATTTCAGAGTTAAAAGTGCTTTGATGTAAAGTTTCTTTACTTGGTTAAAAATAACTTTTCTTGACTGATAATAGAATTTTGAAAGATTTTAATAAAATATTGAAATCTCAAAATAATTACAATTTTGATGAAAAAGACATTTCTCAGATTTTATGATACTTTGTCAACTTGTCTTGTTTTTTAATCTCTTCCCTAAGTCTGTCTACCTTTATAATAAGAAAAACAAACTTTATTAAGAGATTTTAAGAAAAAGCTAATAGTAAACTATTAACAATTTTTTCCTATGTATACTGACCATTATTAGATAACAAGAAGGCCTTCCATATAAACCATGGCAGAGTCACCAAAATTAAAACTAAAAACAAAAGGAAAAAAATCATTCTTAATCCAAAGTGACAAAAGAAATCAACAAACAAAAATAAAAATGAAGAAATTTAAAAGTGGAAAGGAAAATCCAAGTTTTGAAAGATAAATTCTAACAAGAATGTTTATACCAATGTCTCAACAAAATGAAGTAAAGGAAAATAATCATGTAATCATTCCTTCTTATGTCGAGATTCAGAAAACTTATACCTTGCAGGGTTGTAAGTGCTTTAGGCTTTAGATAGCACTGATGATAAAATTCAACCACAATGAAATTTTTTTTTCTGATGTCAATCTTCTTGTTTAAAAGCATCATCTTAATCATTTTCTAATAAAATGAATTCTTAAAGAAACAAACTAAAGATTTAGAAACTTCCTAGTGTCGTTGTTTCAACGAAGATTATAGATGCTTCTTAAAATAAAACCAGGAGAAGAGTATAGGACTTTCAAAATATGATCTAGCAGATGTTTGAAATCTTTTATGAAGAGCTACAAATCAAAATTTTTATATCCGCATAATTTAAAAACAAAAAATGAAACTAAAGTAATGAAATGGAAATTAATGAAAGTGGGTACATGAATCTTACCATTGGATAATTGCATTTGATCTTACCTGAAAGGTATTAGTTTTTTCAATATTAACTGACTTGTTAACATTAAAAAAATGAAGAAGTCAAACTAACCAAAATCCTATAACCCAAAATTATTATTTATTTTATTTAAGCTAAAGCAAGCAGTAAAATGTAAAAAGGAAGGCTTTGTGTTCAAGGGAATTAAAACAAATGTATCAGAAATGAGAATGAGAATATGCAGTGATGAATGTTCTCAAAATATTATAAGTCTCATATAAACTCCATGATTTTTATAAATTGTCCAGAGTTAAGACCAAATCCAAGATAATGAAATTTAAATGTGAAGATAGAGAGGTCTTGAATTTCATATTAATTATGGAATTATATATTTAAAACTGAAATATATGATAAATCGAAATGATTTAAATATGCTGCAAATTTGTCATCAATTGCTTTAGTACTATAACAGTTACAGAAAATTTCTTTAAAAAAATATTTCATACAACATAATACCTTATCGGATGATTCACATTACATGTTTCTTCACCATGCTTAAAGTTCAATCTTGAAAATTTTCACCTTTGTTGATATGCCATATATTTATTAAATGTTAATGGCATAGAGGCATGCATTGGAGTCTATCGCATCGGAAGTTACAATGACGAATTTGCGATATGAGAACATGCGATGAGAATATATGCGATGAGATGGAGCGATTGCGATATTGAATAATTGTTATGTCAAGAATCAGGGAATGGTCGCATCGTTCTTTGTACTTCGCACATCGCATACCAGATATCGCACATCACACATTCAGAATTATGATATGAGCATCAAAAATATGATGAGCGATAGCGATATCGGCATATTGGAATATTGGAAAATAGTCATGTTGGAAATGCCAATATGATTCTTGCGATAGCGGCAATGCGATGGATGATGCGTCTCTCGGTGATCGGAAAAATTAAGTACACGATATAACAATTTTGATTTTCTTGATATGCGATGAAGAATGGACCCGACAAATTTATTATAAGAATTTAATATCATATCGGATCCGAGACATCAGTACTTTTAGAATTATACCCCTACCATTATTGCAATTGAATGGACGCGATATTTCTTATGAACTTGATTTAAATTTCATATTAGGTCCAGAATTATGTGATAATGACAATATTGGTAATATTATTTTACCGGAGATTGAGCGAAAAGGAACATCGGAGAGATATGAATTTTGTAGTATCGGCGATATGAAATGGTCCAATATGAATCTTCCAATATTGTTTTGAATTTCTATTGGGTTTTCTAATGAATGAAAGCAAAGTTAAAGAATGCTCAAATTTTACTGAATCATAAATAAATTTTCCCTGAACTTCTTGCAAATTTGAAATGGGTTTTCAGCCTACTTCAAGTTCCAAAATAAATGGAAACCTGCAAATGAAACAAGACAAGGATCATAAATAAATTAAGGAAAATGGAGAATAAATGAAAATGAACTTGTAAATGCGTACCTGGAAGGAAATTTTCTGTAAATTTTACCTCATGAATCTTCAAATTCTTCCTTGGATTTATCAAAATTCTGACTTTGTTCAAAATCATCTCATTATTTATTCTAAATTAGAGTGGGCAATCAAGCTAAAGGAAATCAAGTATTCATGTTCAGGAAATCTGAAATTCATAAAATTCACCAAAAATGAAAATGAAAATATGCTTCCCTTTGATTTGAAACAGTAAATTATTACCTCTGCTTCACTCCAAATTAACTTGAGAAAAATTTGTATTGTTATAGTGATTGTTCAATAATACCTTTAGTAAATAAATGTGATGCGTATTGTAGCAACAGATAATAAACTAAAAATTATAATGGAATAAAGCCACTCATTGTGAAAGAATATCAGCACAGATTTGAATGTTTGCACACAGAAAAATGGACACCCTGAAAGCCATTTTAACAGATTTCGAGGAAGATAATATCAACTTCATGTGATTATAGCTAAGGGTGAGACTGACTAATAGTAATTGAATTGCAATTAAGCTTATAATAGACAGTCATATATTTCATGGTACAATGAGATCATGAAGCTTTGTATCTTCAAAACTTTTGACAAATAAATTTCAAAAGAAAATCTTGTAAAGACATCTCGAAATGGAGAAAATTGTCTTTGAGGTGATCGATGCCAAGTGCAAACTCAATTAAATTCAGTCAAGACATTATTTGGAATAGGCAGAGATGTAGTTATGGGTAGAGGTATTGCTGCAAAATATTTTATTTAAATATGGGAAGCAAGAATTAGAAATTTTCTGATGAGAAGAAAATATTTTCTTGAACATGTATATGATATAAGAAGGGCTGATTGCTTGATTTATTTATATCTGCAGAACTGTTGAAAATAAATAAATTACATAAACAAACTAACTACATTAATTCTATTCTTATTCTAACCATATGCAATAAACTGACTAAGTATAGTCATATTTCCAATGTAACCACTCTCTCTTTTTAATTCCTTCATATATACACAATTCAACTGTTAATAATAAAAATACAAATGTAATTAAACTAAGAAAACAAATTTGTAAGTAGAATTTACAATTATTGTTAGCGACTTATTTACAATCACCTTATTTTGAAATTTCCTTTCCAATTGAATTCCAATTGGATCATAAAAATCTGGATGGGTTTCTATTAATAATTGGAAAATGTTCAAAAGAGGAAATAATAGGCCAACGTGTGGGTATGCGCTTTTAGATTCAAAGGCCTGGAGAAAATTGTTAGTGTTATTTACAAATGTTAAACTATTAAAAATATTCCTCGAAAGGAAACTTTCCAAATATTTTTCAAATGACTTAATGAAGAATGAATGGAAATATGTTAGATATAATGGAAGATTATTAATTGAATTGGATTGCTGGCTGGATTGTAAAAATACAATATCTTGTTGATACTGCTTTTGAGAAGATAGAAGCAATTGATAAGAGATGAACATCGATTGAAATTGAAATATTAATAATTTTTTATGTTCATGATTATAATATGAAAATTCAATTTCCCAATAGGACAATGCATCAATTGAGTGTTTACTATTAAATTGCTCAATATGCCAGCGTAAAGTGTCAGAAAATATATCAGAAATAAAATCAGAAAATAAATCAAAATTTGAACAAAATAAGTGTGAAAGAAAAAACAAAGTGAAATCACTATTGGTACAACTAAAGTTACAGCACAATTGGGATTGTTTTAAAATAATTTCTTTTTCACAAGGATTGGCCAGAATAACGGAATTTGAATAATTTCCAATTCCAACTTGTGAATTAAAAAGAGAATTATGATTATGAGTAGGAATGGGAGTTTTATCATGATATGAATAATAAATTGGAATGTTTTCTCGAATGGTGAAATCATGGAGATAATTTGCTGCTCTAGAATGAGGATTGGTTGGAATAATTTCTAAATTGAAACGTTCCTCATTGTCAGATGTTATTTGAATTTTCTCATGAAGATAGGAATCAACATCCTTAATTTCAGAGTAATTATCATAAACAAATTCACAATATTCTCTAGAATTTCCTTCGATTTAGTCCAATATATCAAAACAAGGAGGAATAAAAACTTCATGTTCATTAAGGGAAAAACAATGATCAATAATTGTTTCTCTATCTTGATAAAAACTTATTGGTAATTCATTTAGATCAACCTCTTTATTTTTTGAAATTTCATTAATACCAAGAGGGGAAAAAGTACCATTATTAAGAATATCAGGATAAAGGGAAAAATGTGAATCTGAAACAATGCATTTTAAAATGTCTCTATTTGAGAACTCTTGTGCATTCTGTTCACTATAAATTTCAGATTCTAGATCATTCCTTTGTGTACTCATGCTTTCTTGAAGAAGGTTGCTTCGCTGCTCTGATTTTGGTATTTGCTCATCATGGAAAAATTCAGAAATTTGTACAGTAGTTTGCGTGTTATTATTTAATTTGATTGCTGCTTGTACTTGATGATTTGCAATATGATTTTCTGAATTGACTGCAGAGTAAATTTTAGATTTCAAGGTAGCTTTTTCTCCAAAATTGCTGCTGTTGTCTTCTTGCATTTGGTTAGAAATATTTTCTAAGCTTTGTGAGACCACTTCATCATAATTTATTTTCAAATCCATAATGGAATTCTCATCTATGTTGGAAGGGGATGGAACAAAACTTGAACTAATTTCATATGGATTGAAAATGGGAGGAAGAAAACAAATATATTCAAACCAATCTAGTGATTCTTCTTCCATAGGTTTATCCTCAACTTTAAATCTTAAACAATTCAAATGAAATTGAATATTAAAATCTATAACAAACTCATTTTCAAATCTTCGTAGATATTCAATTTCATCGCATACATGTTCATAATCGTATCCATCAAATTTACAAATGAAAATTGTAACAAATTGATCCCAATTGTGAATTGAGGCAACTAGAAGAGTTCTACACCAGTTTCTAACTTTTTCCGCAAATGTGAGAGTAAACATTCTACATAAAATTCCTTCACCAATTCCTTGAAAATCATAATTTGAAACATTTTGAATAAATTGAAAGACATGATTAAAAGCAGAAGAATTTATCTCACCATTAAAATTTATCCTAGACAAGAGTCTTAACACTTCGGGTGGAGTATTGGAAGATGCACATCCATGGATACAACTCCAAATTGGAAGTTTAAGAGGAGCCATCGTGATTTAAATAAAATTTTAAAATTGAAAAGACTCCAATATACAACAGGTTTCAAACCCTCCTTCTAGTGCCAAAAATGTCTGCCTCAACATTGGGGAATGACCACCTGGTCCAGACCTTAATGTAGCTCCTTTTCTGTTTGGAGTAGTGGCTCTGACTTGTTTAACCAGGTCCAGTTACCTTTTCCCTATCACTATTGGTTTACAATGTATCTTTAACTACCAATAGACATGGATATCAGATCACTTCTTCTTGCTGATCGGGCAAGAGAATGACCCTTAAGCTGATGTGGGTTCAGCCAAACCACAACTAAGATTTTGCCTCTTTGAGAAGTGGACTTAAAAGAATGTAGAACGTAATCTAAATGAAAACTTGTTCTATAGTGCAAGAAAAAGAAAATAATATTAATCCTATCTCAATTAGGTAGATATAGATCTAACCCAACTAAGAGCAAGATAATTAAATGATAAGGATTTAAATATTTTTGGCTTTTAGTTAATTTCAAGCTAACGAAGTAATTCAATTAACTGACATTTGTGAATACCGAAACACATCCTATTGAGACCTCTTAAATGAAATAATAAATCAAAAACACTCAGGAAGTAATTCACAAAAACGATATTGATTGTCGAATCAATAAATCCAATAATTAAACAATAATATGTGGAAATAGTTCACAACACATTACTATTTAATAAATCAGTTTCATAAAACAGATTTCTGAGTAAATAGTTACTCAGAAATCAGAATTTAATCCATAAGAGCAGAGATACATAATAACAATATTGAGACAAATTACCCATATCAACACAAGTGCACAAACATGAATAAAATGACACACATTTTATTATCATAAAAATGAAACTAGTATTTGAAACAGTAGTATTAGAAATACCAATTTATTGAATCCATTTCTCTAATCGTGGTCTCTAATAGCCCTTTACATTGCTTGAACTTCTGCTTTCAAAACTAGAGCTTCAATTGTGCAAACCCTTCCCATCATACATAATTAAAGATACAAAGGAAAAATTCTCAATAATGCTCAGATCTGGGATTTTATCTTCTCCCTCCTACAACTCTAAATTCCTATTGTAGAAGTGCTTCTAAGAGTCCAAAATTTCAGAGGAGAGCCCCTCTTTATTACATTCTGCAATATTCCATTTATAATATTTCCAAAGTTATTTTTGAGAGGAAAGTTTGTTGAAGAAAAATATGCCCAATCCAATTTTATTTGCTCAAAATTCCAATCTTTAATTGCTGGAGCATTCTCATTGATTGAGATATTTTTTTTCATATCCCTTCTATTGTTTTCCTGCAAAAAGAAATCAAAATAAATTAAGATGCAACAATCAAGATGCCATTTCTGGCATTTAAAATAAATCTAATCAAATTTAATTAAATAAATAATTGAAAAATAAATGCTAGCTTTCTATTGATTTCTGTGATGATTTAATTGGCCAAGGATATTATTGATGAATGCATCTGCACTTAGAAGAAGTTTGGGCAAAGGAAAATGAAGAAAATAAAACTCAGAAAATTGATTTTTTTTAGAATTTCAAAGCTTGATCTTCTGCCTGTTTTTAGACCCAATAAATGACTAAATCTGTTAGTGAAACCTCCTGAGAAATGTTCTCCTTGATTTTATATTTCCAATAAGCCATCCTAGGCCTCATTTGGCCAAGTAAGACTCAATCTATGAGCCTCCAAAGTTTATGAGTCAAATCTGGCATAATTCTCGAAATTCAATCACTCGGCTAAAAATCAGAATTTTAATTAAAAAAAATCTAATCCTAAATTAGACTCTAATTATCTAATAATTAATTCTAATTTAATTGTTAATTATAAACTAAAATAATTATTTAATAAACTATTTATTAATTAATATTAATCTAACTAACTAATATAATTAACTATTTATAAACAAATTAATCTAATTAATAATTAATTATAATTTAATTTAATTAATTATATTCTACATATTAATTAATTTAATTAATTTAAAATTAATTATTTTAAATATTAAATATTAAATCTAAATTAAAAATATATTAACAATCTCATTAATATTTACCTCTTCACTCATGTATGAGTGGCTTTTCAACAATGAATGAGGGGTCTTAACCACATGCCCTTTAACATCGGCGATCGGGGTATGAAGGCCATCGAGGTTTCTAAGAAATGCATTCATTGAAAATTTGCGATGCGATGTAATGAATTCTTTTATATATATATATATATATATATATTAAATTTTAATTTAATTAAATTAATTATATTTAATATAATAATTAATTTAGTTAATTTAAAATTTAATATTAAATATTATTTTTTGGTTTTGGTTTCATTTTAATGATGTTATGTTATGAAATTATCTAAGGGATGATTTTCCTATCTAAACTACAACGACTTTGACATTTTGGATTTTTGAGATTAGTTATTTATTTGAAAATTGGAATAAATTACTGAAATCCCGATGCTTCGTAATTTGGCTGTATAAGTAAAAATGAAAAATATTAGTAATAACTAACTAAGGGTTAATATTTAAAACAAATGCATTACTAAACTAATTTAATTACAAAAAATGGAATATTTTACATTTTACGCATTTTTAACCCACGCAACGTAAATGATTAGACTTCAAAAGGAGTGCCATTTACAAACCAGTTGACCAAATGAGGCGAAACAAGTATCAATGGAAAGCTTATAAAAATTTGATTTTAACAAAGCAATCAAAACAAGAATCTAAGGAAAATGAAAAATTAACAAAATTGTAGGATAATCAACTTAATAAAAATAATCTTAAAAGGTGTTTAGCCAAAAATTTTATAGAAAGGGTCCCCATTATTTGAAGTGAACAAGTCAAAAATGTGGGGGGATTGTATTTTACCACAACACAGCCCTATGGGCCATCACCATGCTATGTACCAAAGTTTATTTTCCTTTGCTTTGTGTGTTTCAATAAACAGCTTGCTCCGAGCAAGATCTTAGAAATCCATTCCCCTAGCACCTCGAGTTAAAGGATAGACGTAATAGTTACTCAATTTGTAGGTTGTACCAAAATCTCTGCTGGTGAAGAATCGACCCTAGAACACAAAATGGCTTGAGTTTGCCTGTGAGAAACACCCTGTGGGGAAAACACGACCAAGTCCCAAGAACCAAGTACAAGTAGCTCACCCAGTACACTAGCTCGAGGGATTGTTGTACAAGAGAAATTTTTGGTGAAATAGGTCACTAGACGGAAGGGGAGCAGGCCAACCTCAGATGGAAAAACGATATTCGGGAAAACCCAAACGTCCCTAAATGCAGACCAGGAGCAACCTCTCTTGTAAGTAACATAAGTCAAGATCCCTCATCCGCCCAGGAAGTACTTTCCACATTCAAATAAGTGCATTGAGAACATTCAAAATAAGTTCCTCGAGCACATTAAAATAATTGTTATTAGCACATGAAATAAAGGGTAATGGATTGAGAAAGGCTCCCTGTACAAAGAGGTGATGCAATGACTCTGCCAGGGTACCGACGAAGCTCGCTAGTAGCAGAGCAATGTCTGTGACTCCGAGGCAGTGACTCCGCTGGGACCACCAAGTTCACTGGGAGCAGTGCAACACAAAGCGACCAAATAACTATATCGAATCCTTGAAGCCCATAAGGTTACTCCGACCCCATCCGTCTGGTCTTCAGCAATGAAAACACGGTGAACTGGCATCCCGCATAGTGGAAACAAGTGGAGAAGACACAGAAGGGCTAGAGATGAAAGTAGTGGGACCCACGGGGGTGAAAGGAATAGCCTACTAAGCCCCCCTACCCCCCTCAAGCATAGTCAGAGATTTTTGGTTCTACTAGTTAATTGCCATTTGTTGTAGCCACTGCAACACCCTCCAAAATTTAGTCCCTTTTGAAAATTTCAGAGCCCCTAATCTAAGTCCGATTCGCCCTCGTCCATGAACTTTGAGAAAGTCCCTTTCAAGCATTTTTCCTTCAAATCTTGGTTCATGCCTTGTTTTCTTTGAAACTAGTCACATAGTCACAAAGTCGCAGAACCGATAAAATTACACAATTGCGACTAAGCGACCTAGCAAATTTGCGACCTCCAGGTCACGAGGTCAGAAGGTCACAATTTCTATAAATATGCATGAATGGTGACTATGCGACCTCACAACCTTGTGACCTTCAGGTCACAAGGTCGCAAGGTCACATCCTGGCCTAAATTTTCACATTCGTGACTATGCGACCTAGAAACCTTCCGACCTCCAGGTCGCGGGGTTGCAAGGTCGCATCCTTCTCCAACCGGCCCTCATTTGTGACTTAGGGACCTATATTAAATGATCGAATGTGCAAACCTTTATAAATAAAAGGGTCGTGTAGCTCGCATTCGACCTGTGCGACGGAGCAAAAAAAGCCTCTGACAAGCCAAGTGGATCGCGTCTTTTTTGGGTAAGTTGCCTAATACTCCTGTTGTTTCCTATTTTTCTTAGATGTTGCCTTACCTACCCCATACCCTAGTCTATTAATTTCCCTTGGCCCCATTCTGTTGCAACCCAAATCCTCTCTAGCTCTCTTATGCTCATGTCATTCTTCTTATCGTGGGATTGTTTTTTGAACATTCCAAGGGATATTGAAGTCGAGCTCAAGTGTGTTTCCATCTCTTCGGCCTCAAGTGATATGGGGCCTCTAGTAGTTGGAAGAGAAACAAAAGCCTTGAGATAGAGATATTAGGAGAATACATGCCTCCTCCAGCACCCTCTATCTATGGAGACACTGCCTTTGTCTTTGGGAAGGGAGATAAAATGACTTGGTATAATGTATATCAAGAATTCATGAAGCCAGAATTCCCAGAAGATCTCGCGGATCAGAAATTATATATTTAGGTCAAAAGGTCCAAGCTTCACTACGTAGGCGCTCATCCACCAATATTCCCATGCATAGAAGTAGTTGAGTGGATCCTTGAGAAAGTTGATTCCAAGTTCTGGGTTATCCGCGACCATGCAGGGAAAAATTTTGCCAACATATCTGGGAAGGATGTGAACATGTACTATGCACTCCCCACTAGGAAAGAATCCTTTAACAATTATTGGGTCACCATGCATGAGGTACCAGTAATAGAAACCTCGAAGAGATGGTGGGAGGACCCTGAGAATTTTAAGGCCAAAAAGGATAAGGAGTATAAGACAAATGGCCTTAGGAAGGTCTGTAAGTTGGTGGTAGCAATGATGTGTAGAATGTATGGCCTATAGGTTTCCATTACCTTCAATGGGGCTTAGGTCCCACTCATGTATGCAATCACCTCATATAGAACTCGTTTCAATTGGGCTTACCTGGTAGTGTCGGCCCTCAGAGTAAATATATCAGCAGCACAGGCATTGGATGAGGGATGCATGTCGAAATTCTACATGACATCTTAGCTCTTAGACATGGTATGCATGAGATGCTATTTCAAGTGGTGGTCACATAACTGGGATGTGAAGCGCGGTGTGCCCATTAACAAAGATCTGAACTTTTTTTGGGCTTCCAAATGCAAGAAATATTTGGAGTCCATATCACACAATTTCATCCCTACACTCTATGGGAAACTTTTCGATAAATATTCCCCTTGCATGTCTAGGCGAGCTATGGAAATAGTGACCCAGGTGGCCAACTGGTTTCCTATTACAGATAGTACCTTTATCAGGGTCTTTGGGTCATGCAAGGCGCCTCACGTGCTACCCAAGTATGTCACTGATAAACTACTGCTACAAGAGGTGTGCTACCAGATGTGAAGATGATTCTCCAAGGTCCTCAGCAAAGGAAAAAAGAAGCCATGGCCTACCCTCCTGCTTACTATTGTTGTCTATACTGTTAAGGATTTCAAGGAAGTAGAAGCCATGGTAGAGGACATCAAAGGTTTTCATTTCCTAACCTTCACCCATAGATCATATGATCGTAAAAGGATCATCCCTGCATAGTGCAAATGGGCCAAGCTCAATTGGAAGTACCAACACACAGAATTCCCTGTTGAGGAACAAGTCAAAAACTGGTACAACAAATACAGGGCATCTGCGCTAGAGGAATCAACTGGCCTAAGTGGAGATCAAGAGGGTAAGGATGACCAAACTTTATAAGATATGGTTGACATGCTGAAAAGAAAGGACCCGGTAGGAGGAGCTTTATCTTCCAAAGCTAAAAAGACAAAGAATACAACAAGTAGTGGTATTTCTAAAGAGCAACATGAAAAGAGAGACAAAGAGGCCAAGGCATAGAAAGAGGATGAGAAGAATATGAGAGAGGAAGAACTCAGAAAGACCCAAGATACCTTGGCACGATAGCAGGAAGAAGATAAGTGGAAGAAGCAGGTTGAAGAGTAGCAGAAGAAATAGTAGAAAGAGGAACGAAAGAAGGAAGAAGAAGAACGAAATAAGAAGGAGGTTGAGTGCAGGTTGAAGGAGGAACATGATAAAGAAGAGGTCAAGAAGAGGAGAAAGGAAGAATAAAATCAGAAATCACAGGAAGGTTCTTCGTAGGGAGCAAAGGGAAGAAAGACACTGCTCCTGAAGACTATGGAACAAATAGACCTGCCCCATATTGAGGTACCCATGACAACTCCCATGATAGGCGTACATCTCCCGTTCTTAGAACTTGGTGTCCCAGAAGAACAAGAAGATGATGTATTATACCTTACAAGGCTATCATATGACCAGTTCACACATAAGATCAGGCAGGATAAGAGAAATTGCCTCGCACAGAATCTAGTCGAGCCCCTCACAGTGACAACAAAAAAGGACATAGTCCTGGATACTAGGACTAATCCCATTATTATATCATCGGTGGGGACCACTTTTGGAGCAGTTATGAGGGAAAATTTCAGTAGGATGAGTAGGGAGATCTTGTCCCTACAAAACAGACTCTAGGAATCTGAACAAAAGGTAGCTCAGGAAAAGGAGGCGCTCGAGGTAGAAAATCGAAAGCTCTGATTCACAACCACTCAAGCCAATGGGTTACCAATTGCTATCCAAGGGGAGTTGGTTACTTTGGAAATTTCCATGAGGAAGGTATATGAGGATATGTTCACCATAAAATACACAGTGTCCCCGCTACTAAAGGCTTAGGCAGAGACTAATAAGAAGACCACACAACTAAAAGAAGCATCTGTGGCACTATATAGTATGCTTGAATGGTTCGAAAGGTATCCATAGGCTCCCAACACCTTGCCAAAGAAAGATTTGATCCGCACATAGAACGAAAAATTACAAATACAGATGAAAATACAATCAAGGACAAGCTTGTTAAGGAAGTGGAGAAAGTGATGTCTAGCTATGAAAATCTCATTAGTGGCATCGATTCGATGGCAGGAGTACATCACATCCCTTCCTTGAGGGAGTTGGACACACAGAAGACAAGAGAAGAAGTAACCCAGGACATCCAAGCATTTCTCAAACCCATCAGGCAAGCAACTGCTTCCAAGGACCTTCCGGCCTCAAAGAAGAACATTGATCAGTTCATCATCACACCAGTCTAGATCTACACCAAGCTAGCCTCCCTATCCAATCAAATCTCCATGAAGAAGCACACTTTGGTTTATCGAGTGCTTTCACGGTTTAGCAGAGGGCACACCTCAAATCACTCTAGTGGCCGCAGAATATCGGGCCTAGTAGGCTTATCTCAGGGAAAAACAACAGGTAGAAGTCCCAGACCTTTCCATCACATGGCTACTACCTTGAAAAGGGATAGTTACACAAGTTGTAGGTATAAAATAGGATCTAGTAGCAAGTCACAAACAGTGACCAGTCGCAGGTCGCAAATGAGATCCAGTCGCAGGCCGCAAAATCACTTGGGTCACAGACCATGCCAACAGTCAGGAAGATGAAAGGACATAATACCCAAAGGTCACTTTTTTTTTTCCTATAAGTACTCCCTCCAGGGAAAATGTAAGGGATATTTTTTGGGGACTCCAAGAGGAGAAGAGATAATTGTATTGCATTGAATGCATCATTCCGAGAATGAATACAAATCAATGTTTTGTTTCCACTATTGGATCTGAGGAGAACTTATGTGTGATAGCATTATGAATATTATGTCTTATGTATCTTCTATCTTTTATAACTGACTAGTCTGCGTTTTTTAGTTCATATATCAGTTGTATGTTTAAGAATTATGGATGTGTCAATTGTATGTGAATATTTTTCTAAGGGATGTTTAATGACTTAGTTGTTGGTATTGCTTCAATCTTTCGTAAAACTCTTAAGGAATTGAAGGGTGTTTCAACCATAGAGAACTGTTTCTTTTGTGGTCAAGAAATCTTTTTATGAGCATGACCCTAATGATGTGTTGCTAATAACATCTCCTTTGGCTGCATGCTACAAATATTGCTTTTTTATTTATAATGTTTCATTTACAAGAGAACTTATCAACCATTTGTTTCGTATCATTCGAGTAGTAGTGCATCATCGAGTCCGCAAGGTGCACCTCCATCCAATAAAGGTGTATCCAATGGTAGCCGGACCTACACCCTAGACAGGGTCCTATCACAAACAGTCTAGAGTCTAGTTGGGATTTTATACCGAGGAGATCACCTACTGTTGGTCGGGAATTTTTTCCCGTCAACATACTCATATACAACAAGCATATTCTGCATACCATTATTATAGAGAAAAGGAGTATTAATTTTCTAATATGATAAAACTAGCAGAACCATATTAGGTGTATTTATTCGAGATTGAATGTGCTCATATGCTTAGGTTAAAACATCATTCCAATATATGTAATTCATGCATATCACAGTACCCACCAAAGATTGTGGGATGTACCTCTCCTTTAAATAATCTACTTCCTTGTCTCTCCAAACTTAACTAGTTTTATACAAATTTTGTCACTTTTTTAAAGGAAATATAAAATGAGGATAACTTGGTTTCTAAGAGGCCTCAACAAGCTGAGCACAAAGCAGTCAGCGCTTATTTGGGTAATCCGATAAAACCCATGATGATGATGTTGGAGGGGTATTTGTAGGTACAGGTACATGTATGCGGATAATGGTTGACATAACCATGTATGTGAAGGACATCCTATGAGACTTTTGGTTGCAGTAGTTGGCACTCATGCATTTTGGTGGATGGTTGCTCCTTTATATGTGCATTGACATATCCTTTTGTTATGTTTGACCACAACTAGATTTTCCAGATTAATATCGAGACAAGTAGTCATTAAGAGGGTGTCTTGGAATATGAAATTCTTACTTGTCTCATTTTTTACTTTCTATGTGAGGAGTGTGTTCCTATTCCATAGGAGTTGGCTAACTATGTTCATAGTTTGGTGTGTGGTTGAGATATTCTATCAACCAACTTATTGTGTGTCAAAGATAGTTTCCCTATCTTGAGACAACACTTCATGTATATATGTAATCCTATTTTATTAATAGAATATAGTGTGCATGCTTAGATTTTATCTGTAGGAGTTAAATATCCAAATAAAAATAGTCCAAAAAGTTGATTAAGAGGTTTTAAATTTCATGTAAAAATATGTAAAAATCAACAAAATAACAAGATTTCACAAGTCAAAATAATCATATTCACAAGCATGAAAACTAATGAGAAAAATAAGAATAATCCATAAATTAGAATGCTCACACTCACAATAATTAAGAAACACTTCAAAAACAAAATAGTCAACAATCTGAAAAATGTTGGAAAAGTATCAACACAATTAGCTAAAAAAAATTCTTTAGTACCATATAAAGACTACTCTAAAGAGACTCCTATCCCTTACATGTTGAATTCTTCAATTATTAGGCCGAAGGTATTTTTTTAATAGCGGTATTTCTCTTCAAAGTTTTGTCATCAACCATTTGGATCTCACCACATATCTCACTATTTTCTATCAATTCAACGATTAACAATCTTACTCTCTTTTCAAAGTTTCATCATATTTAGGTTTAATATTTGAGGAGGAGTTGTAGGCACTTGGAAACCATTCTAAAAAACCATCCATACATTATTACTTAAAGGCATAATGTAGGTTTGCATTCTTATTTCCTAGAAAGCATTATGTGTTCCATCAAATTAAGGAGCCTTGATTGGAGATATGGGATTGGGCATATTCCCCGTGATAAACCTTATAGTTATTAACTATTCCTAAAGAAACTTACTCTAATTCCAATTGTTGGAATTATTACTGCACTGAGAATGAGGGTGAATTAGCGTAATAACTAACTTAATCAATTTAAACAATTTCAGAATTCATTGCAGCTGAAACCATAATAGTGCATCGATAAAATCAATGATCATATAAATACACATGAACACAAGATATATGTGGAAACCCTTGTGTTATAAAACCACAAATCTTCTTATTTTATTCAATTTTTAATCAAATCAATTTGCAGGAACCAACCTACAAGAGGCTATAACCTTCAAAATCAATTTGCAGACACCAATCTATTGTAGACATTAACCTGCTTGAGACACCAATGTTTGAAACCTACAAGCATGAATTTGTTGTAGTATCCAAACTAATTGAGGAACCAACATATAAAATTTGTGAGCACCAATTTCCTATAGGTTGAAACTTGATAGAGACACCAACCATTGAAATCTGCATGAACAAAATTTTTATAGGATATAACCTTATTGAGGATATAACATTTAAAATCCGAAAGCTTTGTTGCTGAGTGTAAAAGAATATCTACAACAAAATTGAAGATGATGAGGTAAATTTTGCATTAATTTTCAAACCCAAGCTAGTAATTACCTCCACAAAAATTTCTGATTTTCCAATTGAAATTCAAGAGATGCTGGAAAATTATTGTGATATCATTGTAGATAATTTTTTGAATGAATTACCACCTATTAGAAAAATCAGCCATCATCTATATTTGATTCCTGGAGAAAATTTTCCAAATAAAGTAGCATATAGGATGACTTCTACAGAAAATGAAGAAATCAGGAAGCAGGTGTAGGAGCTATTGGATAAAGAACTAATCAGAAAAAGTTTGAGTCCTTGCCTAGTACCAATAGTCCTGAGTCCAAAAAATATGGAGGCTAGAGAATGTGCACTGATTCAAGAGAAATCAATAAAATAACAATCAGGTATAGATTTCCTTTACTAAGAATTGAAGATTTGATGGATTTTTTAAGTGGGGGAAGATATTTTACAAAGATGGATTTAAAGAGTTGTGATCATCAAATTAGGATAAGGGAAGGAGATGAATGGAAAACAACTTTTAAAACAAATGAATGATTGTATGAATGGATGGTAATGTCGTTTGGATTATAAAATGCTCCTAGTACATTTATGAGGCTTATGAATGAAGTCTTGAATGAATTTATTGGTAAATTTGTAATAGTATATCTGGATGATATATTAATTTACAACAAGTCTAAAGAAAAACACCTGAGACATATTAATTATGTCTTAAGGAAATTGCATCAGGAAAAGTTGCTGGTAAATTTTTAAAAATTTTCATTCATGAAGGAAGAATTGGTATACTTAGGTTTTGTTGTTTCTGCTAATGGATTGAAGATGGACCCAAAGAAGATAAAGGCTATCATAGAATGACCTTCGCCCAAAAGTGTTTTCGAGGTAAGAAGCTTCGATGGTCTTGCTAGTTTTTATAGAAAATTCATAAGGAATTTTAGTAAGATCAATGATCCTTTTATTGAAACCATAAACAAATACAAACAACCATTTAAATGGACTAATGAAGCAAAAAAAAAATTTCAATTGTTGAAAATAAAGATAAAAAAAAAACCCATTTTAGTTTTTCTTGATTTTAACAAACCTTTTGAAGTGAAATGTGATGTTAGTGGAGAAGCTATTGGAGCTGTGTTAAGTCAAGAAGATAGACCTGTAGCTTATTTCAGTGAAAAATGAATGACATAAGAAGAAAATATTCTTCTTATGAAAAAGATTTTTATGCAGTTGTATAGGCATTAAAGAAGTGGAGGCATCACTTGTTGTCTATATAGTTTGTGATTTATTTAGACAATCATGCATTGTAGTATATTATGAAGTAGTCAAAATTGAATCAGAAACATGAAAAATGGGTAGAGTATCTTCAGAGTTTCAATTTTGTATTAAAACACATAACTGGCCAAGCAAACAAAGTAGCCAATGCATTAAGTAGAAAAAGCATTTTGTTCAAGAAAAACAAATTCAAGCATTGGGTTTTGATTTTCTTAAAGAATTGTATAAAACATATTTCGATTTTAAAGAGGAATTTGAAGCACGCAGTAATCCTATTTTGTTGGATAGAAGTAAGTGGTTGGATTTTTTCTTGCAAGAATGTTTGTTGTTTAAAAGAAGTCAGCGATGCATACCAAATTGTTCTATGAGAGAAAATTTAATTAAGGAGAAACATAGTGGTGGACTTGGTGGACATTTTGGTGCAAACAAAACTTATGAACAACTGAGTCATTTTTATTTTTGGCCAAAGATGAGATCTTAAGTGGAGAAGTTTGTGTGAAATTGTAAAGTTTGTAAGTATGCAAAAGGAAGAAGTCAGAACACAGGTTTGTATGTTCCATTACCTATTATAGATAGACCTTGGGATATGGTAAGTATGGATTTTGTTTTGGGTTTACCTAAAACACAGAGAGGGAATGATGCAATCTATGTTGTAATTGACATATTTTCTAAAATGGCACATTTTATTCCATGTTATAAAACCAGTGATGCTACTCATGTTGCTAATTCATTTTTTAAAGAGATTGTGAGCTTGCATGGGTAACCTAAAAGCATTGTCTCAGATAGGGACACCAGATTTGTTGGTAAATTTTGGAGGACATTGTGGAAAAAGCTTGGTACTAAGTTGAGTTTCAGCTCAGATTATCACCCTCATACTGATGGACAGACTGAGATGGTGAATAGAAGTTTGGGTAATATTTTGAGAAGTCTTGCAGGTGAACATCCTAAATAGTGGGATCAGATTTTGGCACAGGTTGAATATGCTTATAATGACTCTCCTAACAAGAGTACAGGACAGAGTCCATTCCATATAGTTTATGGAATTCACCCAAGAGGAGTGTATGGCTTAAGGAATTTGGGAAAAGCAGAGATGAGAAGTGAAGATGGAGAAGAGTTTTCTTCATAAATTTGAGCAATACATGAACAGGTAAAACAATAGTTACAGGACGAAAACATCAAATACAAAAGTAGAAAAGTTTTGAAGAAAAGGGAAGTTACTTTTGAGTTTGGAGATTTGGTTCTAGCACACCTGACGAAGGAAATATTTCCAAAAAGGGCATATAATAAGTTGAAGTTTAAGAAAATTGGGCCATGAAGAGTATTGAGAAAATTTTCTGCAAATTCCTATGAAATTGAATTACCCCCTAACATTGGAATATCTCCAATTTTCAATGATGCTAACTTGTACAGGTATGAAGATGGAGACATAGGTAATACAATTGAAGATAAAGAAGAGATTGACTGGTTGAAACAGTTACCCATGGAAAAGACATTACAGCCAGAGAAGATTTTAGACAAAAGATTATCTAAGAAGACAAGAAGACATGAATACTTTGAGTATTTGATCAAGTGGAAAGATCAACCAGTTGCAGAAGCTACTTGGATGAAAGAAACCATGCTACAGAAATTGGGCAGTTTTGTGGAGGAACTCATGGACAGGAGCCCTTGAAGAATTTTTTCCTCGGGAGTTTGATGTAGGAGCATGAGGCTCGAGGGATAAAAACTTCAATTTTTATTCCAAAAATACAAAACAAAAATTACAAGCAAAGGAGTGGGATCTTTTAGCCTGCAATTTATTGTTTTAGTAGATAGGATTTCAGTGATATTTAGGGATTTAATTACTTGTATTTGATTCAATGTATTTATTTTTTAATTTAGGATTTTTAGGCAAACCTTATGGAATAGGTTTTTATCCAAGATTGGGAAAAAACGATTCCAAAGAATCGGATTGAAAGGATTATGTAAACACTATATATTTTGTAAGTGGCAATGTAATCAAGAGAGGAGGATTTTGGATGAAATAGTAATAGAATAAAAGAACATTACATTTTTCCTCTGTAGCTGGGTAAAGTGTGCATAAATGCCAAATTTGGGAAGTTTACTCATCAGTCGAAGTTTCTAAGTCGAAAATAATTCAGATCAAATTTTAAATAAATTGATTATTATGTGTGTATCTTTCATTTTAACATTTTGTGTCCATTGTGAGGTGAAAATCTAGTTGTACTGTTATATTAAAGGCCTGTAAATTGTGGAAATCTAAAAATCCATGACTTTTTAGATGGCATGGCAATCTTGGAAAGGTTGAAGAATGAGAGATCACTTTAGTGCATATAGAGCAAAGGTAAATCACCATCATAGACTTAAAATCTGACAGAGTTTGAATGAACTTATATTGCTGTAATGCGTAAAGGTTCAGAGATTCATTAAATAAAATTGATAGTCCAGTACTGGGAAATCTGACAGCTTACACAACAAGTTTGTTGATCCAATAGAAATTGCACTTTAAGTTGCATGCAATTTAACAGTTCAAGTGGACCCAATGGTTTTATAAATCGTATTTAAAATTTCAATTTGAACACCAAAAACTCTTATCATCCGACGGCCAGCACATGAGAGATCCAAATCCGATGAAAATTTCATTTTTAATTTGAAGGAATTTAAGTGGTCAGATGGACTCGATAAAATCATAAAATCGAGTTTATGATTGAAGCTATCTTCCAGCACTCAAAATGATCCAATGGTTTCTGCATTACGGTATTTAATCCAACGGATTTCGCATAAAAAGTAGCATGGAGGTTATTCCAAAGATTGGATGCGATAATATTTTTAAAATGTTTTAATATTGTGTTGAGTCTATCCTTTATTACACAAAATTCACAATATTTTTTATGTATGGGTTTATTGTAATGTATATATTGTATAGATTTATTGCAATATATATATCCAATAATGATTTCGTTATGTATGTGGAAGTTAAGAATTGATCTTAATACAATTTAAATTTTGTGTAAAAAAATTATAATTTTATGATTGACTTTGAAAAGGGAGACCATAAAGAATTTCCACCAGAATTAGAGTAAATTGTCACAAGATTTGAAAGCTTTTCATTAACACCTTCATGTAGACCACCATTAGTGGTACCAGAGCATCATGTATACACTGAGCGAGATCTCAAAGATTAGGAAAATAAATCCAACATGGCTTATAGAGTTGGACGAAGAAGAGGAAGAACAATTGCAAATACTGAAGTGATGGAGGTTATGCAATAGATGCAAGCCAGATTAGAAGCAATGGAAATGGGAAATCAAAGAGATGCAGATGCTAGAGATGTCAGTGAACCTGAAGTTGAATCTGTAGAAGAGGGAGAGCCTACAGAAGTTACTCCTGAAATGATATTTTTTAAATCAGTGTTGGGATCCACATCTAAACCTAGACTTGAAGTTTTGGTTTTTACATGAAGCTTAAACCCAGAAGAATTGATAGATTGGGTAAATGACATGGATAAGTTCTTCGATTATGAAGAAATGGATGAAGGAAAAAGAGTGAAGTTTTTTGTCACAAAATTGAAAGGTCATGCAGCGCTTTGGTAGGTGGAATGCAAGTAGAAAGAAGGAGACTTGGTAAGAAGCCAATAAAGAATTGAAACAGGATGGTGGCAAAATTGAGAGGTAAGTTTTTGCCAAGTGATTATTAATTTTCATTATTTAGAGAAATGTAGAATCTTATATAGAGATCAATGATAGTCAAAGATGCTAGGGTTTCCAGATATCTCGTTCTGCAGGAACCCTAATCTCCCCTGCAACACTGTCAAACCCTGACGGCGCTCTCTTCTGCTCGCAGCTGCGCATAGTAAGCGGTGATGGACCAGGAAATGGGGGGGGGGGCGGTCAGCCTCCCCCTGCTACTGAACAAGAAACGGTAAAAGAATCTGACAAGCAGATGAAGGATTCGGCCACAACGCAAGAAACGGTGGATAACAAGCAATCGACCTCTGAACCACAAACGGAGGTGTCGCAGGTCACGTCTTCGACCTGCAAACCAATAGCTCCAGAAAGACCCAAAATCGATCTGCCTAGTCATCAGATTAATGCAAGGATTCAGTACATGAAGGACCATGCTCTCATAGGAAAATTCATAGGATTTTGGCCAACTGAGAAGGCCCTACAAGGATGGATTGCATCCAAATGGAAGCCAAAAGGGCATGTTAGTTTTCAACTGGGTCCAAAGGGTTTCTTCACTGCCGATTTCAACTGCATTGAGGATAGAAATAGGGTTATGGATGGCGGCCCCTATTTCTTTAACTCAGCAGGGCTATACCTTCGCAACTGGGTCGAAAGGTTCAACCTAGATCAAGAAAATTTTAACTGGGCCCCGGTCTGGATTCGACTTTATTCGCTGCCTCTAGAATACTGGGATGAGGAATCTCTGCAAGCGATTGGGACAGGCTTGGGAGAATTCATAAAAATAGCGGAAGAAACGAAGCTTCGAAGATACACCTCCTACGCTCGTATCTGTGTGTACATGCAGCTGGACAGAGCACTCCCAGATGCGGTAAGTCTGTTTCATGATGACTACGAATGGATTCAACCGTTGGATTATGAACATGTGCCTTTTCGTTGCAGAAGATGTCATGCTCATGGGCATCTCTTCAAAGATTGCCCTCTTGTTGCCCAATCTAAGAGTCAAAGCGCTGGAGACAAAGAAGATGTGGATGGGTTCACCAAGGTTCCAACCAGGAGAAGAAACAACAAGAAATCTTCCCAACCCAGGCCTAAACCTAGCTCCTCCACTTCTGTTCCCTCCACGAGTAACAGTTTCACTGCTCTTGCCCAGTCTGACACCCCGAATGAAGACTCTCCTGCTGCGCCACCCTCTTTGGTTCTTTCTGACCCCCCCTCGTCTCTTCTCAACCCTTCTGCCTCAGATCCCGCTCAAGGTTCTCTGCCTTCCAATTCTCTCCCAGATCTCGACCCCTCTTCTAAGCAGAAGCAGGTGACTTGGAACCCCAATACCATGGACTTAGACGCTCATTCTCTCCACCCCAATCTGGACAGTAAAGACTGACAGGAAAGCATGTAGATCTCTCTTATGGATGAGGACTCTGAGGGCTTCGATGTAGGGAACCTGGATCTAATCGGTCTGGAAGACGCTTGCCGAAAGAAAGAATTCGACAAGATCCTGCCCCACCAAATTGAGTCCCTCGAGGTAGTTCTAACCAAGGCTCATCAGCACAAAAAATTGGGGATACAGCCAGGTAGCCATTGGGACAACCTGAAGGTGTTGAAGGAAAATAAAAAGCGAGGTAGAAAACCAGAATGGCAGCGCACCATCCAGATCGGGGCGATGCTGGTGGAATCAGGGAGATATCCCAAGTTGACCCGGTTCTATAAACCACTTGCAAGCAGTTCTCCATGAAGTTAGTCTCATGGAATGTAAGAGGGCTCAATGCCCCTGGAAAGTACAAGATGATTAAATCCATGATTCAGAAGGAGAAACTACAAATCCTCTTTCTCCAGGAAACTAAATGCAACAGTAATCTGCTAGGCTCCATTTTGTCGAAGGCTTGGCCTAGTAGCAGCTCGGTAGCAGTAGATGCCTCTGGATCGTCTGGAGGTCTGGCCATTACATGGGATATCCACACCATGCAGCTTTCCGACTTTCATGCAGCGCACAATCTCATTCAAGCCACTTTCCACCCCATCGGCACTAATATACATGGGCATCTGTCCAATGTCTATTTTCCACAAGAGCAGAATAGCAAGGCCCCGCTCTTGGACACCATGGCGCACCTCAACACAAATAGATCCCACCCTCTTTGGATTGTTGGAGGCGATTTCAATATGATCCTAAGATCGGATGAGAAAACTGGAGGACGCTCTAGAACAGACCTAGAAAGCAGTCATTTCAAGAACTTCATCAATAACAACTGGCTTATCGATATCCCCTTTTCCAACGGCATCTTCACTTGGAGCAATAGACGAGTGGGAGGGCAGCAAATCGCTTCAAAGTTGGACATATTTCTAATCTCGGATAATGCTATACACATGGGGGGAGACATCACAAGCTCAATTCTGCCCTTTGCTGGATCGGATCACTGGCCTATTTTGCTACAATGGCAAAATATAGGGTCCCAGCTAAAACGACCTTCTAGATTCGAAGCTTTCTGGCTGACTCATCCTTCCTTCAAGGACCTAATACATGCTGCATGGAGAAACTTCCAACCGCCTAAGGGTTCAAAAATGTATCAGTTCCAGCAAAAGCTAAAATTCCTCAAAGGACAAATTAAACACTGGAATCGGTCCACCTTTGGCAACATTTTCCAGGAAAAGAAGATACTTGAGCAAAAGATGAATGAGGTGCAACAATAAATCATCTCCAAGGGACGAACAGAGGAACTCGCCACCAAGGAGCAAGATCTCCAAAATCAGCTAGAGGAACGATACAAACAGGAAGAGATCCTTTGGAGGCAGAAATCTAGAATACGATGGCTAAAGGAAGGAGAAAGGAACACCAAGTTCTTCCACGCCTCTACCATACAATGCAGGATGCAAAACAGGATCAGCCATATAATCAATCAGCAAGGGAAGAATATGGAGAAACATGAGGAAATGGAGCAGGAGCTGGTTGACTACTTCAAGAGCATACAACAAGAGCCTCAAATAAACAGACAGACTGCTATCAATCAGATCAAACAGCTCATCCCCAAATTGGCTAGTGCTGAGCATAACCAAATGCTACTCTGCCCAGTATCCCCCCAGGAAGTGGATGAAGCTATGGCGCAGTTCAAGGATGGTAAGGCCCCGGGACCCGATGGTTTTACTTCTAATTTCTTCCATCATTTCTAGGACCTCATCAAATCTGAAGTCTGGCAGCTGGTTGAGGAGTCAAGAACCATGCACTGGATTCTGCCCTCCCTCAACACCACCTTCATCGCGCTAGTACCCAAGGAGGATCAGCCTAGCAAACCGGATAAATTCAGGCCTATTGCTCTCTGCAACGTTATATACAAAATCATCTCTAAAGTTATTGCTAACAGGCTCAAGCTGCTCCTCCCGCTCCTCATCTCTCCGGAGCAGACGGGATATGTTGAAGGGCGCCAAATTCTGGATGGCATAATTTTAACCCATGAAATTATGCACTCTCTAAAGATTTGCAAAAAGCCAGGTATGCTTCTCAAGATCGATCTTTCAAAAGCATTTGACAAACTGAATTGGAACTATATTCAACAGATCTTAAATGCTTTTGGTTTTGATCAGATGTGGATTAGATGGATTATGAGTCTCATTACCTCCCCCTCCTTCTCCATTTTTGTCAATGGGGTTCCTTCCCCCCCTTTTTATCCCTCTCGAGGGATTAGGTAGGGGGATCCTCTCTCCCCCTTCCTCTTCGTCCTCATGGTTGAAGGCCTTGGGCGTTTAATTCACAAGGAAGTTCATTCTCACAAGTTGCGCGGCATCTCCCTCCATGGCGCCCCTGTCGCCACCCACCAGCAATTTGTGGATTACAACATGCTCTTTGGCCACTCCTCGGTTCAGGAAGCTCGCACCTTCAAAGACATCCTCCACCTTTTCTCTTCTACCTCTGGTCTCTCCATCAATGATTCTAAATCCCAGGTGTTCTTCTTCAACACACCTCCCCTCACTCAAGCCAACATTGCCCGTATCCTTGGTTTCTCCATCGCCTCCCTCCCTGATAAATATCTGGGTGCCCCCCTCATAGACTCAGCCATCAGAAATTCCTCCTGGATCAAGCTACTGGATAAATTGGAAGCCAGGCTTGCCTCTTGGACCTTCAGAGCTCTGAATTTACCCAGTAGGCTTATCCTTATTAAAGCGGTGCTCCAATCGATACCCCTTTACCTCTTCTCTGTTTTAGCTGCTCCTAAGTGGGTCCTCAAGCAAATCAGATCTCTGCAACGAAACTGCCTTTGGGGCTCCTCTGGCCGAAATCGGAAGTGGGCTTTTGTGAGCTGGGACACGGTTTTCTCTCCCAAGGACACTGGGGGTCTCAACCTCCGCGATCCCAAACACAGCAATGAGGTTATGGCTGCCCGTATTTGGTGGAACTGGATGTCCAAACCTCACACTCCTTGGGCCAAATTGTGGACTGCTAAATATGCTAACAGCAGACCCTCGGCTGATCTGATCGGAATGGTTCCTGAACAAACTGGCTCCCTCATTTGGAACGCGGCCAAACAACACTACCTGCTCATTCAGCAAAATTGCTTCTGGGAAACTCGCAATGGCAGCTCTGCGAGATTTTAGCACGACTCTTGGCAGCAAAATCCGTCTCTCATTGAGATCCTCCCCAGCATCAACTTGGGAGGTAACAACTCTGCTCATGATGTTAAGGTCTGTCAGCAATGGACGGCCACCAATAACAACGGTTTTAGACAATGGAAGCTTCCTCAGATAATAGCGCCTCACGCACATGAACTTGATTTGGATACTCTCAACAATGAGCTTCACAGGCGGAAAATCAGAAGCTCTGAAGAACCTGACATTCTTAGGTGGGGTTACTCCACCAAAGGAATGTACACTACGAAAGAAGCCTACTCTCTTATGAATCCTACGCCTCTCCCCCGTGATCCTCTTTGGGCGTTGATCTGGAACAAGTTCACTTGGCCCAAGATCTCCACGTTCTTATGGCTTCTCAGCCACAAAAGAATTCTCACTTGGGAAAATCTCGTCAAACGAGGTTTCACTGGGCCTTCCCAATGCCCCAACTGCCTTCAAAATGTTGAAACCATCTAGCATCTCCTCTTGCTTTGCCCTCTGGCTAACTCCTTCTGGGAAAAATGCAGCTTTTGCTGTCAGAAGAACAAACCTACAGGGGACATCACCATCATTCTTCGCACTTGGCCTCGAAGCCCCTTCTCTTCTCCCCTCCTCAACGCCCTCTGGTTACTTCTTCCTGGTCTTGTGTTCTGGTCTCTGTGGAAAGAACGAAATAAACGCATCTTCAAAAATCAAGTCTCCCCCCTTGACTCTCTTTGGATCTCTTTCTGTAACAACCTTCAGGAATCCCTGGCTCTCCACTCCTGGAATGAAGATGACTATCCAAAAATCCCCAAAGAAATCTCCATCTCGCAAAACTGGAAGCTCCAGATTGCGTTCCTTCCTTCTCTCAAAAATCGTCCCATTCCTAATCCGCCCTTGCATTGGTCCCCTCCTCCGGATGGTGTTTTCAAACTTAACTTCGACGGCGCCTCCAGAGGGAATCGTGGTCCTGCTGGCTTTGGGGGTATTGTCAGAAATTCCAGAGGCGAAACACAATTCATCTTTTATGGTTCCATTGGATGGGACACTAATAACTCTGCTGAATTGGAAGGATTATGGCAAGGCCTCTGTCTCACTCATCATTATAACCTCTTCCCTATCATTACAGAGGGAGACTCTCAAGTTCTCATCAATGTTTCCCAACGGCTTCTTTGGGGTACTAATCCAGAGAAAGTGTCTCACAGTTGGTGTCTAGCAGCCAGAATCAGCAGGTTAAGCAGATGGCTCATGCAACATAGGGCGATCTCCTTCAAGCACATAAAGAGGGAAGGAAATAAAGTTGCAGACCTCTTGGCCAATCTTGGAACGGACAGTACCAACACTCTCATTCATGGCTCCCTCAACAATATCCATGATGAAGCAATGCTACAGAACTGCACTATGTTGGTGCATCAAGACCATCCCATGCCGGATCCAGCTGTTTAATGCACCGGACGGGATGTGCCACCTTGCGCACTTCCTCATGGAGATGGCCTGGGCAGCCCACATGGCTCCCGGCATTCGCATTAACTCAGCTCTTAATGCTCCTACTCGTGCGAAGTTCATTATCCTTGGTCTGCTCAATTTGGTTGCGATTATGGCGGTGCTGCAAGATATGGAAGGTCATTCGCATGGCTCAGACGACACCACTGGTTTGGTGAGCTCGCCTGCCCCGCTGCTCGATATTTGCTCTCTTGGCTCGCTCGAGGCCAGCGTGAAGACTTCTACAGGGAGGCGCTGCTCTCTGTAGGCCTGCATTGAACTGCTCCCAGGTATTCATTACTCACAGAGTCCGCATTGTCTATATAATTTTCTCTTCGGTGCTGGCACTGACCTGCGTGGTGAGCTTCTTGGTGGTTTCTCCGCTCCTCCTGTCATTTTCCGCTTCGCCCATCCCTCTGCTCACTCCATCGCTCCTCCCGCTTTCACCGCCTCCCCTCTCGCTTCCGCTCACCTCTGTCATTCCTCTAGAGATATGCCGCGTCTTCGTGAGAGGATGAGAAGTCGACGAGGCCTCAGCTGAGGTCTCAGTCGCCTTCCTCCCAGCTCTTTCTCCACCGATGAAGCTTTGGACCTTTCTCTGAATCTGCGCGGTGGCAGAGGACGTGGACGCAGTCGTGCTAGGGATACGGTTTCGGTTCCCATGCATGACGCCCCGCCTTCTCCCTCCCATGCTCACGTTCTCAGCGCAACTCTACCCAGTCTGTCCCTCCTGCCCCTCTTCGCCCCACCATCAGGCAGACCTCGCAGCGTGCAGAGCTTAGATTCGATACCACGGCCTCCAATTATGTTCTCACGACCTTAATAATGATTACACTGCGTGAGGAAATTCCCAACCATCCGGCGCCCCGTCTGGCCTCCGTGCACCTCTCTTCGGGTTCTGGCCCCCTCAGCGCAGAAGCTATTCCTGTCATCTCCCCTCTTTCACCTCAAGAGCAGCAGAGATTCACTGGAGCGCCCTCTGGCGGCATGGATACGAACGACTCTGGCAAGGAGGACAGCAGTGAGGATTTCGGTTGTAGGGTCATTGAGGAACCACCTTCACCGACTCATGGCTAGCCTCTGCAATGCTTTCCAAGTTTTTTGTTCCAGTTTCATAGACAATGCTAGCTTTTGTAGCTTTGCAGATCAGTTGGAAAAGTGGTTTATGAACTATGGCTTCTCTTTTTATGTTTATTTAGTTTCTATGTATTCCAAACCGGTTTCCCTCACAAGGGCGGTTAAGACTCGTTGTTTAATAGGACTGGTTTCCCAATATGGGCAGTCCAGGCACTCTTTGAACAGTTTGACTTTCAAACACAGTGCTCAGGCTTTCATAGCTGACACTGTGCCTGTTTTGTACCAGTAACCTTATACATAATAGAATTAGTTATACTTAGAAAAAAAAAAAAAACATAATTCTTATTTATCCATTTAGCCTATAATGAAGTATATTAAAAAAATATTTTGTTAAAAAATTTAGGCAAGTTGCTTTAATTCATATATTATTAGTATATAGAAGAATTTAATTGATTTAGTTTGAAAAATACATAAAAAGAGTTGTATTCTAACATTTTTTTAAATGAATAGTATAGTAACAAACAAAAGAAATACATGATTAATTTATTTTTGTGCATTTTTTTGTGACAATTGGTCGGGATTCTATTGAAACATTTTTCTTCTTCCCTACTTTTTTTCAAACTTCTTTTAAATTAGGTGGAGTGTTTGCGGTTCATTTACAACTAGAGTATCTCATGTTGCGAGATTTTTTCTTGTTCTCAAGACTAAGCTTCATTGGCTTCATCTACCTAATTTTATGTTGTACGAAGTTGAATTACCATGGGATTCATGGCCTAAGTCTTGTGGGATTGGATGTTTTTGATAGCCTTTGAGAGACTTGGTCCTCTTGTTTTTCTTGATAAACTAGAGTCATTGGAGGTAGAGAAAAGCTAGAGGAGATTTATCTTATAGAACTAAATAATGAACCTTAATGGAACCTACCCACCAAGTATTTTTTCTACTTCTCTTTACGGTTGGATAATGATCGGCTATATGGCATGGTAAAATAAGCCTTGCACCCAAGGAGACAAACACATAATCTAATTTTTGAGTCCAGAAAAATATTTGTCACTCAAACTAATTTCAGCTATGAACCAAGATTGAGATTCATTTACGCACATATTTTAGCATAATTAGTAATGCTTCTCCGTTTAGTTTCACATGAGATAAAATGGAACTTTACTAAAGTGGATCCAATGGCTTAACAAGAAAAACCACATGGATGCAACAATAGATTTAAGATTGCACCCAAAGAAGAGTAAAGGACAAGACTTTTATCAATGGATCGAGATGAGGAGACGGGTTTCGGGCATAAATAGAATTGCCCCAAAAACATAGAGCCTAGGTTAAATATTAGATCCATGTATTCAACACTATCAAACTTAGCAAAAAAAAATCCCTTTGCATAAGGGTGGATGATAAATTCTTGTTTGATCACTAACAACTAAATTTTCACTATCTAGGATTGCATATCTACAATATGTGGCCAAACCCCAAGGAAACAACCAACCAAAATACCATATTTGATGAAATTTTGCTTCCTCGTACGACCTCCAAGCCAATGGGAATTGGAATGGAGAACTTCATGATGAACCATAATAGAGGAATATTGGGAAAAATACTATTGAAGCATGGAATTATTGAAAGAAACAACTCAAGAATATCTAATGACTAGATTAGAAGCTATAAAATCAGGGGATACATGAGATCATGTGCCAACATAGCACGAGGAGGAACTCTATGCGAAGGTGCAAAAAACTGTGGGTCGTAGAAGTCGGGGGACATCTAAGAGAAATTACGGTGAAGTGATTAAAAACAAAGAAGATGGTTGTCGAACATAGGTCGTCGAGAGGAGGAGTTCCATGGGTATGCTTGGAAGTTGATGAGGAACTAAAGGAGGAGGAACATGAAAGCTAAAGATCCGACCCTATCTATTGTATGCCAACGTGTGATTTCCATTATGTATAGAATCATTAACAATTTTAACACCATAAAAATCAACCTTATTAGCTATATATTTACCTTGAACAACTTTAATTTTGTTAGTTTACACAATGAAAAATATGCGAAACAACAACCTTATCAATTACTCCTCCTTGATTTCTATTAACTCATTTATATCGCCTAAATCCATTGAAGCTTTAAAGAATATACAAAGATTGAAATTCTCGGTGGTATGGAATAATTCCTTGTCCTTGAAATGACATCGCATTCCTAGCTAACCATATACCCCATGTACGTAATAAAATGAATATTTATTATATTTTGTAGATTTTACCTTACAACAATTTGTTAGGAAAATGTAAATATAAATTATTCTCTATATTCCTCTTATACTTATAATCTTCTCTAACACCAAGCATACACTAATATAAATAGGAAATCCACAAGCATATGATCAATAGTTACTATGATATCCTTACATAAAAAACACCATCCAAAACCATTATGCATCTTCTCTAGAAATTATCCCAAAGTTAATATGTATTTTCTAATAGCTAGCCATAAAAAAAAAGGCATCACTTTAGAGGAAATTAAATTTCCAAATACACTTCCACCACCAAACCACTTGATCCATCCTTACTAAAAAACTTCAAGCCCAATAACCTAACACAGATTATATAATAACCATTAGCCGCCATTCATTCCCCAAAATGATTGATCCACTTCATCATTTATCCTCGCAAGAGCCACCTTTAAAGTTTGTATATATCTACGCCATTCAATATCATCATCATCCAACATGTCAACCTCCTTCCTCCTTTTAAGAAGTGTTTTCAAATCTACGTTTTAAACATGAATAAGGAAGAAGTAGCCATTCTTGTGGACATTATTCAACAATCTGCATAAAATAATCTAAAAACCTTCCCATAACTAACTCACTTAGGGGTTCAAATCAATTCTAAATTTTAACACTTGCCAAGAAAATTCATTACCATTGCTTTCCAAATAATCAATAAATTCTTCATTTTTCACAAAATTACCAACTCTTTGCTAAAAAATTTGTTTTTTTATCCTATAATTCCTTGATCCTATACACCGTATCATATATTTTCAATTAATCTAAAAACTTCATTTTATTTACGTTTTACCAACCCCGAATACATAATTCTAAAAAAATTATTTTGAAATAAAAATAAATATCATCTAATAAAAAAATTAGATAATAATAATTTAATAAAACCAACCTTTCATCATTACAAAACTAACCTTGACGAGTAAATAAAGACCTTGCAAATCTTTGTCCATCCTTTCATAATCGTTTGTTTGGAATATAGACCCCAAATAGTTAAAACATACTACCAAGCAACTAGTCGTATGACATATTCTATGTGTGGCTATGCCCATGTTATTGTGCGTACAAAAATAGATAATACTTTGTATATTCAATACAATGATGTATTTACTTATATTACGAAATATGTTTATTGTTATGAGTTTATAATTTTTCAAAATAAAATTGTAAAGGTTTTAATAGGTAAATTAAATGGTTAGTAAATCTCAATAAATATTAATTTATAAAGATTAAAACATTTTTATTACATTTTTGGAGTAGAAAAAAAAACAATTAATTTATTTATAATTTTATTTAAAATAGTAATTATTATTATTATTAATGTTAAAAATAGTTAATATAAGTTAAGCATATATATTTTAAAAAAACATATCGTTCAATTCTACTTTATTATGACATTTTTAATCTATAAATATAGTTTTTTACAATACCATGATTTATCAATATCACATACTAAAATTACAATATATTTTATATGACACTTGTTTATATAACCTTTTTTTGCTAATAAATTTCATTAAAAATAGAAAATGCTACCTTCTTTGAAACAGTCTGGTTTTTTATTTTGTAAAAAGTTACTAGAATATTTTAAAATATTATATGAATATTAAATCCATATCACCCACATAATAATTATTGATAGTTAAATTAATTATGGAAGCCTTATTATAAAATATACATGCACTTATTTTTTATTGAGGTATATTTATAATTAAACATATTTTATAAAAAAATAAGTTAAATAATATAAAAGAAAAAATGTTTGTTGAAATCGGTTTAATTTTTAACTAAAACTATTTATATTTTAAGTAGGAAAAAAAAAGTGTCATAAAAAACAACACGATCAAGTAAAATTAAGTGTGAATATTATTGATGTGTTGTAATTTTTTTGGGAAATCAAAATTATGTCTCCTTATTGATTATTGTAAAGAACAAAATTAATATTGAACAAATTCTCAAGAGTTTTATAATAAACCATTTGGATATAAGAAAATTATATTTTAATTTGTCGCATTATTAAACTTCTTAATCTTCTAACTCATCAAAATTATGGTTATCCTTTTTTCTCTTAAAATTTAATAAGCCAAATTTAGTAGTAGAAATTAATCATCATTATTATCATCAATAGTTTTATAAATATTCCCCTGGATGCGGGTGGTGACATGTTCAAAGTATTTTGTCACTGGGTCTCTCCACGCGGGGGCACACAGCCTCTCCATATGGGTTTGCACCTACCTCCTAGCGTGAAGAGCTTAAATTCGAAGCTCAAGGAAGCATGTCGACACTTGCGGCATTCCTCCTCCCCCTCGGTCTCCACTCCCTACAACTTGAAACTTGGCCATTTTGTGGCTGATGGCTCAAGTTTCAAAATCATTTGTATTTGGAGTTTTCATTAATTTGTAGACCTTCGTCATGCCTCTGCCCATTGCTGCGCTCCCGCATCGGCTTCCTCCCTTTGAGCTTTCTTCTCAAGCCTTGTGGTATCCGGCCTATCGATTCAATTCCAAGAAGAAACCGGATGTGGTGCCATCGAGGAGGAGAGTAAAGACTCTCCCTCACTCCCTCCAATTCACAATGTTTGCACGCTCTCTATCAATATCAGTTGTTGTGGAAGAACACGAGTTCCTGCGACCCACCCCAACTTCTCTCCAACTCGGCTCTCAATTCACCTCCCGGAGAAGTAACGCCTCTTGGCTACGGAAAGCGGCTTGTCCCGCGCAAATTAAAATTGTCGCACCTCCTCCCTCTACCACGAAAATCCGCCGGCCTCCCCATTAAACACTTGGTGGAAGACTCGGATAGCGGTGGAAAAGCCGACTCTTCGGAGGACACCACCATGACAGAGATGAAAACACGGACAATGTGGCTCGCTCAACTTTGGCCAAACGGATTGATATGGTCTCCACTTCGACTCTGTTAGGTCCCTATATTACTAGCATAGTCCCTTATTGTTGTTAGTGTAACCCACTTATTGTTGTTATACCCTGTAACCCCCATATTGTTATTGTGCCCTTACATTATTATAGTTAGGTCGGCTAGGATTACATTGAGGCCCCATGGACTCCTGTATAGAAAGGAGGTTTTGTCATTTGTATCATCCACGAATTGTTCATTTATGTAATGCATTAGAGGTTTCACTCTTTTCTTCTATTTTGGAGTTGGTTTCATAACAATTGGTATCGGTGCTTTGGATTCTGGGGTTCGGCATACGAGCAGATCATCGTGGCATGTTTTATAACTTTTTTCTGTGAAGTTTTAGAAACTGAAATTTTCTGAGAGCAAAACTAAACTCTTGAAGAACGTTGTGATAAAATTTGTGACATTTGTCACCGAGGTGCAAGTGCAATTAAAGAGAAGAAGGGGATCTTTTCGACATTCAACCTTTCAAGTAACAATCGCCGTCTACCACTTACCATACCATAACAAATATAATAAAGGCAAATATTACTACTTTCATCAATCCATTTTCAGTTAATATAACTGCGCAAAGTTGTATCTAAATCTACGTAATGGCTCGATGAATATAATATCGATTTGAATATCTATTGTTGACGTTAAATTACTCTAAGTGTATAGCTTGGATTAGGATTTATTGTGTTGTTATTTCTCAAACATTAATATCATAGATTTTTATTTAATACACTAATAATATAAGTAATATAATTTTTATTATTGTTTTTTTAAGTCAATAATTTTTTATATATGTATCGTCATTCCTTTCCGTTTTAAATAACTATATTTTCTTTCCTTAAAGTGATTATTAAAGATGTAAATATATAAATAACTTTATGTCATCTAAAAGGAGAACATAACGATAAATATAACTTTTAAATATTATAATATAATATTTTTTATTAATTTCAAATTATTTATTTGAAAACTTAATATTAAATATCAAAGAAATATTTTTAACTTAATTCTATTTATAAAGAACAAACTATATATTCAATCAAACAAGTGTTTATATATATATAAACAAATTAACTCAACCATTGCCACATACTCTCAATTCACTCAAACCAAAGCTCATAAGACATATTAAAATATTTATGTTCCAACGTCATCCGCTACAGAAAAGCACACCTAAAAGAATTATTCTTAACACCAAAAAAGAAAGAATATATGCTTAATAGACATATAATAAAACATATCATGTAAATATTCCAACACAACTCCATCCACATATTCTTTTAAGTGTACCATTCTCTTTGGGTTTATCAAAGAGTCCAGTTTTGTATAAAGTTTAAGCTTCTATGTCTCTTTCTTTGCGGGTAGGTATGGAAATGATCTTATCAAAAGTACTATAAACTAGTGAAATGGCTATTAAAATATAAATTATAAGTAAAGTTGTTTATTTAATACATAATGTCAAAAGACTCATAAATTTGAATATGATGAACATTCACTCATGTAAATGTAAATTTGAATATGATGATTCGTTTTTGGTACTCATTATAATTAACATTTTTTTAAAATGGTGAAGATAATTTTATAAATTTGAATATGATTAATATTCATTTATTTAAATTTGAATATGATGATTTTTTTGGTAATCATTATAACTAGCAATTGCATCATCACTAGATGTTGTAAAGAAACGTTGTAAGATTCTTAAAAGTGTAATAGTTGCTAAGCAAGATATATGTAGTGATTTTGGTTAATTTTAGTAAAGGTAGGAAAAAATATTGTGCCTTGTCCTAATTTGTATTTGTAATTAAAAAAAGAAAACTTATAGAAAAAAGCATGTTCAAAAGTATAGAAAAGGAGAACAAAGCCATATTTTAAGAAGGCGATGTTTTGATAATTACTAGTGTATAAAATACCATCTTAAAACAAATAGCTATCTAATCTTGTGATTTTGGTCAATTTTATTAAAGGCACGAAAAAAAAATTGTGCCCTATCCCAATTTGTATTTGTAATTAAAAGCAAAGTTATAGAAAAAAGCAAGTTCAAAAGTATAGGGGGAAAGGAGAACAAAGCCATAGATTAATAAAGGGCGATGTTTTGATAATTCTTGGTGTATAAAATACCATCTTAAAACAAATATCTATCTAACCTTTTAGCATATGTATTTCTAAATTACGTCACAATCTTTCAAATAAAAGGAAAATACGGTATAAGTATAACTTGGCAAATCAAAAGAAAAATTCATCTCAAACAAAGGATTGAAAAAATCCATATCCTTTAATTAGTGAATAAGACCATGTCTAAACGAGCTAATACAATGTTCCATCGATGTCTTAAAATAACAAGGCAATATTGGTATTCCCTACTTGAATGAAAGGAAAATTATGGATAAATCAAACTAATTGTTCTAAGCTTTGTCCTTGACAACTTGGTAAGAAAGAAAGAACTAAACCTTTATGCAGTAATGGTAACATAAACATTTACTATTTAACATAAATAATAAAGGAAAAGGAGAACTAAACCTTTATGGTCTAATATCGATGGTTTTCCACTCTAAACCTAGCATAACATTCAGATCATATACTAGCATCTTAAATAAGGGCTCCATTTTGGTGGAGGGGAAAGAGCAACGATTCCCATTCGGGATGTGAAAGCAAAAGGTAGTAGTTACGCTCCCAATCAATGGCAAAGGGAATCTTCCTTTAATTCTTCCGTACATATAGAAAAGCTCCTTGTCCATAACAATATGAGCAATAGCCACTAACACACTCATTTTCATTTATGTCCAAGTATGGATTCCAAGATCATAAACATCAATACACCTTGAATGTCCTATGATGAAGCTTGAATGACCACCCATGACATACATCCTTCCTTGAGGCCACGGGCAAACGGCTACCGTGCCTTCTTAGACTCTTAACCATGGTCCACTCATTTGTTTTGGAGTAAAAAACCTCAATACTAAAAAGGTTTTCACCTCTTTCTCCGCGACCATAACCATAAACAAGTCCGTTGACCTCTGTGCAAGCAAAGTCATAGCGTGCTACCTTCATGTTTGGAATCTCACTCCACCTACACTCATCGAAAATGTAAATGTTTCGATAAAGGAATTTTGATGAAACAACGGGGAAAAAAAAATGAGAATACTCATAGAACGAATTGTAGGAAACCAAATAAATTGTTCCAAAAAGGTTTCAACTTTGAACATGTTCTACGTCTATAGTGTAATAGAATACGCAATATTCTACTCTCAAGCTGATAAAAATTGGTATTTATGGAATTTTCAAATGAAAGTTAAGTTATAGTAAAGGGTGTGCGCATAACATTAAATCGGGGTTAGACCTAATGCGGTTACAAAATGGAAGAATAATGTGCACAGTTCAATGCAGATTCATACATATAAATGTTTTTGAAGCCTTAGCGATTACCCGAGAATCATCATCGAACAAACCAACCATGACGAAAATTTTCCTGCAAATCACAACATACTTGAATCCTATCTTCATGGAACCAGGCATTGGTGGAAGTGATTTCCATTTACCATGAACAGAATTAAGAACTCACCAATGTGTTTTTTCGGCATACGCATCGATTGTCGATGCATAAATCCATTCTTCACGAGTACCTACAACATTCTGTTTGTATTATTCCCATACATGGAAAGCCACGCTTGTTGCCAAGTTAATAAAAAAAATTGATGGTATAATCACCTTAGTTATAATGAAAATAATCATTATTATACAATTGTAGCACATCAAATCATATCTAAACACCATTACAAGAAGTTCATTATATTAGAATCAATGTAGCCCACATGTTTAATTCAACTCCATCGCCGGTAGTTAATTCTATCAATTTATGATGCTTATATGACATATATTGTCTAAAAGGACGCAAGAATAAAAAAATTTTAATGCAATACTACAAGCTTGTTGGTACGGTTGAACTCATTCTATCAATTTGTGATTCTTATATAACATATAGTATTTAAGGAGGCAAGAAACTCTAATCCTGGTCTTGTAAGCCTCCTACTTTAGACCAAACACTCCATTCATTTACAATGCTCGAGAAGAGTTAGCAAATTTGTAACTAAATATGAAAGGTGGTTTGGATGGCCTAGAGCTGACATATCAAATCTGCAAAGGTAATTGCTAAAATTCGGGTTATAAAGTCCCAAAAGGTGTTTTAGTTGCTCCACTATACAAATTATTCATCTTAGTGAAACCACATATTTATGATACGAAAATTAACTACAATGTGATCTTTGGAAGATAAGCATTCACGAAGGATAAAGTGTCAACACATGCCAGCACAGAGATATCTCTAAATAGAATGGGCACAATAAGCTTTAGTACATGACATTCACTAGCTCGTACTTTAAAATCAATTTCAAATTATATAGATTATTAAAGTGCATATCTAAAAGCATAGAGTGTAATAGGGTAAGTATAAGCGGGGTAGGCCACAACATAAAAGGTCTTAGGTGATGCATATTTTCCTAGTTTCAAAGCCTTTCTTCACTTTGTCCTTTGTATGATAGGTACATCTAGAAAAGCTAGAAAATTGGTCAGAAACATAGTAGAATAGTTCCGCTCATGCATCCTGGCACCCGAAGATGATGCTTGACCCACATCTCTAGAATTAGCTCGCTGCTTTAAATTGTAGAGCTCGTCTTATCTTGATCTCCATTCTTCTTTTGCAAGTTCCTTCTAGAGACAATTAAAATAGTCAAAACAAAATAGCCGGCCTTGTATGTATCGGCCACATTTATCATGCTAAAAGAAACCCCGAGTTAGCACATTATATGGTGTGGATCACAACACAATACCGAACGGCCTTACAATACTTGACATGCATAAAAGGGGGGTGAATGAATTTTTCCGATCATTGTTTATAATACAAACCTAACCTAAGATAGTTTCAAATTTTGAGATCCAAATATACACGAATTCAACATTAAACTAAGCCACACCAAACAAATATTTGAAAAGAAATCCAACATATCGTTGCATTTCATTGAAGAGCTATTTAATCCTAATCCACATCCGAAACCATTAACAACTCACAACGGTGCAACATAAATGTACGCAAATCTTGGAAATACATCTAAAAACGAGCTACTATGCTAGGCTTACTAAGTAACCTGGAGTTCTTTGAATTTTTGTTCACATAAAAAATTTGTTGACGAAGTGTATTCAAAACATTAGGATGAAGATGTTTGGGCACTACAAATTTTGTCTATTTCCATAGAGATCCAAACTCTATGAAATTGACGCAAGAAGCAAAAAATGTTTACTAAACAAAATGAAATCTTCACCAATTAAAAACCAATGTGGCTATAGAGACAAATTGGCTCCTTGAAATAGATATTTCCACTAATGTTTATTATGAATAGGCAAAAAAAAAAAAAACCATTTACGAAAGCACTAACATGATTTCACTCAACGAAAATCAAGCCCGATTTGCTTTTTTCCCCCAACAATTCTTCCGAAATCCCCCAAAAGGAAACACACACTCACACATGAGTAAATTAGTCATGTTTTTACCGGTTATGTTGGCGCACATAGTGAAATTGAACGAGGTTTAAGCTACCCGAATTCATTCTTGTTGTGCTACTGCTGGTCCATATGACACGAGTTTCGAAAGGGAATGAACCCAGGGACAAATATTAGGTCAATTTGGAAAAATAGATATCCCTCAAACTTGGTACTGGGAATTATATTCTATATGGTGCAAACCATTTGGGGCATGTTGTACGAATAGAACAACCGGAAAAACAATAAGTTTGAATTCGGGATGCTTCATAACGATATCTAGTCGAGATATTGGATGTAATACCAATAATTGTAAAGGAAAAAAATGCGGAAGGTTCACACAACTCTAAAATGCGTTCAATTACAATCATACTTCTCGTCTGATACGGAATTACTAAAGCTGGTACTTTCCAACGGGGAAGGCATTGATTGAATGGTTTATTGGTCATGCAAGGGATGGGTTGGCTTGAAAGGCTGCTTAATCATCAAGGGCTAGGTCACACTCAATCCCGCCCAAGGCTAAGTCACCAATAGGGCCACATTTTGCCATCCACCATGCGGGATGGGGCAAACATACCAGAGATTTGAACTTGGGTCATGACACTCTACAAAATTCCACTAGACCACAACAAAAAAGAC
Source organism: Pinus albicaulis (assembly GCA_034641835.2). Classification (NCBI taxonomy): domain Eukaryota; kingdom Viridiplantae; phylum Streptophyta; class Pinopsida; order Pinales; family Pinaceae; genus Pinus; species Pinus albicaulis. The sequence continues at coordinate 534,143,274 of CM076579.1, forward strand.
ATATACATATATATAAATCTATCAAGATCTAAACATGGATCTTTTGCACAACATCAACCCGGATTACCACTGAACCACGGCAAGCGGAACCCATACACACACACTTGCAATAATAATAGGTTCAAAAAAGAAAAGGGGCATTGAAAATTAATAGCATCAATTCAATCAAATTTTTGATCCTAAAAAAAAGAGGTCCCATATATATATATATATATATATATATATATCTATATATATATATATATATATATATATATATATATATATATATATATATATATATATATATATATATATACATACTTTTTCTTGGGATTTTCCAAGGAAAAAAGTGAAGATTTTTCATACCTCTTGGTATAATCCCTTTGCTTAATCCCTACGACACTAGAGTGGATTCATTTCACAAAATAATTTGTCATACATATTCTTCCTTACGGGATCACCCCCCAAGCTCTCATGACCTCTGCCCTTCGGTGAACCTTCTCATGTACTCTTCGACCTATTCTGGGGCACACATCGGGGTGATATTTTCTAGCCAACCGTATATAGACTTTTTTATATCCTCGGGGCCCACGTCCTCGGGGGAAATCCCCAATAGCTCATAAAATCTTGAAGATCGCTCTACATGACCCATTAAATCACAGCGGTGGGCATATATGAGTCTCTGCAATGCAAAAAAAGTGTCGGATATGCCGTAATTTAGCGATCCAAGAGGGGATGTGACGGGGAATCTTACTCAAGGGTGAAATCTCATAGAATTTGAAGTATATGGGGGATACAGAAATTGCCATAATTTCCATAATATCTTGGACAAATTGGGGATTTTTTTCCCTGCAAATTGATGTGAAATGCGGGTACCTATCGGCTTATCTTCATATATTAATTCATGAATTCCGGTTTGTTGTGCAATTTTTTACATTGTACCGCCCTTGATATATGGATGTTAAAACGAAAACCCATGTAGACAAAAAAACAATTCCACTATCGACCTCGGTGTGATTGGAAAACACAATCTTATCGTCATGGAAAGAAATCGATCATTGAGGAAAGCGAGAGATGTCGATTCTAAAGGGAAAAAAAATAAATGGTAATTACTAGGGGAATAAAACGAAGTGGAAATAATTACATCAATTAAGTAATATACACGAAAACAATACGCCAAAGAAACATTGAATGAGGGATCACAAATCACATACCTCTTCCTCGGCACCCCAAATAAACTCTTGCAAGGAAAGAATTAGGAACGATTATCATGCGTATAATAGACGCAGAAATGAAGAGAAGGAATAATGGAAATAAAGCCGAATTTGGGAAAATTTATATAGCACATTGAAAGCACATTGTATTAGGTTTCTGAAAGCCCATGGTTCTTTAAATGATCTCCAGTTGAGGGTTTTGTCTTCTTTAATGTTTTGAAATTAAAGAAATACATAATATTGATAACAAGCCTGGTTAATAATTATTGAACTATTTCCTAGATCACCTTACTAGCTATGTAAAAGTGTCAAAATTCAATCGCCCCTAAATACTTGAAATCTGTGGGCTTCTCTGGCCAAAGGGGCACCATCTCTTCTAGGGGTTTGCAAGAGTATAGGATAAAGTCTCTCCAGTTGAGGGTTTTGTCTTCTTTAACATTGAAGCTGGTGGAGTAGCACATGCGTGATTTGGGGTCCGTAGAGAAGTAGTGCATCTTCTCCTCCGTTGTTAGGTGGAAAAAATATCGCCCCACTCGCATCTAGTTTTCCGTGGTGGATTTTGAAAGCCCATGGTCCTTCACCTGAAATTCTCAACATCACATTACTTGATGTGAACAGAGATAAAACTATAAGATAAAATGATAAATGAGACGCTGCAATTGTATAATAATTACCAAGAAGAATCCTAGTCTCGACATGCTCAGCCAATTGCTTCCACCGTCGCAGATCGGCCCGTGCCTTTGAGCTCTAAAAGGTCTATCAGGGATATTTTATTTTCATGAGAATCAATGATGGGACACTCATCTAGGGGCTTGACGTAAATCTGAGGGAGAGTGCGGCTACCATTGTCGACTAGATCTTTGACTCCTCTATAATAAAGAGGGTATTGTTATTTTTCTTGAGGCATTTGTTGGTGAGGGTTAAGAGAGGTAGGATGCAAAGCAGTGGACGCCATATCTCGATCACTGTACAACATAATGAAGGAGAGAAGAGAGCCATGATTTTGGTTTGCAGAGCTCATTCAAGATTGAGCATGAAGCAAATGACTGTCGCAATTGTGGCAAAAGATAGGGTATCATTACCCTAACGGAGCCCAACACATCACGATCGTCTGAGTCCAAATAGCCAAATCTACAACTGAGCAGAAAACGTGTGTAGGAAAACACGTGTAGGAAACTAAATATTTGCAACTAATTTTTCCTTTTCATCCAACGACTGAACATGTTCTAATCATCTAACATATAATCTAACAGTTTCAGGTTATGACACGATGCACACAGGAGAGTTGTTTTCAAACAGTGATGCCTTATGGCGTAATTAATTTTTTTTGAAAATAGTAATTACAGAATTCTTATTCAATCACATAATGAAATATATTGAAAATTTAAATTTTTATTTTGTTAAAATTTTGCAAGTTAAGTTAACTCATATATTATTAGGATACTCCAGAAGAACTTAGTTGACTTAGTTTGTAAAATAAAATAAAAAACCTATATTCAAACATTTTTTTACATGAATGACATAATAACAAGTAAAAGAAATACATGATTTATTTATTTTTTGGTGCAATTTTTTGTGACAATTGGTTGGGATTCTACCGAAACATTCTTTTTCTAATTCCCCGCTTTTCTGTAAAAATTCTTTTAAAGTAGGTGGAGTGCTTACCGGTTCATTTATACCTAGAGTATCTCATGTTGAGGATTCTTCTTGTTCTCAAGATTTAGTTTCATTGGCTTGATCTATCCAATTTTCCATTGTCTAATAAGTTGACTTACCATGGGATTCATAGCCTAAGTCTTGTGGGTCTAGATATACTTTTCTGAGACTTTGAGAGACTTGATCATGTTGTTTTTATTGAGAAAATAGAGTCATTGGAGGTGGAAGAGGAGCTAGAAGAGATTTATATTAGAGAATTAACTGATGAACCTCGGTGAAACCTACCCACCAAGTAGTTTTTTGCTACTTCCTTTTACAGTTATTTAACCCATTTGTATAATGGTCGACTATATTGCATGTATTAAAATAAGCCTTGTGCCCAAGGAGACAAACATATAATCTAGTTTTTGAGTCCAAGAAAAATATTTGTCAATCAAACTAATTTCAGCTAGGAACCAAGATTGAGATTCATTTCTACACATATTTTAGCATAATTAGCAATGCTTCTCCGTTTAGTTTCACATGAGATAAAATGGAACTTTCCTAAAGTGGATCCAATGGCCTAACAAGAGGGAAAACCACATGGATGCAACAATAGATTTGGAAGTTGCACTACAAGGAAAATACCCTCTAGCAGATGTTTTTAAGAAATCCCTTATAAAAATATCTTAGATATCCGTTTGTAGCAGATGTCTCTAGAGGAGGTTGGCGGGTGGAGGTTTTTGCCGATGTCCTTTTTGTAGTGTGTTTCTCATCATAAAATGCACAGAGGCATTTTATGAAAAGCACACCAGTGCGTACTAAAAATTGGCACATCGTGACACCGTGCTCTACGTACAAACCCTCCCGGAGCGTTTAAGTACTCTAGCGCATTGATGCTCTACATATAAACCGGCCCGGTGCATCTCCTTAATCCAACACACTATAACAAAGTGCAGTGCACCATTGCAAAAACAACCCGGTGCGTTTAAAAATCATGCGCACCGAAAAAAGGTTAATAAAAAAAAAATTACCATTCATAAAAACCTCATTTTTACTTGTTCAATGCTCTAGAACTCTTAAGCACTGATGTGAGTTTGTCTTATGTGAGGCGCCCTGCCATCGGTGCAACCATTGCACACATTACTGTCATCCATTGCGCACTGTGTGGAGTTTGAATTTTCAAAGATGGTGGTCAAATTTGTTTTTTCAATTCCTCAGCAAAGATGCCTCCTCTATGTGCAAATGTACAGGTAATCTAATTATTTATCAATAACTAAACCTTTTAGCGGATTAAAATTTGAAATTAACTAAAAATTAACCATTTAAAAAAAAAATTTATGTGTGGTGCGTTTGAGATGTTTGGCTTGCACCATTCGCAGTGTTGCCTATAAATTTGTTGGCCGCAACGCGAACGGTGTTAACGAAAACCACACTAGGTTCTGGTTCGGTTCCAAGAAAATGCGCACCGATAGAATTTTAAAAAATAACATGGTAGTGCAATTGTTTAAATGACGGCATCGTTGACTATGTAATATTATCGAGGGGTGGTGCATTGACTAAACTAACTGCCCCATGGTGGATAGTTAGGTCACTACACCGCCCACCTGACAACATTACATAGTCAATAGTTTGGTCGTTTACAAGACCACACCATTGACCATGGATTGTTGTTCGACAAATATTTTGATCAACGCACTGCACAAAAATATTCCTTAGTTTGGAAGTGAGCGCACATTTTTCCATGTGCATCGAGCGCGATGCACAATAAATATGACAGACCGGTAACGCATCACATCGGTTTGGTGCACCGATGTATTTTTTTAAACAATATATATATATATATATATATATATATATATATATATATATATATATATATATATATATATATATATATTTGTAGATACACTTCTCATTTAATAAAAAAAATGTATTTAATATGTGAATCATTCAACGACGTCAACGGAGAGAGCAAAGAGAACAACAAGAACATATAAAGGATCGATATAACGTGATTCAACTGTGGGAGGAACGAGAGAGGGAGAGGATTTTGTACCCTCACCCTATTACGTAAGCCACCCAGTTTCTTCTAAGGGAGGTATGCCTCCTCAATTTCTAAGAGGAGGATACATCCCTAAAGGGCCATAGTGGGTTATTGGGACAACTGATCTACAGGTGGGATGCCCACCAACAAGCTTTCCGGGTTGGTCTTGATCAGTGGTACGAACCCACTAAGGAGGACATAAATTTTATTAATGGCCTATCTAGGAGAAGGTAAGATTTTCCCCAATTCCCAGATGTCCCCGTCAGCTATGCAACATGGAGTCAGTTGGCGTACTCCTAGAGATACATTCGAAACCATATAATTTTTCCTGCAGATTTTTAGGTGTCCAGTGGTTAGTTACGAGTTGCATCATTTGGTTCAGAGGAGGTGAGGTGCCTCTCACTACTACTGACAATGATTACACACTATACCAGTGATGGAAAATGCATTATTTGCCCGCTTTTATTGTATGTTGATTCTTTATTCCAAGCACCACAACTTGTGAGATGGTCTATGATTTTTTTATGACAATTTTTTATAGCATTAGATAGATGTCATTCTCAGGCACGTGGAAGGTTGAACTTCCATTTTGCCTCAGAGGTATTCTATTTATTTTTTGAGAGGTTTCCATAGACGGGGCCTACTTTTGTTTGATAGCCTTGTAGGTCGATGTTGCATGTACGAATGTGGATGTGGGGGAAGATGATGCCCAAGAGGTGCATGTCTAACTTTCCAGCCATGATATCTACTAATGCACTAGAGTTGCTAGCCAATGTTGTTGATCACTCATTCAAGATGGTGTCGTGTCCATACGGCGGTTTGGATTGGTGACGGTGTACCAAATCCTCTTCAAATAAGATGAGCCATCGGATGCGAGAGGTAATATTAGTGTTTTATTTTAATTAATATAGTTTCATTTTATTGTCTTAATTAATTAATTAGAATAAAATTTATTCTAACACATTATTTAACTTGCTTTATTAATTTGTTTAATGAAAATTTCTAATTATTGTTGTCTACTATATATTTTTCATATACTGGGACATCCGTTGGGCACATGATTCCACCCCCACTGAATGATCTGGGTGTAGATGTTGACGAGGAGATGGCAGAGGCAGCAGATCAGGGTGACAAACCTGATCCTCGAGTGCAGATACCCGTGGGGGTGCGGCGTAGGGCGAACACCAGATTCAGGATAGAGTTGGGTGACCAACTATGTTGACTCTTGGTTGATGAGGGAGTCTTCCCTGCTACAATCATAGAGATCTAGGTTGATTGTATGCTCACAGAGATCTAAAGAGATATTCCCCACAATATGATGACCCTCATGTGTGATATTGTTGGATTTTCATGAGTACTAGCGGCTAGGAGGGATAGGCGTCATGGAGATGCACGACAGAACAACGCCTCATCTAATGATCATGATCATGAGGGGAGTGATCATAATTCTATTACTCCACCTCCTCCTCCTCCACCTCATGTTGGAGATCATGAGCAGCCAACACCCAATCCTGATCAGCAAGCATCTTCTGAGTAGTCTGCACCATCTTAGCAGAAACCTAGTCCCGAGCAGACACAACCATCGACTGAGCAAGCGCCTAAGATCTTGAGCAGGCAAGTCCATCTCAGTAGGCAACATCATCTACTGAGCAGGCTGCACCATCGACGACTCATTAGTAAGCAGTTCCTGAGCAGACTGCACCACTGACTAATCAGTAGGCACCTCTGGAGCAAGCACGTCATCTATCTGAGCATGTGGTTGCACCATCGACTGAGAAGGCCTCAACTAGTACTAGTATTGATGTAGTACCACCAGATATTTGACATTTATATGAAGTTATATTACAGTTGTATATTTTTGACATTCTACACATATATATACAATCCATGTATTTTATGTTCATGTTGATGTACTTAATTTACATGTTGGTGTTCATCATGATGTGTATATTGTTAGGTCACGTTAGATATGTTCATTTAATGTGTTTGAAGATATATTTGTAGGTGATAGCAGTTATTTGACATGAGATGTATATTTGATGTTTGTGTTGTGATGATGTTATACAATGTTTGTGTTTTTTTAGATGATCATGATCACGATGATTATATGATGTTAGCAAATTTGAATGTGTATTTTATAATATGATGTTTGTACAATGATGTTTATTAAATATTATGTCGTGATTGTAATTGTAATTTTAATTGTAATTATATGTAAAATAGTAAAATTTTAATTTTAATTGTAATTGTATGTAAAATATTTGCAAAATTGTAAGTGTAATTGTACGTAATTGTATTGTGAAATTGTAAAATTGTAATTGTAATTGTATGTGTAATTGTAACTGTAATTCTAATTCTAATTTTAATTGTAATTGTATGTAAAATATTTGTAAAATTGTAAAATTGTAATAGTAATTGTAATTGTATGTAAAATTGTAATTGTAATTGTAATTGTAATTGTATGTAAAATATTTGTAAAATTGTAATTGTAATTGTATGTATCGTCATCATTCAATTTTATTAAAATTTGTAAATTTTGTAAAATTGTAAAATTGTAAATTATTCTTCAATTTTGAACCATAACTACCATAAGTAGAATGTATACCCTAAATATTGCTAAATTACCATAATTGTAAAATTGTAAATTTGTATGAATATAGATAATTGTAAAATAATAAATACAATTATGAATATGGATTGTAACCCTAATAATTGTATATGAGTTTTTGTAACATAATAAAGTTTAGAAAATAATGAAAATAAATTCATGTTTAGAATTATCATTATTTTACTATTTTTGGCTTGAGGGTTCTTGACCCAGGTTATGTTTTAATGTTTGCCAACAAACTCTTGTACTACTAGCCCTTTCGTCAATGGCCTGCTTGCACAGGTCAAGGTCTCAGCCGAAGTAGTATGGGAGGGTACACCCTAAGAGAGAGAAAGTTAATTAAAGTGGGTCCCTTCAAATCTAACATATTTGCGAAGGAGAAGCCTTAATACAAAAACCCTTAACAATATATCAGCAGGGTAACTTAAGAGAAGGTCATAAATCATCATATAACATATAACCAGAGCAAGCACTTAAACCAGATCTATGCATTCATAACATCGTATCCACATGCGCACTGGTAAATAATTAGTATTCAATGAGCAGGTAGAAACTCAAATTAACATAAAGCGTAGTCGATAATGATAACACAGTAACACTTAGATATCACAAAAAAATATTCTCATTCATTCATGTCCAGATTAAACTTATAGACTCTATCTACCAGCTGGTACACATAGCCAGTGGGGTCTACACACAGCCAGCAGGAGCCATTACCCATACAATTGATACAAAAGATCGACCAGTTTGTATCCACGCTTAATCCAAAAATTAGCCTCCCTCTAGACTCGATTTATCCATCTATTTATAACATATTATCCTCGCTACTCTATGGTCCGCAAACTGTGGTTTATGGAATCTTTGTCTACCCTTTGACCTATTAAAATTCATTGGGGGCTTTGGCCCGCTCCAAAGCCCCTGTGCTACACTAGAGATTACAAAATATTACAAAACTGGACCAAAAATGAAGTTAGGGGACCTTGCTCCAACAAACCCCAAACACAATATTGTGACTCGTCCTGAGGCACAATGTCGGTGGGGTCTTCATTATCTCCTGGAGCTGTTCGATAGCAGAAACCAATGGAGGAAGGAAACCTATGTTTTGCGTGGCTGCATTTTGCGCAATATCAACCAAATTTTGTGAAGTTGGACCTTCAATAGCTGCGGTGACACTCTCCAAGGTTTTATTCAATTGCTTCACGGCCCCATCTAATTCCTGCTAAAGCTTGAGAGCTTCGTCAGCCCATGGAGTTAGGTGGTCACTGAGTACCTATTTTTTGCGTCGAAGCCCCTCAATTTCGTGTCTGAGCACGTGGCTGGTTTGAAGACGCACTAGTCGTTGGGCTGGGACGAGAGTGGGCATGGTGGCTTCCATTTTCTCAAAATATTTCTCCTTTTGGTGCAACTCCTTATTGATTTGGCGAAGGAGGGGATCACACTGCACGTGGGACCATAACTCCATAGCAGTCTCGAACAATTCGGCACCCTGAGTGATCTGCACAGTAATACTATTTGTAGCTTCCATGAAGAGCGCGGCTCGCTGGGTGCGCACCTCCGGAGGGGTCTTGGCTTGTAGCTTGGCCTGCAACGATGCAATATGTAGTTCCAAATCGGCCTTAACAACCTATACTTCGGTCCGCGAGGCATTCAAAGCAGTTACCAAGCCTTCTACCTTGGCCTGTGGCGTAGCAGAAGTAGGAATGACTTTTGGAATATCCTTGCAGATCCGGTATATCTACTTCTCTAATTCAACTTGCTGCGCGATAGCGGCGATGTGTGCTGCCTGGGCTTGGGCGGTTTTGGAAGTTTTGGTCACAATAGTGTGCTCGGCCTCACTGAGTTGCTGTTGCACCCGCAACTCTCTATTCTGAAGTTCATTAGTGATGGAGATAAACAGGTCATGTAGCTGCACACCCGTTAGTTGCGCAACATCGAGGTTGACCGAAGAGCATCCATGGAATTGTTTGCACAATACCGAGGGGACCATAGAAAAAATGAGCTCGAGAGGGGGCAGACCCGATTTTCCGTCACAGTGTCCAAGGCTGTAATTGTAGTTGGCTGGCTCGCTTGATTCTACCTCACCTAATCCATGCTTGCCTGAAGTGTTGGCATTACTGGTTTCTCCTTCCCCTTCCTGGAAATTACACGAACTTCCCTCTCTCAAAGGATCAATACTTACGTGATCAACAGTCTGAAGGCTTTATTCAGATCCTTCTGTTTCACTGTGAATCTCGGCGTGGGCTGCAAAAGGTGAGGATACTTCCTGGGGGAGTGTAGTAGGACTTTGAATGGGAATGGATCTGGGTCCTATGGATGCCTGGAATTTAGCTTTCGTAATGATTTCGTCTATATATGTTGTTCTACCAAGGATCACTAGTTCTTTTCTTTTCTTCTCACCTCAGTTCTTTTCTTTTCTTCATCTATATATGTTTTTCTACCAAGGATCACTAGTACCTCACCTCAGTTCTTTTCTTCTCCGCATTTTAACCAAAAAATCCCTGCAGCAGTTTGGCAGAATCAATCACCTTTTTCTACTTGGCCATCTCAGTCGTTTCCTATGCCACCTTGGCCAACACAATCCTCTTTAGGGAATAATTGGCCATTTTTTCCTTGTTCTCCTCCTTATTGGAAAAACACTCCATATCAAACCCAGTGGCTAGCCTCCCCTTCTCAAACCACGAATTCACCTCAGAATTGGTAGCAACCTCTGGGAATGAACAACCTACCAATGGGGGCAGGAGCTCAAAATCAACCTACACTGCTAGCTCCATACCTAGTCCAGCACAACCCTTAGCCCATCATACGGCCTCAATTGTTGGCTCAACCCAATCCTAACCCAAACAATAGGTCGGTTCAACTAATTTAGATTGTAGAAAATCCAAACTCAGAAACTGAAAAAAATAAATGTAATGAACTAAGGCTGAGATCTGGATGTACTATCTCATTGGAAGAAGACACGAACCCACCACAATTTGAATCTGGAACTTCAACAAAACCTAAACAAACAAATATGACTAAAACATAAGTAGAGCAGGGAAAGGGAATGATTGATCAAGGGAAGCTTGAAAATCTTAGGATTGCTCCCCCTCCATTCCCTGAGAGGTTAACGCTGCCTAGACTAATAGTCTCTCCAGATTTTGATATTCTGAGAGAATTAAAGAACCTTTGCATCAAAATTCCTCTTTTGCAGGCCATACAAGATATTCCCATCTACGCCAGACAATAAAAAAACTATGTGGGAAGAAGAAAGTGAAAAGAGAAAAGATTGTACCCACTGTTCATGTGGTGGGAGCACTATCTGACCTACTGTTTGGTAAGGAAACACCCGTGAAATATGAGGATCCAGGAAATCCCATAGTAACTATGAAAATCTCTGGCCACTCCTTTCCAAATACATTGGTTAACTTAGGGGCGACCATTAACATCTTAACTTCTGGGACCTCCGAAAATATAGGCATATCAGCTTTAGAACCCACAACTACTTTGCTGGAACTTGCTGATAGGTTTGTTATCAGACTAGAAGGAATATTACAAGACATCCTAGTTTATGTGGACTCATGGGAATATCCAGTTGACTTCTTAGTTATTAACCCAAAGAATAAGATGGATGAACACCCATTGATACTTGGGCGACCTTGTTTAGCTACAGCCGATGCTTACATAGGCTACCGGATAGGCAACATGACCATTTCTAGAGGTGATTCCATAAAAAAAAAATTATCATTTACCCACCTACCAAACCAAGTCTACCCAAAATAAACATTCACAAGCATCCACATAATATTGGGAACAAAATATTTGTCCACCTCTGACATTAATTGAGGCTCTTGAATTTAAGGATCAAACTGAAGATGATGTAATCAATAATTTCATGAACCAGCCATCTATGTATAAAAACTTGAAATGCCAAATGTTAAAAAAAGTTCTTGAATATGAAACACAAGAAGATCCCTTGGCATATCTTGATGATCAACATATACCCACAACCACTGTACTCAACAACATACCCATTGAAATTGAGCCAGGGAAAATTTTTAATATCAATGGCAATCTGGATAACAACCAAAAGCAAAGGCTCATAAAGGTTCTACAGAAGTATCAAGGAGCATTTGCTTGGGACTACCCAGACATGAAGGGTATAGAACCTTAGCTATGCACCCATCACATCTATACTAACAAGGAGGCTAGACCTATTTGGCAACCTCAGTGGACGCTGAATCCACATATAAAATACATTGTAAAAGATGAGCTGCAGAAGTTGCGGGATGTAAATTTAATTTATCCTATCTTGGACAACAAATGGGTCTCCCCTCTAGTAGTCATTCCTAAAAAGAACGGGAAATGGAGAATCTGTGTGGATTACAAAGAACTTAATAAAGCAACAAAGAAGGACCACTTCCCCCTTCCTTTTATTGACCAAGTCCTCGATACATTGGTAGAAAAACGATTCTTTCCTTTCTTGATGGGTTCAAGGTTAGAATCAAATCTAGATAGCCCCTGAAGACCAGGATAAAACAACCTTTACCTATCCATGGGGTACATTTTCCTATCGGGTACTACCATTTGGATTATGAAATGCCCCAGCAACCTTCCAAAGAGCCATACTCAACATTTTTTCTGATTTAATAAATGAGGGAATTGAAATTTACGTGGATGACTTCACTCCATATGGTGATGACCTTGATAAAGCATTAGAAACACTAGAAAAGGTATTAGAATGATGTATTGCTACTAGGTTACGTTTAAGTAATGAAAAATGCCACATGATGATGATCGAAGGAGTAATCCTAGGAAACTACGTCTCTGCATCTGGAATATAGGTAGACTCGACAAAAATAGAAGTAATCCTTTTATTAGCCACACCTTGTACACAGACAGAGGTACACAGTTTTCTTGGATACACAGGGTATTATCGCAGGTTTATAAAAAAAAAAATCACAAATTGTTGCACCCTTTTATGCATTAACTGGAAATGTTGAATTTCATTGGTGTGATAAATGTGACACTGATTTTACAGACTTAAAGAAACTAGTCTCAACGACACCAATTCTACGTGGTCCTAGCTGGAAGATTCCATTTCACATTTCTTTGGATGCATTCGACACAACGATAGGGGCAGTTCTTGGTCAAGAAGAAGACAAAAAGCCCTATGCTATTTATTATATCAGAAAAAATCTCACTCCTGCTGAACTAAACTATACAGTGACTGAAAGAATTCTTAGCTGTCATTTATGCTATCAATAAATTTAGACATTATATAACTGGCTATCAAGCACTCCTGTATACTGATCATTCTACCATTAGATATCTAGCTAGTAAACCATTCACAAATGGGAGAATAACTCGTTGGTTGCTGCTTTTGCAGGAATTTGATATAACTACAACGACCATCCATGGAAGGAGGACGTGGTTGCAGACTTCTTATCCAGGGTTCCAAAGACATATGACACACTAGCGGTGGACGATCAGTTTCCTGGCGAACATATGTTCATTGTAGCAGTAAAAACACCATGGTACATAGATGTAGCAAACTATTTGGCAGTAGGAAAGTTTCCCACACATTTTACATCAAGGGAATGAAAACAGATTGTATAGCACAGTGCTAGGTTCTCCTGGATCGGTGGATACCTCTTTCATACATGTGCTGACATGCATATACGCAGATGCATCTAGGAAGATGAGATTTATGACATCCTACGGGCCTGTCATGATGAACCTTATGGTGTCCATTTCGCAGATTGCAGAACGGGGCACAAAGTATTACAATTGGGTTATTATTGGCCCATGATTTTTAAAGATGAAAAAAAATATGTCCAACCCTGCGATAGTTTCCAAAGGATGGGCCGCCCAGGCCAAGCTGATGAAATGCCACTACAACCACTATTGATAGTAGAACTGTTCGAATGATGGGCACTGGAGTTCGTTGGACCATTCAACCTGCCATCAAATCAGAAAATATACATACTGGTTGCCAAAGATTACATAAAAAGGTGGGTGGAAATGGTGGCCTTATCAAGAGCCATGGAAGAATCTATAATTAACTTACTTTTTGAGCTATTTGTGTGATATGGTTTACCATGGGAAGTGATAACTGATGGAGGGGCACAGTTTGTGGGTAATAAAATTACAACCACCCTGAAGAATCACCATATCATCCATAGAGTCACGCTTCTTTACCACCCGTAGCTAAATGGGTAGGTCAAAAGTACCAACAAAGTCCTTGAGGCAATTCTTACTAAAAAAATATCAGCACATCGTCAAGACTAGGCCACTAGACTACCAAAGGCCTTGTGGGCTTACCACACAACATGGCGAAACACTACTGGATATTATCTGTATCATCTAGTATTCAGGAGAGAGCCTATTTTTCCTATTGAATTCGAAGTAAAGACTCTAAGGACAGACCCGGAAGTAGGGCTGGACTTGACAGAGGCCCAGATTAAAATACTCCAGCAAATAAATGAACTAGATGAAATACAGCTACTAGCCCTGCAGTGCACAACAATTATACAACAACAACAAGCTAAATGGCATGACAACCTAATAAAAAAGAAGACGTTCCATAAAGGAGATTGGGCACTTCTCTATGACTCCAGATTCCAAGATTTTCCAGGGAATTTGCAAACAAGGTGGCTTGGCCCATACAAAATTCAATAAGTACACAAAAATGGTACCCTCACCTTGACCACCATAGATGGGATCGGTTCTACATTTTGAGTCAACGGACACAGAGTGCGCCTCTATCATAAACCTTTTATAAAATATTCTTTCTGCCAGCAGGTACGCAACGATCCTACTATCAAAATTCTAGCAGAAAGGGGTGACAACCCCACAACTTTAAGTACATAAGAGCTTGCTATTTCTTTTTGTAAATATTGTATATAATTTCATTGCAATTTTTTTATTTTGTTGTAAATTCTTCATATTCACAATAATATCCTTTTCCTTCATCACCCCTTGCATTTTTCTTTGTTGTTCAATCGGATTAAACAACCTTGTTTTTTGTGTTTTTACTTTTGTTGTTCAAACCTTTGAACAACTGCTATTCAATCCAATTGAACAGTTGTTGTTCAATCGGATTGAACAACTATGTTTTTTCGCGTTTTTACTTTTGTTGTTCAAATATTTGAACGGCTGTTGTTCAATCCAATTGAACAGCTGATGTTCAATTGGATTGAAACACCATGTTCTTTGCATTTTTTTCTTTCATTGTTCAAATATTTGAACGACTACTATTTAATCCAATGGAACAATTGTTGTTCAATTGGATTGAACAACCGTGTTTTTTTGCGTTTTTACTTTTGCTGTTCAAATATTTGAACGACTACTGTTCAATCCAATTGAACAGCTACTATTCAATCGAATTGAATAGCCTTGTTTTTGTGTTTTTACTTTTGTTGTTCAAATATTTGAATGAATACTGTTCAATCCAATTGAACAACTGTTGTTCAATCAGATTGAACATCCATGTTTTTGCATGTTTACTTTTGTTGTTCAATCCAATTGAATAGTTGTCATTCAAATGGATTGAAAAAATGATTCTTTTTTTCTCCCCTCTTTTAGCATGATTTTTCTTTCTTTCTTTTTTGATGACCTCTCCTCATTCCACACCCCAATTATAAAACATATTTCTAAGTGGAAATTGGCACCTGAAGAGGAGAAAAGAAGCAATATTACTAAAATGATGATTCTTTGGAACTTTAAATGGAAATCTCTACTTCGGAAGCTGACATGGTACATCTATGCAATGAACGACTAAGACATCTCCTATTCAAACATGTTATCACACAATACATAGTCTTATAACGGTATATATTCTACACTCTCGAGTAGTATTTCCCTTTGACATAAGGATTTAGGAATAAAGGGTATTAATTTTATTGGAATTATTTTTACTTCTCACACCATCCCTAACTCTTAAGGAGTTAATGAGCCTCCCTTCATGTATAAAGAATAAATATTATGTTGGCATTAAAATTTTTAAATAGGGGGTCTCATCATAAGCCAACCTACCATGATCATAAGGGTTTAGCAGGTGACATGCCCATAATGGCCAACACACCAGGGTAATTACCTTCTCAACTGCTTGAAGGAAAAGATGTCTCATTACGAGGCAACCTGATCACTCTGTTACAACCCCAGCGAATGGCACTGTGACTATCTGGCTACCACACCAGCACAGTGGTCTCTTCATAAAATAAAATGCCTACTTTTCGAAATGAATAACTATGTCTATATGAAAATTTTTAAGAGAGAATAGGGGGTCTCATCACAAGCCAGCCTACCATGATCATAAGAGTTTACCAGGTGACATGCCTACAATGGCCAACACACCAGGGTAATGACCTTCTTAATTGCTTGAAGGATAGGAGGTATCATCACGAGCAAGCCTGATCACTCTGTTACAACTATAGTGAGTGTCACCTTGACTATCTGGCCACCACACTAGCATAGTGATCTCTCCATAAAATTGGAAAAATAACTACTTTTACATAAATGATTCTGGCTCATTCTTAGGGTTAAAATAGCAACCTTCTCGAGGCTACGAACGCCTGCTAGCAGCAGTGGCTCTGCTTGTGGTATGAAAGTGTGTTCCAATGATAGCCAATTACTCTTACATATACCTTATCTCCTATTTTCTTCCATTCCCAAGATAAATCCACTACTCGAATTAGTGATAATACTATTTTATCGCATAAGTAATTATAGATGAATTATGCTTTCATGTTTGAATTTTGGGATGATGCAACCAATCATTATCTATTACATTCATGCTTCCGTCACACCATACCATTCAATAAGGACATCTTATCATAATAATTTTTGTACTTCTTTCTTCCCTTATTCAGTCACTTTCGCATGGGATACAATTCTGATAAATTCCAATTCTGATCTTTACACTACACCCGTTCATAATTGTTACAATCACTCCTCTTTCCTAGAGCTCCAAGGCCACAGACACCGTTCTCGCGTACAGACTATGATTACCAACCCCTGACATTTCCCCTCGTATGCATTAATGATTAATCAAATCTCTCTTGTACTTAAGGACATGGACGCCATTATTTCGAGAGAGGGGGTGAAAATATCCATAAATATTAAGCATGCGAATTCCCTACACAAATTCCATTGGATACACTGATAAGACCAAATAATCATTGCAATTACGATATGAAGTTACCTACATTTACGATAGAAGGCTGTAATTTCTCTTTCTCTTGCATGTAGTGTTTATTATAACCAACAGGGCCAAAAGGAAACATAGATAGAAGGAGAAATGAGCTCAAGAAAACACATTAGCCATGGGAGTAAACTCTCTTCAAAATGAACCTATGACCTTCATAATCTCAAACGCAGCTTGCACCATTCTCTAGCAAGCTGGCTGGTTGCCATACTTACAAAAATTGCAAGGATTTGATACAGAGATAGAAATTGAATTCCTACAAAACCTACAGGAGGTACAGACCAATATCAGGGGAAGGAATATACCGATCACAAAGGATATCATTTCTAAATTCTCTGGAATACCAGCAGAAGGAGAAAGATGGGCCAAAAAGCACCTTCTTCTATGAAAAGCAATCACAATGTACCAGGACCCAGGAGAACCATTGGAACGAAAAGGAAAATGGATTAGCCCTACCTCTATACAACAACCATGGCAAGAATTGGCAGCATTCATCCAAAGATTCATCACATGCGATAGACACCAAGACATGGAAAAACCACATCAACTCAAACTGTTAGCTATTCTTAAACAAAATATTTTAGTTAATCTGCCTTCTTTCTTAAATTTTGCATTACACGACACTGTTGTTCAAATGAGAAAGGCTAAAAACACCCAAGAAGTCGTCAGCCACCATGATATAATCAAGTTAATCATAATGCATGAGTTAGGCAAACAATAGACATCCTGGGACAATTTTGTTACCCCTGCCATGCAGGCACCTGAGGAAAAACCTGTCGGGACCGAAATTGAGCTCCCTAGAATGAACATATCTAGAAGAATAAGAGGGAAAAGGACCTGTGCTTTGACCTGAGAACCAAGCAAGCGAAGACGGTCCGAAAGACTACAATTACAAAAAGAAACCTTGGAATTACCTAAGGAAGTAGGGCCATCCCACTCACCACCTTCAAGCCCTGAAAACCTACCCTTACAAGACTATGAGGAAGAGGTGGCTCAAGTTATGGAAAAAAGGAGGGCATCCCGAGAAACTAGAAGCCCATATGAACAAGCTAAAGAGAAAGAGGAACTGTTAAACCAATCTACCACTGCCAACAATTCTGGCCGCACCGAGATATTACCCCACCAAGATGAATCACAATTTTTTAGGGCTTTGTCTCCTCTCAAGAGTGATGGGGTGAATAGGGAAGAGCAGGCAAAAGGGGTAGCCGAATCTGAAAACCAATTAGGAGACACCATCCCCTTAGAACATAATGAAAACATGCAAATGATCCCTCTAACGCTTGAAGGGAATAATATCTCACCCATCCAGGACATGAATGCATAAGTAAATTATGGAGTACATGTAGAAAATACCATCACTGAAAACCTTGAAACAGGCACCACCATTCCTGGAAATGAGGTTGCTACTCCTCCATCCCTTGCAAAAACCAAGACAGAAGAGAATTTAGCTGAAAAGAAGTTAAATAAAATAAGCAAGACCTGAAAAAGGTTAAGGAAAATGGTAAAACATTTGAGGAAGTAGTTGAAGGAAGTAAGCAAGGCTCGGAAGCCTAAGAAAGAATTGAACACCACAGAAACCCAAACAGAGTTTGTCACCAATTTAATAGAAACTGTTGAGGTTTAGACACAAACTGACTTAGCAAACACTACTAAGATTGAGGTACAGACAGACCTAGTGGACACTATTGAAGCCTCTGTGCAGACTAGGATGGACTTCACAGAAGAAAAGGAAACCCAAATGGAGGAAGCCCCTGCCTACACTCCTCAAGTAGAAAAGGCCGCCAATCAAAAACTGCATAATGAATTAATTCGAACACAAGAGTATCAAGAGTATCAGGCACTGTTAAAGAAATTCACAGAGCTTTATGCAACAAAGGATGAGACATTTTCTCAACTCAAAGAAGCACAGGAAAAGGTAAAGAAAGCACAGGATCAGGTAGAACAAGCCAAAAAAAAAACCACTATGGTTTTCTCTCTGTACTCTGATGTGCTAACATGCAGGGCACCAGCCACCATCTATGCCCTATTTCTAGTAGAATGATATTTATTACTGAAGATCAAGGTCGTCAGGGCAGGGAAGCCCACAGATTTTAAAACTATAGAGGAATTATTCCATTGATGCAATGATCAAAATGAGCAGCTCCAACACCTTTTTTGTGAACTATACATGCACAACTTCTTCCTAGAGGAGGACAGGGACAGTAATCCCAACCCCTTTGTAACAGATATCCATTTCTAGGCTTTCCTCTCTTTTTCTAAAAACCAGTTTCGGTGGGCTAAAGCCTACAAAATTTTCCAGAAGAGGGAACATGGCCTAGACCTGTGGGTTAGAGGAGAGCCTACTAGACCCCTGTAGTTATTCACCCAACATAAGAATTTCATGCAAATAAAGGGAGTAAGGAATAAACTAGGGCCTATCCATAAGGATATTATACAACATGGAAGGGAGTATTTCGAAGACATTCAGGAAGCAACTCTGGTAGCAGCCAAAAAGAGGTGGATGGCCTCCATGAATAATGTGAAAAACAAGGAGCCATTTGGTTACAGAAAATTCAAAGTGATTGCCTCTAGGTTCCTTTTATAAAAGAATATGATCTTAAACATGGTCTCTACATGGATAGGGTGCAGGTATAGATTCACTCTCATCTGGTACCCCCCTGAGGGTTATGATCATAACTATGAACTGCCAGAAGGGCACACAAATGTTGCCTTTCCAAAATCAGACAGAAACATGGTTTCAGAGGCTACAAAGAAGAAGTCTACCCTACCTATCCTTTGACCCAGTTACACCTCAATCATTTGTTTGCACAAGGACTTGCATATAGGTAAGCGAGGGAGTATGTTGGGCCAAAAATAAGGTACTTTTTTACCCTACCTTTACCTCAAATTATTATACACATTTATGAATTTTTCCTCATATTAATAGTAAAGGAAAGGAAGATTAATGTAAAATCAGGACAAATGAACTAACGGTAAAATGGGCATTTAAGAATGGGAATTTGACTTATTGTATCTTTATTCATAGGGAAACAAAGAAACTGAATCGACGACAATCAAAGGACAATTGATAGGCAGAGACTAATGGAATCATAATGACTCCCATGGGTCGGCGGAAGACAGAAAGTAATATCCACGTTCGAATAACTCAAACGACAACCACGAGCAGTGGGTTGTCATTCGGAAAAGACCATTACCTCTTATTGAAATCGACTTATAAAAGGTCAAAGACAAACGATATGGATAGAGCTAAATAGGGATTTTCTTCTGTAATAAACGTATCGGGACAGAACTATCCAGTTGTATTCATGTGTTAACCTTCAACTTAATAAAGAATTCTGGTGTTTTGAATAGTCATTCTCTGAGTTTTCCTTAGCAGTCAACTTCTGGTCGTTTGGGCCCAGCCCTAGGAGTTTCTGCGCTAATTTTTTTTTCTATACATTCAATTACAAAATATACATTTCAGTCATTGAATGTGTTTTGTGAGATATCATTTAATTGGTTGAGTTATGAACATAGAACACTACAACTTTCTCTTTCAATAGAATAGTTTATTGTTCATGATTTCTGGCTTACATTCCATGTTTTCATAGCTATTAGATGCTTCCATCATTTCCTAATTCTTTTATATTCATTTCATTAAGCTTTAGCACGATTGCCGTTCAATTCTGTATATAGATAAGAATTTGATCTTTCCATGAATACTGTAAGGTGTCTAGTTGTTAATTGATTCAGAATGATGTCAGCTAATTAGTTTACAAAGAGAATTCCATTGCAAAAATAGATAAGCAATTACTGTCAATTTATTGAAGTTGTTGTTCAATTCAGTAGGACTGATGTTCAATTCATCAGTGTGATGTTCAATCGTAGGTCGCTCTTTTCCGTGCTCACTTAGACAGAATATTTAAACAACATTTCACAATTCCATTTCCCTTTGAATTGATTGAACTTCAATAATTAGATAATCCTCTTCATGATAATATAGAGTAGTTGTTCTTGATATCACTTGCATATATTGTGCTCACACTTTTGAAATAAAAATACTTGCCCTGGGTTGAAAATTAAATGAGAAGCATCGAAGTTGCATGTAACAGTCACCTTTGTGAACCAACAGTCGTGAAAGACAATGACTCAACGGGGTTAGTAGCGTTCATTCTTGCTCAGAAGACCAATTCAAGGTTGCTGCTATCAGAAGGGGTAGCTCGCCTAGACATACGGATGGAAATTGCACAGAATAGCCAAAATTCACCATGGGGCACAAGGTGCGAGAGTTTCAGAAAGTAAAAAAACCCTCTATGACCGACACCCCTCTTCTTATATCTCTCGATGGGGAAAAACAGTCGGATTAGCCTTAATTTCAATCTATCATTATGGAAATGGTAAAAAATCCACTCAGATCGCCGCATTAATTGCCAATTGCCCATTCCGTTCAATGGTAAACTCTCTTTTTCACCCAGGCGTCCCGTTTCAACGGCTATTTTTTCCCGCCGAGTAATACCCCTATGCCTACATTGCACCTTTTCGCACCTCCTACCCTGCGCACTATCCCTATGCAACTATCGAACCCATATTCGCGTTTCCGCCCTGGTGCGTGCAACATACTTTACATAGCTACTCCAACCATATAGTCATTTGAGAGGCACCGGGTTGTCCTTATAGGGTTTCAGGCGACTTCCATTAACATACCTTGGAAAGTAATCTCTGTAAACCGTAGCCAACCTGACCGCACCACCATCGGTAATCTCATTCACTATGTACGGGCCCAACTAATGCTTACAGACCTTTCCTGGGTGTCGCGCAAACTGGCTGTCGTAAAGTAATACCAATTCGTCCTCCTTAAATATCTTCAGTGGAATATATCAATCATGCCAAGATTTTTTGCGAGCCTTCTGAATCTGCTAGTGGAACTGAGCAATGAACGGATCTTCTTCTAGGGCCATCAGCTGTGCCAAACATTCCTTCATGATGTCTGGTTTCTCCATGTTTGTAAAAGCCGAAATGCGCAGGCTGGGGACAATGTATTCCATAGGCATGATGGCCTCCTTCCAATAGACCATTCTGAAGGGCATTTTTCCCATGAGTTTCTTACATGTGGTCCTATAGGCCGAGATTGAGGGGATGTGCACATCCCAATGCTTCAGTCAATGTTATAGACCTGAGTGAGCGCATGTTCCATATTTTTATTGAAGGCCTCTAATGCTTTGTTCACCTATGGGTGATATGGGGTGCTCTTCGCATGGTGGATCTGGAATTCCTCAGTCAAAGTTGCAATAGTTTCATTAAAAAATGCGTACCTCTGTCACTCATTAGGATCTTCGGGCAACTAAACCTGGTCAGAATATGTTCAAAAATGAAGTGTGCAACAGTATCTGCAGTACAATCCTTGACATCTTTTTCTTCTGCCCACCTGGTTACATAATCATTGGCAGTGATGATGTACCGAGCACCCGTCTTCTTCCCTGGGGGATTGATGGGTCCCACAAAGTCTATGGCCCACTTGTTGAACGCCTACAGAGCCATCTGTGGTTGCAGGGGCATCTCATCTCGACACGAGCGCTTCCACATCCATTGGCATGCGTCACAGGCCCAATAGTACACATGGGCATCGTTATGCAATATGGGCCACCACAACCCAACCCTTGATACTTTTTGCGTAGTGGCTTCCCTTGCATAGTTCCTTCCTGCAACTCCTCCATGGGCCTCAACCAAGATAGCTTGTCTTTCATGTTCCGATAAATACCTCTACATCACCTCATTCATGCCTAGCTTGTAGAGGTGTCCCGTGATTATGGTAAAATCGGTTGCGCGAGTGACAAATTCCTTTTTCTGTGGTATTGAGTAGCCATCGGGCGCCATAGATATTGTCAAGAATTGAACAACGTCTGCAAATTTCTTGTCAACCACCTTGATAGAAAGCAGTTACGCATCAGGTAATCCTTCTTCTAGGTTAGTTGGCTCTTCCCTATTATCGATTTGAGACAAGTGATCAGGTCCAATGTTTAACATCCCTGGTTTCACAATGATTTCAAAATCATACTCCTGAAACAATAGTAACCACCTACAAATATTCCTTCCCAACACAGGCTTATTGACTAGGTATTTTAAATTTGAATGACCTGTGAACATCTTGAAGTGTCCACCTAATAAATAGTGCCTGTATTTCTGTACGGAATATACCATTTCCAATCCTTTGCGCTCTGTGGTAGAATAGTTACACTCTGCACTAGATATTTTTCTGCTAGGAGAGGAAATCGGATGATCGATTTCCCCTTCTCATGGCTGCACTAAGACAACTCCTAATGCTATCCCTGATGCATCCACATGCACATGAAAAACCTTTGCCCAGTCAGGAAATATAAGAATAAGTGCAGTTACCATATTTTCCTTTAGTAGCTCAAATCTTGTCTGACACTCGTCATCCCGAAAAAAGGAAACATCCTTCTTTATCAACTTTTCCATTGGTGCGGTGATCAAAGTGTATCCTTGAATAAACTTCTTGTAGTAACCGGTGTGGCCTAAGATGGAGCACAGCTATTTCTCAGTGGTGGGAACTGCCAAATTGATGATAGTTGCGATCTTGGTTGGGTCAACCATCAATCCCTGCTAACACACCACGTGTCCCAATAGAATCCCAAATGGGACACAGAATATGAATTTCTTGATGTTTAGCAAATTTTGGTGTTTCCTGCAGGCAGCTAGCATCATGCGCAGGTTTGACACATGGTTATTTACTAAGCCAAAATTTTTCCAATCGTCAAAATAGATTTCCAGAAACTTATGAATGAATTCCTTGAATATTTCTACAACAACACGTGAATATATGGCAAGGGAATTCTTCAGTCCAAATGACATGACAATGTACTATGGCGATCCCCATTCAATTGTGAAGGTTGTCTTGCTACGGTCCTAAGGTGTTATGCGGATATGATGGTACCCTTCAGTGAACGAGTATGCTTGCTGACCTCCCACATTATCCATAATTTCTTTGGAGAATGGCATAGGGAAGGGATCATGTACACAAGCATCATTTAACTTGGGTAGGTCTACGCAGATCCTTATCTCTCCTTTAGTCTTATTTTCCTAGACCACCATAGGGCTTACCCAATCTGACTATTCCACTGGTTCAATGATACCTGTGCCCACCATCTTCTGAATTTCCTCCTTGACTTTCTGTTTATATTTAGGGTTCAGGAAATAGGGTCACTGCTTGACAGGGTGCGCATATGGCTTCACGGTAATCCTCATAACACCCATATCCCCGATGATCCCTTTGAGTTATGAGAACTTTTTGGGGAACAAATCTTGATATTCGGTCAATAGCTCTCCAATCTTTCCCACTGTGTCACTATCCTAGTAATCCCGAATCTTGGCCATCTTGGGTTGTGCTTCCATGCCAATGTTGACTTCCTTCAGTTTCAATGGTTTGGTAACATCAACTGGCTATAGCAGAGGTCCTGCCATGATCATTCACCTTCTATTATAGGATAATATGTTTCTGTGATCTTCATTCAGTGCCTCTACTAAAATTTCAGTTGTGGATAATATCATTGTGACTTATTTGTGCACCTCATGTTTGCATAGTTGTTAATTCCCATTAGAGAGAATTCCTTCCACAAGACTAGAGTATCTAAGAACTTAGATTCAAGCTAATTTTCTCAGTTATGCATCCAAATACCAAGTGGCGGGATTGGTCCTAAAGCGTGAATAAACATATGGACCCATTCATTCCATGTGTTTTCATTCCATACTTCCATCCAGAGAGCTAAGTGCTTGCGCGGATCCCCTCAACCTGAGAAGAGTTCCAGGGGTGGGTTGACCAGAGGATCAAATCGTAGGATCATCATTTTTCGGCATTCCCCCCAATCCTGAAAATCTCCCTTATGGGTTTCCCACCATCATGTGGGGGCCACGCACACAGCCAAGTCAAGGGCCCAAAATATCCATTCTTTAGGGACATCTTCTTCAATTTTTTTAATAAAGTCCTTAACACTACCAGAACCATCAAAGTAGGGTATTTATCTTACCCCTGAGGATATGGATAGAAATCTCTTTGTGATCTTAAGGCACCGCAACGCAGATACATCATGCAACTGGTTCTGCCAATGTTCTATCTCTCCATCTAAGTTTGAGAAGCATTCACTGTCTTTTTCCCAGCATAACATGCCATCATCCGTAGGGTTGATCCAATCATCGTCCTGGGCGGTCATTTTGTAGATGTGATAAACATCCTCCTCCTCTCATACTGGTTCAATGTATCGCTCACCTTCTACTGGATCCAAAGGGACTATCACCCGTGTACCTTCGCTTTCAAATTAATGATACCTCCTTTTCAAGTTAATGATACCTCCCATGTCAATAGCCGAATCAAGACCTAAGAGTGCGGGGTAAGGGTTCGCATCATCTAGAATCTGGATTACTTCAAAATTCGTATAAACTTTAACACCTGTGATGTTTACCACAACCTTCAGTAGTCACCCCAGTGGGATGATATTTTGCTGATTAGCCATTCGAAACTTAATAGTGGACCACTCCAACTTAGGTTCTCCCATCCTTTGCTAGGTTTTCTTGGGTAGGACATTTGCATCCGATCCTAAGTCAAGGATGACTTGGTCCATTTCATAGTATCCAATCTGTGTTCTCTTCTGCCTTATGGTTGCGCAACAACTTCATACATGCCTAAAGGAATGGATTAACTGATTCGTCTTCTTTTGGATCTACTGTAGTCTTCAAGGTGGACACTTCGTCTTTGGCCATATCCTTCCGAGCTTCCATGAAGGTTTCTTTCTCCTTTTTCAGATCTAAGCTTTCCTTTTTCTCAACAGGCCTCCTGGTTAGTGGTTCAGCAGCAAATTTTTCCTCAGCCCCTCTAGTGGCAATGCCGCTGCGCATGATCACGTTGATACTTAGCCCATCATCCCGAGGTTCTGCCTTAACGCGTTGTAAATTCTGCGTGGGCGTCTGTTGTTTTTCATGAATTTTATCTATTAGCATCGGGTAGTCTTCAATGACACGGTTGAACTGCCTGTAATATCTACAAGATTGGCGCGCGGGGTTCAATAATTCTCTTGCATAATGTCTCACGTCCCCACAGTTGTAGCATATTATTTGCCCTCATCCTCGAACTGCAGTTCCCCCTCTCCCTCGTCCCCTTCCTCTTACCGGGGATCCACCCTACCCAGAGGCATATAATGGTGATGAGGGCTCATCCTGCACCCTTTATAGTTTTCCCCTATCTACCATGAGGTCGAGTGTTCAATACATTTGTTCATCATGACCCACAGACGAGCGGAATCTACACCAATGTTGTTGCAGTTCTAGAACATAGTCACCTAATCGTCGGCAGTGATCTATATCATGTCTTCCTACTACCCGACAGTCAGCACACCACATCATCGGGATACTGGGTCCAGCCATTTCTATAGGATGTAGACGGCTTTCCCCCCAGCCTGCATATAATCTAATAAGAAAGGGCAATGATCCTTAGTGTGACCTGACACCCTATAGCGTATGCACAAAACATCTAGGCTAGCTTCCTTACCTCGATCCCTTCATAATTTCTGAATTTATAAGTGCATCGCTTCTAGCTGGCTACGGATCTGTAGTGCCGCAAATTGAGTATCATCTCTTGGTGTAGTTTCTAACTTCATGGAAATCTCCAGAGCTTCTTCCTGAGATTTTATCTTCTGTTGTCCCATAGGTCCGTGCAGATGTGGTAGTAGCATGGATATAAACCATTGCTTGTGTTGTTTGTCCTCGTAGACAAATTCTCCATGATTTATGACCTTCTTCAGTTGTTGGTCAGCTTCCTAGATGGACTCTGTAGGTCCCTACTTGAAGTCATACAATTCGACTACACATTGAGAGTATGATTTACGCTTTCAGAAGTATTGTTTCAGGGTGTCCTTAATATTTTGTATCGACCCATTCGCGTGTTGACCAATGTATCCCATAAACCAGTCCAGGTCCCTTCCTTCAAAGGCTATGGACAGTT
This sequence comes from Pinus albicaulis, assembly GCA_034641835.2. NCBI lineage: Eukaryota > Viridiplantae > Streptophyta > Pinopsida > Pinales > Pinaceae > Pinus > Pinus albicaulis. The sequence continues at coordinate 534,169,932 of CM076579.1, forward strand.
GCACTCTTTTGACAACATCATTATTAATGTTATGCACAGTCCAAACAGACTTTTCTACAAACCATAGTCAATCTATATCCTCGTCCCTCATACCCTAAAAGGTATGCAGTTTCATGTGCGCAACCATATCGTTTTTAGGAGGTGGCGGAGGTGGGGTAGGATAATTCTTACCCTTGCATGGGTTTGATGACGGTGTAGCCGGGGGGCTGTTTTCAATGTGTACAACCTCGCCCTGGTTAGCATCAGGCGATTACCTTAAGGGACTATATAAAATCTACCTCCTTCATGATTAACCCGGTAGTATTTACCGCTTCATGTCATGCTTCCACTCTGGTCGGAGGTCATTCACTCAGTGTGGCCACATGGGACACCTTTTTCACACAATAGCATCTTAATCAATGATGGTGAGGTGTGTAGGAACTTACCTCTAAATCCCTTGAATAATATTCATTCCGCTTCTGAATATGATACAAACTGATCAACTACAAATTATGTTACAAACCCTCCCAAAATACTATCAATCCAATGATCTACACTCCTGGTGATCATGTTATCGATTTTTTCCAGATGTTGGATCAATTCATGGGTCCACTGCATGACCTGATCATCCTTTCAGTAGGTCTGGAACTTCGCCAATCATGCCAGACACTCTTGTAATTTGTGTGTGAATGATACGAAGAATATTTCATGCACTTATATAAATATGTACTTGTTCTTCCACACTTCGATAGATAGCTTCTTAATTCTATTCTGTTTTAGGGAAAAATCTTGGATTTTTCTGTCAAACCAGTCCTCAAGTTCAGGCTACAGTGGTTGCCAATGACCCTGTGGCATTACCAGATCTCTCTCTCAAAATGCTCCTGATCCCAGCAAGGTAACCATTTGTTGGCTTGAGGGGTCTTGACCCAGGTTCAGTTTTAAGGTTTGCCAACAAACCCCTGTACTACTAGCCCTTTCGGCAATGGCCTACTTGTGTAGGTCAAGGTATCACCCGAAGTAGTATGGGAGTGTGCTGGAACCAATTTTCCGCACCCTGAGAGAGAGAAAGTTAATTAAATCGGATCCCTTTAGATCTAATAGACCTGCGTAGGAGAAGCCTTAATACAGAAAACCTTATCAGTATATCGGCAAGGTAACTTAAGTGAAGGCCATAAATCATAAAATAACATATAACCAAAGCAAGCACTTAAACCAGATCTATGCATTCATAACATCGCATCCACGTGTGCACCAGTAAATCATCAGTATTCAGCGAGAAGGTAACATCTAAAATTAACCTAAAGTGTAGCTGATAATCATAACACAGTAACACTTAGATATCACAAAACAATATTCTCATTCATTCATGTCCAGATTCAATTTACACACTCTATCTACTAGCCCGTGCACATAGCCAGCGGGGTATGCACACAACAAGACTCAAGGTCTTCGTGCACACAGCCAACAGGAGCCCTTACCCAGATAATTTACACAAAAGATCCACCAGTTCGAATCCATGCTTAACCAAAACTTAGCCTCCCTCTAGACTCGATTTATCCATCTATTTATAACATATTATCCTGTGCTACTCTATGGTCCACAAACCGTGGTTTTCAGACTCTTGTTCTACCCTTTGATCCATTACAATTCATTGGAGGCTTTGACCCACCCCAAAGCCCCTGTGTTGCACTAGAGATTACAAAATATTGCAAAACTTAACCAAAAATGTGGTTAGGGGACCTTGCTCCAACAATTATGATCTTACATACCAAAAATAACAGTATACATTTTAAAGATATCATTCACACACATTTAAAGCAATAAATTAGTTGTATTATTTTAGGTATTGACATAAAAAAAAAAAACTTGATATAGTGCATTGTTTTCGAGATCAACATAATTGCAAATTATAAAGTGAAACGATTTTAACATTAACACAATGCAAACGAATTAATTCAAAATAAATTTTATAATGTTTTCAAAAAAAGAGTCTTAGTTATAAGGTTCTGTCCTATTCTTTATAAAAACCCATTTTAAAAAGTACAAATGATGAAATAACACATGTACCATATCACTATCTGTTCTCATGATCACCCTCATTCTCTTCCATCTCGCTTGGCATGATAACACTATTGTTATCAAAAATATTTTTTGATCTAGGGTCATGTCTCAATACGAACCACCAATCCCTATCCAACACATCTAGGTAAAAAAGCACATGGTTGCAATGTTTGGGGAAAACATAAGGCTCCTTAGCTTCATCCCACATATTTCTAGAGTTGATACATATCAGCCTACTATCGCGATCTTCCTTTACATTATTCCGATCACAGGTGTACCACCACTTGCACCTAAAAATAACGCATTGGAAAGAAGAGAAGTCCACTTTAATGATCTCTTGTATCTTTCCAACGTAACCTAATGTCCCTTGTACTAGGTTTTGATCACGACAGCTAGCTCGACTAGATTGATCGAACTCGACTTCCACTCCATATTCTTGTGTCATGTGTCCATCATTGGAATTTTCTGTGCGAAAATGTTGTCCTTATGCCCACATAGATGGGAATAAATTCACCTATAAAAAAGTTAAAAAATAATAGTGTCATGTGTCTTATAATAACCCAACTATTAAAATATGAAATATAGATGTTACATTTCAAAGGTGCATTATTAAGTTTAAAATTTACATAAATAGATTATCACCAAGTGGGTGCACCCAATCCCTACGTTTAGCGCATCCTTTTTAGTACGCAGGTAACGACCGATTGCACCGTATTTCTCTCTGACTTGGTCAACAACCTAACTGTTGGGGCATATAATTGGCATATTTTCTTTTAAATTATCAGGATAAGGCACACTTCTACCATTCAACCATTTGAATTATTTCCCGTCACTATCCCATTTCATCCTCTCTTTTTTGTACAATGCGACCCATGGTTGTATCACTTTGGAATTGTGAACGAATTTATTGATTGTGTTATGAAACCAGCTCCAAAAATAGAAGAAAAGAGATATCAACGACTTAGAAATAAGCCACTTCAAGGGGGAAACCTCCAATACATTACATGAATGAACAATTCTTGGATGATACAAATGAAAAAACCTCCTTTCTATATATAGGAGTCCATGGGGCCACAATGTAATCCTAGTGGGGCCGCAATGTAATCCTAGCTAACCTAACAATAATAATTTAAGGGCACAATAATAACAATATGGAGGTTACAAGGGTACTACAATAACAATAAGGGGGTTACACTAACAACAATAAGGGACTATACTAGTACATAGGGACCCAACATTCCCTCTCCTTCAAAAAGGTGTTGTCCTAAATGCTTCGAGTAGCTATGGGTGCTTCCGTATAAAATTATCATCCTCCCATGTATAATCTTCAGTGGTAAGTTCTTCCACTCGATGAGATACTCTCAAATTGCTCAATTCGTAGTCAAGCGAGTTCTTGTTTCCGTGATCGGCCTCAAAGTTCCAATATGATTTTTCCTTCCTCATCAAGTTTTGGAAATATTGTTTGAACTGAAATTTTGTCTCCTATAACCTTATTTAAGCATGAAACATGGAAAACTAGGTGCACTAGAGAAGAAGCCAGAATTTCCAACTTGTATGCCATAGTACCAATCTTTTGCAACACCTTGCAAGGACCATAGTACTTTGATGATAATTTATTATCCTTCTTAGTTTGCTTAAGGGACATTTGTTTGTATGGTTGTAGCTATAAAAATACCTAGTCACCTATATCAAAAAATTTCTTGTTGTGATGTTGATCTTCCTGTTGTTTCATTCTATTTTGTGCCAAATTTAGGCTATCCTTTAAGAGTTGGAGAACTTGTTGTTGATGTTTGATGTGATATTCCACTACTTGAACCTTAGAATTTTCTCTTATAGATGATGTGATGGATGGTAGATGATATCCATAAAGTTCCATAAATGGGTCATTTTTGTTGTAGTATGGAAGGAAGTATTATACCACCATTCAGCCAGAGGTAACCACTTGACCCATTGTGTTTGTTTATCATATACAAAAATACTAAGATATCCTTCCGAACATTTGTTCACTATCTCATTTTTCCCTTCGGATTGAGGATGATAAGATGAGCTATGAGCTAATTGAGTACCCAAACAAGAAAATAACTCCGTCCAAAAAATTTCCAAGAAAAATGGGATCTCGTCGCTCACAATAACCCTTGGGCTTCCATGTAGCTTTTGAATTGTGTCCATAAATGTAGAAGCAACTGTACTTGCTTTAAATGGATGAGATAATGCACAAAAGTGTTCATACTTGGTAAGTCTATCAACTACCACCATGATGACACTCTTTCCTTTGGACTTAGGTAAACCTGTGAAAAAATCCATTGAAATCTCCTCCCAACGTTGACTTGGAATGGATAAAGGTTGTAGAAGTCCCGGGGTCTTAATTGTCTCAACTTTATTCTGCTGGAAAACCAAACATTCCGCCACAAACTTTTGAATATCAGATTTAAGGCTATGCCAAAAAAATTCTTTCTTCACCCCGTGGTAAGTTTTTAAAAATCCTGAGTGTCCTCCTAAACGAGAAGTGTGCAAATTCCAAAAGTATTTTGTTTTAGTTGGGAATTCTTGCAAATATATAAGTGATCTTTGTACCATAAGGAATAATTTTTCCAACTAAATGTATCAGATGTACTAGGATCTTGCTGCAACTTTTGAATGAGTGTTCACACTTCTTCGTCCTTCTTCCATTCATCACTTGCTTCGGTTATCCAATCTGGTTGGATAATAGAAATGGCACAAAGTAATGCTTCCACCTCTTCATCCTTTCTTGAGAGTGCATCTGCAACAAAATTTAGCTTCCCTTTTTTGTAGACGATTTCAAAGTCATAACCCAACATCTTGTGACCCATTTTTTCTTGCTCTTTTGAAGATAGTCTTTTTGTTCCAAAAAGTGTTTAAGACTATCATGATCAATTTTTACCTTGAAGTGTCTTCCCATTAGGTAAGGTCACCATTTCTTTAGTGCATGTAGTATTGCCAACATTTCCTTCTCATAAATAGCTTTCTATAAATACTTTTCTGTGATTAGCCAACTTTCAAAAGCAATGGGCCTTCCTTCTTGCATTAAAATAGCACCAATTCCATTTCCTAAGGCATCACATTCCACAATAAAGGTTTTTGTGAAGTCCGACGTAGCTAAGACCTGTGCTAGGCACATTACCTCTATAAGATATTCAAACGCCTTAGTTTCTCTAGGAATCCATGAAAATGCATCTTTCTTCAATAATGTTGTTAGAGGTGCTACTATTCTCCCATGATTCTTAACAAAATTGCGATAATATCATGTTAACCCGAGAAATACTAGCAACTGCTTTATGGTTGTGGGAACTTTCCATTCCTTAATGGCTTTAATTTTGTTAGGGTCTACCCTAACACCCTCGTGAGATACAATATGACCTAGATATTCCATCTCTTTTACTCCAAAGAAACATTTGGATGTTTTTACATATAATTGTTTCTCCTCCAATAGTTTGAGCACTCTGTCAACATGATCCTTCCAAGACCTATTGTAGATTAGTATGTCATCAAAAAATACTAGCACAAAATTTCTAAGGAAGGGCTTGAAAATGGAATTCATCAACCATTGAAATGTAGAAGGTGCATTGGAAAGGCAAAAGGCATGACCAAAAATTCATAATGACCCTCATGAGTTCAAAATGTTGTTTTCGAATATCTTCAATCTTCATTCTAATTTGATGATATCTTGAACGAAGATCTAACTTGGTAAAATAAATTGCTCCATGTAATTCATCCAATAATTCATCAATTACAGGAATGGGAAATTTATCTTTAATGGTGAGCTTATTGAGCTCCCTATAATCCGGACACATGCACCATTATCCATCCTTCTTGTGTACCAATAATACAGGAGCAAAGAAAGAACTTTGACTAGGTTGAATTATGCCTGCCTCTAACATTTCTGCAATCATACGTTCAATTTCGCTCTTTTGGACATAAGGATATCTATAAGGCCTGATATTTGGAGGAACACTTCCTGGAATCAAATGAATAGCATGATCATGATCACGAATAGGTGGGAGTCCTTTAGGAGTTTCAAACACCTTGGAATGATTTTACAAGACTTTTCGGAGATCTGTAGAAATAAATGATTTTGATGTTGGAACTTCTAGTGAGCATAGTTGTGCAATTACGCCTCGTTGTTTTTTCTTTAGAATCTTTGTCATGACATTAGAGATTATTATCTTTCTCGGCTTCCCTGAAATACCTTGTAATTCGACTTCCTTTCCTTCTGAAAAAAAAATTCAAGAAAAGTTCTTGAAAATTAGCTTGATATTATGGCATTTTCCAGAGCAATTTAGAGTTCCTCCATTTGCAACCATCACTTGACATTCTGGTGCTCGGTATAGGAAACAATTCACTTCCTTAGCTACCTTACAATGAATTAAATTATGGGTGCTACCTGAATCAATCAACACTATTACCTTTTTCTTCTTTATATGTCCTTCTATATTGAGAGTTTGAGGAGTGGTAATTCCTGCCAATGCATTACATGATATGGTCGGACTCATTTCTTCCTCTTCTAGGGCCGGTTCCTAGTGAATATCCTCTTTTTTTTCATTTTCTTCTTCCTCTTCACAATCTATGTAAAATAATTTCTTCTCAGCACACTTATGACCTTTAGTGTACTTTCTATCACAATTGTAGAAAAGCCCTTTTGTTATTTTTTCTTCCAATCGCTGTGGTGTCAACCTTGTAGGTTGTGGAAATCTAGGAGTAGAAACACTTCCATCTTTATAGAAGTAAGTGGTAGGCTTCCTTGTCGCCATAATTTTACATTCAATTTTTCTTGCCAACCTGAATGCCTTCTCCAATGAATCAGGTTCCAAAATGCGAACTTCATGTTGGATGTTATCCTTTAAAGTACCTATGAAGAGATCAATCATGTGCTCCTCTGAAAGATCAGTTACCCTTATATTCAATTTTTGGAAGTCCTCAATGTGCTCCCCCACTGAACACTTTTATTTGAGATTTATCAATTGGCTAAAGAAAGTGTTGCTCTTTGTATCCTCATAATGTGATATCATTTCCTCCATAAAAATTGACCAATTAACAATTTTTTTATGGGAACAAAGCTATCGATACCATAAAAATGTATTTTGTTCTAAATGTAAAGTTGCAATGCGTACCTTTTGTGTGTTTTTCACATTATTGAGATCAAAATATTGCTCCATCTGTAGTATCCATGTTACAGGATCCTTTCCATCAAACTTCCTCATATCCATTTTTGGAATATGGTGGTTCTTGCCTCCAACATTAGAGTTTACGAAATCACAATTAACATTTATTTTGTTCTCATCATGAGTTTCTCTACTATCTTTTCACCCATAGGAAACATTTCTTGTATCAACTTTGCCAAACCTTCGATGTCTACTTTTAGATCCTTCTTCATGTTTTCCATGTCATCCATCTTAGCTTCCATGCCCACTTCCATGCCATCCATCTTAGCTTCCAAACCATTCATCTTAGCTTCCACTCCTTTCTTCAAACCATCCATCTTAGTTTCCATGCCTTTCTTCAAAACTTCCATTTCATTTTTTGTTGTTCTTTGTGAGAGCGAAATTTGTTTCACTTGCTCTTGTAATTTTGATATGTCATGTTGCCATTCTTCGTCTTCATGAGTCATAGTAGATCCTTCTAAAGGCTTAATGGGTGTTGAATTATTTTTAGGGGCCATTTTATAATCCAATACTGATATCTATTCTACAATATGCCCTTGGAATCAATTCAACTTGATTCTACAAACAAGACTTATGCAATTCGGGAAAAAAATACACACCTTTTACTTGCTTTTGAGGAGCTCTATATTGAAATTGAATTATCTATATAATTGTGAATACTCAATATCTAAAATTCAGCCCTATAGTAGCCCTCTGAAGCTTCTTTCAAATGCCACAGGTCTGATCTCATTTGAATTCTTCAAGACAATGTTATGTCCAATCTCCCACAATGACCCAATTTTGGACTGGTTCAGTAGAGCAAACTTGTATGACTTGCCACGTGTCACTGTTTCCTCATTTGGCTTTGAAATTGATAGAACGAAAAACACAGTCTATGCAATTGTAGCCACTTTTTACAGAATTACAATTTGATGCTCAGAGAGAGAGAGCTATGAATATTTTCCCACGATCGCCTCTTTGAGATGAAATTCAGAAGCCTGAAAAATCCCTAACTTCCACGAATCATATCTCTGAAAATATTGTGAACCAAGCTCTGAAATGTTGCGACGATGTTCCTCAGGATTTCGGCTTCACACTCTAAACATTTCAGCTTCTAAACCTTCGTAGAAACAAATTTATTATGACAATACCACGATGACATGTTTAGGTTAAATTCAGGAGCCTACAAAATGACCTAACTTGCACAAATCATATCTCCAAAAATATTGCGAACCAAGCTCTAAAATTTTGCGACGATGTTCCTAAGGATTGTGGCTTCGTACTCTAAAAATTTCAGATTCTGAACCTTCGTATAAAAAATGTTATAGCGAAAATTTCACGATGACTTGTTTGGAAGAAAAGAGCCCTAGAATCTCAAATCTCTAATACAAGATGTTGTGAAACCAGCTCCAAAAAAAGAAGAAAAGAGATATCATCACCTTAGAAATAAGCCACTTCGAGGGGGCAACCTCCAATACATTACATGAATGAATAACTTTTGGATGATACAAATTACAAAACCTCCTTTCTATATATAGGAGTCCATGGGGCCACAATGTAATCCTAGCCGACCTAACAATAATAATTTAAAGGCACAATAATAACAATATGGGGGTTATAGGGGTACAATAATAACATTAAGGGGGTTACACTAACAAAAATAAGGGACTATACTAGTTATATAGGGACCTAATAGATTGCTTCAATTTTTGCATTCGCTCATGAAATCAAACCAACATATAGTACATATGAGGTCAAAATATACATTATATCGAAGTGCAACTTGAATATTTACTTTGTGTAAATTTGAAAAATTATAAGTTGCTTACTCTTTATCATGCGCCTTTTTCCATTCATTTGGAGAAGCTCCCCTTCTCTTTTGTCTTCATCCCTTTCATCATCCCAAATCATCGCACCTGGTCTATTGTCGATCTGCTTGATTTACTCATTGTAATAATAGAGAAAATCATATGATATGTACCCCTCTACAATATACCCCTCGGGGTTTTCCCTTGTTTGAACAAAACCTTTCAATTTCTTCATGTACCTCTCTAAGAAGAACATCCAATGACAAGAAACCACCCCAACTAATTCAACCTCATCTACTAGGTGGATTAGAATATGAACCTGTAAGTCCATGAAATTTGTCGACAGTTCTTCTCAAACATACAAACAATCTCAACTATCTCTTGATGCCACCGTGGAATTCTATCCACATGAATCTCCTCTAAATTGATCCAACGTACAAATGAAAATAATTTAGATATAGCATGTCCTAGGTCTTGAGGGAAGTCATGTTTCACACACCCTTGCATGAACAAAGGATAATGACACTGAAAAGTTATAAACACATGCAATAATATACAAAATTAGTTATGTTTTATCATCCCTGCATGGGATAAAATTATTAATATAACAAGTAATAAAATAATTCTTTTGACATTATACGTACCCTTAGAAGATTCAAATGGTCATGCAATTTCAACCCCGACAAATGGTCATCCACGATGACGAAGTGTCGTAGTGAAGACCCTTATGAACCTCACACCCATTATAACTTACTTTTCCAAAGAAATATCATGTTTTTCAAAAATCCATGGGACATCACCTTCTTTGAAATACCAATTAGAGGGACGAGTTACCTCTGATCCTGTACTTTCTAATCATATTGGCCAATGTTTCTTTTTAGTCTTTGAAGTAATAATGTCTTTCCTAACAGCCAATGTGTCACTTTGTTTCGATGATATGTGCCTCCATAAATAAGATGAAACATTTTAAAATATATGCATGGGATCTAATAAGTGGGTAATATTAATATTCTCCCAATATGGGAGGTTATAAAAGATAGATTTCCTTTTCATCCCAATGGGAAATTTCTCAACATAGGTGTCGAAGAATTCTAGATCATCGAACATCGGCTCCCCATTTGAATCCAACATTTCTAATAACTCCTTCTCCTTATCTCTCTCATATACTCTAATTCATTCAGCTGGTTTCGTTATTGCAAGCCTTTGGGTTCTCTCCTTTTTACCATTGAAAGTGGATGTTGCTCTTCTATAAGAGCATTCTTCTGGGAGGAATACCCTAGAGCATTCATACAATGGCTTCCATAGGTTGTTGGATCATCTAGCTTTCAGAGAAGGTCCACAACATTTACATCCATAATACCCTTTTGTTACAAGACCTGTGAAATTATTGTATACAATATGCATGGAACATTAAAGAATATCATGAAGATCATAAAAATTACAATGAATTAAATAACTAATATGCGAAAGAATATTTTTACGTATATAACAAATCAATAAACATGCAATTTACCAGAGAAAACTTTTAAGCCTGGATAATAATGTGTCATGTAAGCACACACTACAAGGAAAAGACCCTTTAGCAGATGTTTTTGAGGAACCCCTTATAAAAATGCCCTAGACATTTGTTTCTAGTGGAGGTTACTATAGGAGGTTGGTGGGCGAAGGTCTTTGCGGATGTTCTTCATCTGGTGTGCTTATCATCATAAACTGCACTGGTGTGTTAAACAAGAGAAATCACCGGTGCACACAAATTACTGTAACACACCGGTGCATCATAAAACACCGCGCCAAAATAGACACAGCCCGATGTGGTCTTACGGAATCGCACCGGTGCACCTATAAAACCCTGTGCATCAGAACAGGGTTAAATAAAAAAAAGATACGGCCAAAAAAATGCATTTTTCACTTTTCTCAGTGCTCCAGAGCTCTCAAGCACCGGTGCAATTTATCCTTGTCTGATCCTCCCTCACATCGGTGCTCCCATTGCACCTATTTTATACACTGCTATTGTGCATTGCCCACCAATCTCTAACTTGAATTTTGTAAAACGGTGGGAAAATTTTCTTTTGAAAATTCTATAGTCAATATGCCTCCTCGATAGCCAAATGTACAGGTATCTTTCTTGTTTTTCCATAATTAAGCCTTTTAGTGGATTAGAATTTCAAATAACATTAAAATTAACCATTTAAAAGAAAAACAAAAAAAATTGTCGCGTGGTGCGCTCGAGAGGTTCTACTCGCACCGGCTCACAGTGATGCCTGTAAATTTACAGGTCGCACCGCAACTGGTGCTAATGGTATCCGCACCGGTTCCAGGGTGGTACCGAAAGGTGCACCATGTTATTTTAAAATTTTTTAAAAAGTGCAGTGTGGTCGTTTAATCGACTGCACCGTCGACCATGTGGAAGAGCGGAAATTCGGTGCATTGACATAAAAATCCACCCCGGGGCGGGAATTTTTATCAGTGCACCGCATTTCGCATTTCGATAGGGTCAACAGTGGGGCCTGGTAAAAGACCGCACCGTTGACTATGTAATGATGTCAGGAGGTTGGTGTGCTGACCCAACTATATGCTCCAGGGAATAGATTTTAGTCAGCTCACTGCACTCCTGACACCGTACATAGTCAACGGTGCTCTATAAATTTTTAGGTGCACTGCCACTGGTGCACGACAAAAAAAATGCACCGGAATTGGTGCATGACTATTTTTTGTGGCACACCGAATGTTTCATTTTTTTTTTCCAAAAAAAAATTATATATGTATATTCCTAAGTACATGTATCATTTAATAAAAAAAAATTATTTAATATGTCAATAATTCAGAGACGTGAAGGAGAGAAGAGGGGGAACAACATAAACAACAAGCGGAGCAGTATGACATGGTTCGCCTGTGGGAGGCACGAGAGAGGGACAGAGATGCTTACCCTCCCCCTATTACAGCAGCTACCCAGGGGCTCCTAAGGCAGGTAGGCCTCCTCAAGTTCTATGAAGAGGCTACTTCCCTAAAGGGCCATGGTGTGTTTTTGAGACATCTTATCCGTAGGTGGAATGCCCACTAAAAGGCTTTCTGAGTTGGTCCTAACCAGTGGTACATGCCCACTGAGGAGGACATATATTTCATTATAGGGCTATCGAGGAGAGGGGTGGATTTTCCCTCGTTCCCAGAGGTTCTAGTTGGATATCTAGCAGGGAGTCAGTTGGTGTACTCCCAGAGATACATTAGCGCAGATATATTGTCTCCTTCAGATTTTTAGGTCTCCGGAGGTCAATTACGTATTGGTGCATTTGGTGGTGAGGAGGTGAGGTGCCTCTCACCTATGATTTCGACCATTTCACACAACACCAATTATGTGCAATGCATTAGTTTCTCGCTTCTATATTATGTTGATTCTTTAGTACAAGAGCCACGACTTGTCAGGTTTTCTGCCATTTTTTGCATTAGTTCTGTACAGCCTTAGATAGATGTCATGCTCATGCACAAGGGAGGGTCATCTTCCCTTTTACTTTAGAGATTTTTTTTTAATTTTTTGAGAGGTTTTGAGAGACAAGGCATCCTTTTGTTCGGTAGCCTCGTAGGCCGATGTTCGAGGCACAAATGCACATGTGGGGGTAGATGATGCCCAAGAGGGGTGATACAATGTTTCCAACTAGGATATCACATGATTCACTGGAGTTGATGGCCAATGTTGACGATATGCATCGTTCATTATGGTCCCCTATCCTTATGCTGGATTGGATTGGCGAGGGTGTTCCAACATCCTCTTCATAGATTATGAGCCACCGGATGATACAGGTAATATTACTGTTTTATTTAAATTTATTCTAACATGTTCTTTAACTTGTTTTTATTAACTTGTATAATGAAATTTTCTAATTATTGTTGATTACTTGTATATATTTTGCAGACATTGGATCTTTTTATGGCGAAGACATGCCGGCACCACGACATGATCCAGATATGGATCCTGATGACAATTAGGGCATGCTAGATGTCGAGGATCATCAGGAGGCTAGTATAGAGAGACCTGCTCCTACTAGTGCACTGGTACCGCCTTTTGCTAGGCATGGTCGGCTTGTTAACAGATACAGAATAGAGTTGGGAGACCAACTCACTGCATTGATTATTGAGGCGGGCATTAGGCCCACTAATATGAGAGACATACAGGCCAATGGTAGGTTGTTACATATGTGGAGAGGCATGTCACGTGATATGTACAGCATGATGCGGCATGTCGTAGGAGCTATGGCCTTAGTTACGCGACTCAGGAGGATCGTTTCACGTTATAGGCGTGGTCGAAATGCACCACATGATCGACAGTCTGCAAGCAACGATTCATCATCTGATGATCATTCACCTCGCGTCATGCCAGATGAGCAGCCTCCACTAGCATCTAGTAGCAGTCATCATGGAGAGCATGCTAGACCATCGGCCACATCCAGTTAGCAGCCTACAGCATCCAATAGTACTCATGATCATGAGCAGGGTGGAACATCGATTGTCGAGGCTGCACCATTGACTGAACAAGCCTCGAATAGTACTGCTATTGATGTTGTACCACCAGCTGATCCATGAGATTTATATTACAGTTGTATATTTTTGGCATTATTCAGTTATATATATATATATATATATGGTCCATGTATTTTATGTTCATGTTGCAGTTGTACTTAATTTACATGTTGGTGATCATCATGATGTGTATATTGTTAGGTCATGTTAGATATGTTCATTTAATGTGCAGCTTGCAAATAGATGTGTATGTGATAGCATGAGTTATTTGACATGAGATGTATATTTGATGTTTGTGTTGTGATGATGTTATACAATGCTAATTTTGTTTTGTTAGATGATCATGATCACGATGATGTTAGCGAATTTGAATGTGTTTTATAGTCGAATATGATGTTTGTACTATGGTTATCATGATCGTGATGTTTATTAATTAATTTAATATTAAATGACCATGATATTTATTAAATATTATGTCGTGATTGTAATTGAAATTTTAATTGTATGTAAAATTGTAACAATTGTATTTGTATTTGTAATTGTAATTTTAACTGTAATTGTATGTAAAATTTTAATTGTAATTGTATTATTTAATTTATTGTGAAATGATTGTAATTGTATATATGACAAATTGTAAAATTGTAATTCTAATTCTAATTGTATGTAAAATTCTAAAATTTTAATTGTGTTTGTAATTGTAATTGTATGTAAAATACTTGTAAAATTGTAATTGTAATTCCAATTCTAATTGTATGTAAAATTTTTGTAAAATTTTAATTGTATTACTGGAAATGATTGTAATTGTAATATTTGTAATTGTATGTAAAATTCTAAAATTGTAATTCTAATTCTAATTCTAATTCTAATTCTAACTCTAGGTTGCTGCTATTAGAAGGGGTAGCTCGCCCAGACATATGGATGGAAATTGCATAGAATAGCCAAAATTCACCATGGGGCACAAGGTGTGAGAGTTTAGAAAAGCAAACGAACCCTCTGTGGCCGACGCCCCTCTTCTTATAGCTCTCGATGGGGAAAAAAAGTCAGATTAGCCTTAATTGCAATCTATCATTAAGGAAATGGTAAAAAATCCACTTAGATCACTGCATTAATTGCCAATTTCCCATTCCGTTCAAAGGTAAACTTTCTTTTACACCTAGGCAGCCTGTTTCAACGGCTATTTTTTCCCACCACGTACTACCCCTACGCCTACATCACACCTTTTTGCACCTCCTACCCTACGCACTATCCTTGCGAAATTTTTGAACACATCTTCGCACTTCTGCCTTGGTGCACGCAATATCATTTACACAACTACTCCAGCCATATAGTCATTTGAGCGGCACCGGGTTGTCCCTATATGGTTTCAAGCGACTTCCATTAACGTACCTTGGTAAGTAATCTCCGTGTAGAGTAGCCAACCTGACTGCACCACCATTGGTAATCTCATTCACTATGTACGAGCCCAACCAGTTCTTACGGAGCTTTCCTGGGTGTCGCGCAAACTGGCTATCGTAAAGTAATTCCAATTCATCCCCTTAAATATCTTTAGTGGAATATATCGATCATGCCAAGATTTTTCGCAATCCTTCTGAACCTGGTGGTGGAAGTGAGCAATGAACCAATCTTCTTCTAGGGCCATTAGCTATGCCAAGCATTCCTCCATGATGTCTGGTTTCGCCATGTTTGTAAAAGCTGAAATGCGCAGGCTAGGGACAATGTATTCCATAGGCATGATGGCCTCCTTCCAATAGACCATTCTGAAGGGCATTTTTCCCATGACTTTCTTACATGTGGTCCTATAGGCCGAGAGGATTGAGGGGATGTGTACATCCCAATCGCTTTAGTCAATGTTACAGACCTTAGTGAGCGCATGTTCCATAATTTTATTGAAGGCCTCTACTGCATCGTTCACCTATGGGTGATATGGGGTGCTCTTCGCATGGTGGATCTGGAATTCCTCAGTCAAAGCTACAATAGTTTCATTAAAAAATGCATACCTATGTCACTCATTAGGATCTTCGGGCAACTAAACCTAGTTATAATATGTTCAATAATGAAGTGTGCAATAGTATCTGCAATACAATCCTTGACATCTTTTTCTTCCGCCCACATGGTTACGTAATCAATGGCTATGATGATGTACTGGGCACCCGTCTTCTTTCCTGGTAGATTGATGGGTCCCACAAAGTCTATGTCCCACTTGTCGAACACCTACAGAGCCATCTGTGGTTGCAAGGGCCTATCATCTCGATGCGAGCGCTTCCACGTACGTTGGCATGCATCACAGGCCTGACAGCACGCATGGGCATCGTTATGCAATATGGGCCACCACAACCCAGCCCTTGATACTTTCTGCACAGTGGCTTCCCTTGCATAGTTCCCTCCTGCAACTTCTCCATGGGCCTCAACCAAGATAACTTGTCTTTCGTGTTCCAATAAATACCTCTGCAGCACCTCACTCACGCCTAGCTTGTAGAGGTGTCTCGTGATTATGGTAAGATTAGTTGCACGAGTGACAAATTCCTTTTTCTATGGTATTGAGTAGCCATTGGGCACCATACTTGTCATCAAGAATTGAACAACGTCTCCAAATTTCTCGTAAACCACCTTGATAGAAAGCAGTTGCGCGTCAAGTAATCCTTCTTCTAGGTTAGTTGGCTCTTCCCTATTCTTGATCTGAGACAAGTAATCAGGCCCAACATTTAATATCCCTGGTTTCACAATGATTTCAAAATCATACTCCTAAAACAATAGTAACCACCTACAAATCTTCCTCCCCAACACAAGCTTATTGACCAGGTATTTTAAAGTTGAATGACCTGTGAACATCTTGACGTGTCCACATAATAAATAGTGCCTATATTTCTGTAGGGAATATACCATTTCCAATCCTTTGCACTCCGTGGTTGAATAGTTACGCTCTACACTAGATATTTTTCTACTAGCGAAGGAAACCGAATGATTGATTTCCCCTTCTCTTGGCTGAGCTAAGACAACTCCTAATGCTATCCCTGATGCATCCACATGCACATGAAAAACCTTTGCCCAGTCGAGAAATATAAGAATAGGTTCAGTTAACATCTTTTCCTTTAGTAGCTCAAAGCTCCTCTGACACTCGTCATCCCCAAAAAAGGAAACATCATTCTTTATCAACTTTTCCATTGGTGTGGTGATCAAAGTGTATCATTGAATAAAATTCTTGTAGTAACCGGTGTGGCCTAAGATGGAGCGCAGCTGTTTCTCAGTGTTGGGAATTTCCAAATTGATGATAATTCTGATCTTGGTTGGGTCAACCATCAATCCCTGCTAACACACCACATGTCCCAATAGAATCCCAAATGGGACACAAAATATGCATTTCTTGATGTTTAACAAATTTTGGTGTTTCTTGCAGGCATCCAGCATTATGCGCAGGTTTGACACATGGTTATTTACTAAGCCAAAAATTTTCCAATCATCAGAATAGACTTCCATAAACTTATGAATGAACTCCTTGAATATTGCTACAACTACACATGAAAATATGACAGGGGCATTCTTCAACCCAAACGACATGACCGTGTACTATAACGATCCCCATTCAGTTGTGAAGGTTGTTTTTCTGCAGTCCTCAGGTGCTATGCGGATATGATGGTACCCTGAGAACCCATCAGTGAACGATTATGCTTCCTGACCTCCCACATTATCCATAATTTCATCAAAGAACAACGTAGGGAAGAGATCATGTACACAAGCATCATTTAACTTGCGTAGGTCTATGCAGATCCTTATCTCTCCTTTAGTCTTCTTTTCCTAGACCACCATAGGGCTTACCCAATCTGATTATTCCACTAGTTCAATGATACCTGCAGCCACCATCTTCTTTATTTCCTCCTTGACTTTCTATTTATATTTAGGGTTCAGGAAATAGGGTCGTTGCTTGACAGGGTGCACATACAGCTTCACAGTAATCCTCATAACACCCATATCCCGATGATCCCTTTCATTTATGAGAACTTTATGGGAAACAGATGCTGATATTCAGTCAATAGCTTTGCAATCTTTCCCACTGTGTCACTATCCCAGTAATCCCCAATCTTGGCCATCTTGGGTTGCGCTTCCGTGCCAATGTTGACTTCCTTTAGTTTCAATCGTTTGGTAACATCACCTGGCTGTAACAGAGGACCTACAATGACTCGTTCTCCTTCTGATTCTGGGATAATGATATTTCATGGGTCTTCATCACAATATTCTACTGAAAAATTTCTGCAGCTGACAATATCATGCATCTGTGCATCCCAAGCTGGCGCAATACATTCCTACTTAGAGAGGGACTCATTAAAGACTAGAGCATCTATATCTTGCAGGGATTCATCAGTTTTCTCAGTTATGCATCCAAATACCAAGTGGTAGGATTGGTCCTAAAGCGTGAATAAACATATCGACCCATTCATTCCATGTGTTTCCATTCCATACTTCCATCCAGAGAGCCAAGTGCTTGCGCGGATCCCCTTGACCCGAGAAGAGTTCCAAGGGCGGGTTGACCAGAGGATCAAATCATAGGATCATCATTTTTCGGCATTCCCCCTATTTCTAAAAAGCTCCCTTATGGGTTCCCCACCATCATGCGGGGGCCATCCACATAGCCAAGTCAAGGGCCCAAAATCTCTATTCTTCGGGGACATCTACTTCAATTATTTTAATAAATTCCATAAAACTACTAGAACCATCAAAGTAGGCTAGTTCTCTTACCCCTGAGGAGATGGATAGAAATCTCTTTGTGATCTTAAGGCATCGCAACAGAGATACATCATGCAACCAGTTCAGCCAATGTTCTATCTCTCCATCTGAGTCTGAGAAGCATTCACTATATTTTTCCCAGCATAACATGCCATCAGCCAGAGGGTTGATCCAATCATTGTCCTGGGTGGTCAGTTTGTAGATGTGATCAACATCCTCCTCCTCTCATACTGGTTCAGTGTATTTCTCACCTTCTGCTGGATCCAAAGGGACTATCACCCGTGTACCTTCGCTTTCAAATATCATACTCCTCCTTTTCAAGTTAATGATACCTCCTGTGTTAATATCCCAATCAAGACCTAAGAGCATGGGGTAGGGGTTCGCATCATCCAAAATCTGTATTACTTCAAAATCAGCATAAACTTTAACACCTGTGATGTTTACCACAACCTTCGGTAGTCACCCCAGTGGGATGATATTTTGATGATTAGCCATTTGTAGCTTAATAATGGACCACTCCATCTTATGTTCTCCCATCCTTTGCAAGGTTTTCTTGGGTAGAACATTTTCATCTGACCCTAAGTCAAGGATGACTTGGTTCATTTCATGGTCTCCAATCTGTCTTCTCTTCTGCCTTCTGGTTGCACAATAGCTTCATACATTCCTAAAGGAATGGCTTAACTGATTCGTCTTCTTTTGGATCTACCATAATCTTCGAGGTGGACGCTTCATCTTTGGCCATATCCTTCCGAGCTTCCATGAAGGTTTCTTTCTCCTTTTTCAGATCTAAGCTTTCCTTTTTCTCGACAGCCCTCCTGATTACTGGTTCAGAAAAAACTTTTTCCTCAGCCCCTCCAGTGGCAATGCCACTGTGCATTATCACATTGATACTTAGTCCATCATCCCGAGGTTCTGCCTTAACTCGTTGTACATTCTGCATGGGTGTTTGTTGTTTTTCCTAAATTTTCTCTATTAACATCGGGCAGTCCTCAATGACATGGTTGAACTACCTGCAATATCTACAGGATTGGGACACAGGGTTCAATAAGTCTCTTGCTTAATGTCCCACGTCCCCACAGTTGTAGCATATTAGTTTCCCTCATCCTCGAACTACATTTCCCCCTCTCCCTTGTCCCCTTCCTCTTGCAGGGGATCCACCCTGCCTAGTGGGATATAATTGTGATGAGGGCTCGTCCTACACCCTTTAGGTTTCCCCTATCTACCATGAGGTCGAGTGTTCAATAGTTTTGTTCATCGTGACCCACAGACGAGCAGAATCTGCACCAATGTTGTTTCAGTTCTGGAACATAGGCACCTAACGGTGGGCAGTGATCTATATCATGTCTTCCTACTACCCGACAGTCAACACACCACATCATGGGGGTACTAGGTCCAGCCATTTCTCTAGGACGTAGATGGCTTGGCCCCCCAACCTGCATATAATCTAATAATAAAGGGCACTGATCCTTAGTGTGACCTGACACCCTACAACATATGCACCAAACATCTGGGATAGCTTCCTTACCTCGATCCCTTCGTAAGTTCTGAATTTATAAGTGTATCGCTTCTAGCTGGCTCCAGATCTGTAGTGCCGAAAATTGAGTATCATCTCTTGGTGTAGCTTCTAACTTCATGGAAATATTCAGAGCTTCTTCCGGGGATTTGATCTTCTGTTGTCCCATAGGTCCACGCAGATGTGGTAGTAGCATGGATATAAACCATTGCTTGTGTTTTTTGTCCTCATAGACGAATTCCCCTTGATTGATGACCTTCTTCAGTGATTGGTCAACTTCCTAGACGGACTCTGTAGGTCCCTACTTGAAGTTTGACAATTCGACTACACATTGAGAGTATGATTTATGCTTTTAGAACTATTGTTTAAGCGTGTCCTTAATATTTTGTATCGACACGTTCACGTGCTGACCAATGTATCCCATAAACCAGTCCAGGGCCCTTCCTTCAAAGGCTATGGACAGCTGCACTCTTTTGACAACATCATTATTAATGTTATGCACATTTCATACAGACTCTGCTACAAACCATAATCGATCCATATCCTCATCCCTCGTACCATAAAAAGTAGGCAGTTTCATGTGCGCAACCATATTTTTTTCAAGAGGGGGCGGAGGTGGGGTAGGAGAATTCTTACCCTTGCATGGATTTGATGATGGTGTAGACAGGGGACTGTTTTCAACGTGTACAACCCCGCCCTTGTTACGATCAGGTGATTCCCTTAAGGGAATATATACAAATATATCTCCTTCATGATAAACCTAGTAGTATTTACCGCTTCATGTCGTGCTTCCACCCTGGTTGAAGGTCATTCACTCGGTGTGGCCACACAAGACACCTTTTTCACACAATAGCATCTTAATCAACAATGGTAGGGTGTGTTGGAACTTACCTCTAAATCCATTCAATAATATTCATTTCGCTTCCCAATATGATACAAACTGATCAACTACAAATTCTGTTACAAACCCTCCCAAAATGCTATCAACCCACTGATCTATAGTCCTAGTGATCATGTTATCGGTTTTTTTTCAGTTGTTGGATCAATTCATGGGTCTAATGCATGACCTAATCATCCTTTCAGCAGGTCTATAACTCCACCAATAATGCCAACCACTCCTGTCTTTTGTGTGCGAAGGATATGAAGAATATTTCTTACACTTCTATAAATATGTACTTGTTCTTCCACTCTTCGATAGATATTTTATTACTTCTATTCTCTTTTAGGGCAAACTCTTGGATCTGTCTGTTGAACCAGTCCTCAAGTTCAGGCTTCAACGGTTGCCAATGACCCTGTGGCATTACCAGATCTCTCTCTCAAAATTCTCCCGATCCCGGTAAGGTAACCATTTGTTGGCTTGAGGGGTCTTGACCCAGGTTCGGTTTTAAGGTTTGCCAAAAAACCCGTGTACTACTAGCCCTTTCAGAAATGGCCTCCTTGCGCAGGTCAAGGTCTCACCCGAAGTAGCATGGGAGCGTGCTAGAACCAATTTTCCGCACCCTTAGAGAGAGAAAGTTAATTAAAGTGGGTCCCTTTATATCTAACAGACCTGCGTAGGAGAAGCCTTAATACAGAAAACCTTATCAGTATATCGGTAGGGTAACTTAAGCGAAGGTCATAAATCATCAGATAACATATAACCAGAGCAAGCACTTAAACCATATCTATGCATTCATAACATCTCATCCACGTGTGCACCAGTTAATCATCAGTATTCAGCGAGCAGGTAAAATCTCAAATTAACACAAAGCGTAGCCGATAATAATAACACAGTAACACTTAGATATCACAAAACAATATTCCCATTTATTCATGTCCAGATTCAATTTACACACTCTATCTACCAGCCCATGCACACAGCCATCGGGGTACGCACACAACAAGACTCAAGGTCTCCACGCACACAGCCAGTAGGAGCCCTTACCCAGATAATTGACACAAAAGATCCACCAATTCATATCCATGCTTAATCCAAAACTTAGCCTCCCTCTAGACTCAATTTATCCATATATTTATAACATATTATATTGTGCTACTCTATGGTCCACAAATCGTGGTTTGTAGACTCTTGGTCTACCCTTTGACCCATTGCAATTCATTGGGGGCTTTGACCCACCCCAAAGACACTTTGTTGCACTAGAGATTACAAAATATTAAAAAAATTGACCAAAAATGTGGTTAGGGGACCTTGCTCCAACAATTATGATCTTACATACCAAAAATAATAGTATAAATTTTAAAGATATCATTCACACACATTTAAAGCAATAAAGTAGTTGTATTATTTTAGGAATTGACATAAAAAAAAACTTGATATAGTGCATTGTTTTCAAGATCAACATAATTGCAAATTCTCAAGTGAAACAATTTTAACATTAACACAATGCAAACAAAATAATTCAAAATAAATTTTATAATGTTTTCAAAAAAAGAGTCTTAGTTATAAGGTTATGTCCTATTCTTTATAAAAACCCATTTTAAAAAGTATAAATGATGAAATAACACATGTACCATATCACTATCTGTTCTCATGATCACCCTCATTATCTTCCATCTCGCTTGGCATGATAACACTATTGTTATCAAAAATATGTTTTGATCTAGGGTCATGTTTCAATACGAACCACCAATCCTTATCCAACACATCTGGGTTAAAAAGCACATGGTTTCAATGTTTGGGGAAAACATAAGGCTGCTTAGCTTCATACCACATATTTCTAGAGTTGACACATATCAGCCTACTATCACGATATTCCTTTACATTATTCCGATCAAAGGTGTAACACCACTTGCACCTAAAAATAACGCATTGGAAAGAAGAGAAGTCCACTTCAATGATCTCTTGTATCTTTCCAACGTAACCTAACGTCCCTTCTACTAGGTTTTGATCACGGCGGCTAGCTCGACTAGATTGATCAAACTCAACTTCCACTCCATATTCTTGTGTCATGTGTCCATCATTGGAATTTTATGTGCGAAAATGTTGTCCTCATGCCCACATAGATGGGAATAAATTCACCTATAAAAAAGTTAAAAAATCATAGTGTCATGTGTCTTATAATAACCCAACTGTTAAAATATGAAATATAGATGTCACATTTCAAAGGTGCATTATTAATTTTAAAATTTACATAAATAGACTATTACGAAGAGGGTGTACCCAATCCCTATGTTTAGCGCATCCTTTTTAGCACGCGGGTAATGACCAGTTGCACCATTTTTCTCTCTAACTTGGTCAGCAACCTAACTGTTGGGGCATATAATTGGCATTTTTTCTTTTAAATGATCAGGATAAGGCACACTTCTACCATTCAACCATTTGAATTATTTCCTATCACTATCCCATTTCATCCTCTTTTGTTCGTACAATGCGACCCATGGTTGTACCACTTTGGAATTATAAAGAATGAATTTATTGATTGCTTCAATTTTTGCATTCGATGATGAAATCAAATCGACATATAGTACATATGAGATCAAAATATACATTATATCGAAGTTCAACTTGAATATTTACTTTGTGTAAATTTGAAAAATTATAAGTCGCTTACTCTTTATCATGCACCTTTTTCCATTTGTTTGGAGATGCTCCCCTTCTCTTTTCTCTTCATCCCTTTCATCATCCCAAATCACTGCCCCTGGTCTGTTGTTGATCTGATTGATGTACTCACTGTAATAATAGAAAAAAGCATACGATATGCACCCCTCTACCATATATCCCTTGGGGTTTTCCCTTTTTTGAACAAAACCTTTCAATTTCTTCATGTACCTCTCTAAGAAGAACATGCAACGACAAGAAACCACCCCAACTAATTCAACCTCATCTACTCGGTGGATTAGAAGATGAGCTTGTAAATCCATGAAATTCGTCGATAGTTCTTCTCAAACATACAAACAATCTCAACTATCTCTTTACGCCATCGTGGAATGCTAGCCACATGAATCTCCTTTGAAGTGATCCAATGTAAAAATGAAAATAATTTATATATGGCATGTCTAGGTCTTGGGGGAAGTCACGTTTCACACACCCTTGCATGAACAAAGGATAATGAAACTGAAAATTTATAAACACATGCAATAATATACAAAATTAGTTATGTTTTATCATCCTTGCATGGGATAAATTTTTTAATATAGCAAATAATAAAATCATTCTTTTGACATTATACATACCCTTAGAAGATTCAAATGGTCGTGTGATTTCTACCCCGAAAAATGGTCATCCACGGTGAAGAGGTGTCGTAGTGAAGACCCATATGAACCTCACACCCATTATAACTTACTTTTCCAATGAAATATCATGTTTTTTTAAAATCCATGGGACATCACCTTCTTTGAAATACCAATTAGAGGGATGAGTTGCCTATAATCCTGTACTTTCTAATCATATTGGCCAATGTTTCTTTTTAGTTTTTTAAGTAATAATATATTTCCTAACAACCAATGTGTCACTTTGTTTCGATGATATGTGCCTCCATAAATAAGATGAAACATTTTAAATTATATGCATGGGATCTAATAAGTGGGTAATATTAATATTCTCCCAATATGGGAGGTTATAAAAGATAGATTTCCTTTTCATCCCAATGGGAAATTTCTCAACATAGGTGTCGAAGAATTCTGGATCATCGAACATAGGCTCCCCATTTTGAATCCAACATTTCTATTAACTCCTTCTCCTTATCTCTCTCATATGATCTAAGTCATTCAGCTGGTTTCGTCATTGCAGGCCTTTGGGTTCTCTCTTGTTTACCATTGAAAGCGAATGTTTCTCTTCAATAAGGGTGTTATTCTAGGAGGAATACCCTAGAGCAATGATACACTGGCTTCCATAGGTCATTGGATCATCTAGATTTCAGAGAAGGTCCACAACATTTACATCCATAATACCCTTTTGTTACCAAACTTGCGAAATTATTGTATACAATATGCATGGAACGTTAAAGAATATCATGAAGATCATAAAAATTACAATGAATTAAATAAATAATGTGCGAAAGAATATTGTTACGTATATAACAAATCAATAAACATGTAATTTACCAAAGCAAACTTTTAAGCCTGGATAATCATGTGTCGTGTAAGCACACACTACAAGGAAAAGACCCTCTAGCGGATGTTTTAGAGGAACCCCTTATAAAATGCCCAAGACATATGTTTTTATTGGAGGTTACTAGAGGAGGTTGGTAGGCAGAGGTTTTTGCAGATTTTTTTGGTCCGGTGTGCTTATCATCATAAACTGCACAGGTGCATTAAACAAGAGAAAGCACCGGTGCATACAAAACATTGGCACATCGGACACCGTGCGCTCCGTACACACTTTCTCGGTGCATCTTATTACTGTAGCACACTGGTGCTTTACAACTCTTCCACATCGGTGCGTCATAAAACACTGCCTCAAAACAGACACCACCCGGTGTGGCCTTACGCAACCGCACCGGTGCGCCTATAAAACCCCGTGGGAACAGGGTTCAATAAAAAAAAATACGGCCAAAAAAATGCATTTTTCACTTTTCTCAGTGCTCCAGAGCTCTCAAGCACCGGTGAAATTTATCCTTGTTTGATCCGCCCTCACATCGGTGCTCCCATTGCACCCATTGCACGCATTGCTGCTGTGCATTGCCCACCAATCTCTAGCTTGAAGTTTGCAAAATGGTTGGAAATTTTTCTTTTGAAAATTCTACAGTCAATATGCCTCCTCGAAAGCCAAATGTACAGGTATTTTTCTTTTTTTTCCATAATTAAGCCTTTTAGCAGATTATAATTTCAAATAGCATTAAAATTAACCATTTAAAAGAAAAAGAAAAAAAATTGTCGCGTGGTGCACTCAAGCCATTCGGCTCGCACTGGCTCACGGTGATGCCTATAAATTTACAGGTCGCACCGCAACCGGTGCTAATGGTATCCGCACCGATTCTAGGGTGGTACCAAAAGGTGCAATGTGTTATTTTAATAGTGACAATTTGGTGCATTGACATAAAAATCCACCTGAGGGCAGGAATTTTTATCAGCGCACCGCATTCCGCATTTCGATAGGGTCAATAGTGTTGCCTGGTAAAAGACCACACTGTTGACTATGTAATGATGTTAGGAGGTTGGTGCGTTGACCCAACTATACGCCCCGGAGCATAGAGTTTAGTTAGCTCATTGCACTCCTGACACCGTACATAGTCAACGGTGCTCTGCAAATTCAGGTGCACCGCCACTGGTGCACGAAAAAAAAAAAATACGCACCTGAACCGATGCATGATGGTTTTTTGTTGCGCACCGACTGTTTTGTTTTTTTTTTTCCAAAAAAAATTATTTATGTATATTTCTAAATACATGTATCATTTAATAAAAAAATTGTATTTAATATGTCAATCATTCACAGACATGAAAGGAGAGAAGAGGGGGAACAACATAAACAACAGGCGAAGCAGTATCACATGGTTCGCCTGTGGGAGGCACGAGAGAAGGAGAGAGATGTGTACCCTCTTATGGATGCTAATTCCATGAACATATTTTAGAAGAATTTGAGTGTCAAGAAAACACTCCATTCTATGTTTCGAGGCATTTTATGCAAATGATAGATATTTCTATGGAGTTTTATCCATATTCTGCAATTTAATGAGGGTTGGAGGGAGCTTACAATCCTGTATCCGTTAGTAACTGCACCCTTCAGTAGAACCAAAGAGAATCTAGGTAGATTCCTCAACGAAGTAGACTAGCCATAATCAATTCCTTGGAGACCTCAACAAAAGAAATATATATGCATGTCAGAGGCTCCTGTTGGCACCTTTTCTTATTACAGGTTGTGGAAAGGTTCAAGTTTATTTTTCTGAAAGAAGAAGAGGTGTAGTTTTGAAAAGAAATGGCCCAAATATTTTCACAGCAAAATGTACATTCCAACATGTCTAAAAACTAAAATATCTCCAACTTCAATAAACTGCTCAGAAACAAAACTTTCCCAACCATTTGTGAAAACTGCCCACGTCTTAGCATAGCATAGGTTCACATGCAACAATTGCCCACTTGGGCCCTGTACTATTGCATCTTCACATGCCCCACATTGCATTATCTCCACATAATCAGTGGGGACCTCCTAAAATAAACATAATGCATTGGAAGAATAATTATTTCCATCAAGAATTTATCCAACTCTAATTCTAATTCTAATTCTCAAGAATAAACAAAATTATGATTCTAATTGCATATTTCCATCAAGAACAAACAAAATTCTAATTCTCAATTTCTATGGTTGGAGTTCACTAAATTTTGGTGTACACACCTAAAATTAATTTCGGTGCCTTAACCGCAAATCGGTGCTAATGTACAGATAACCGCACCGGTGCATTTTAGTTACTACACATTGGTGTCGTGTTATAAATGGACGCACCTATGCGGTTCTATTAAGTGACGCACTGGTGATGAATAACCGCAAATAAAAAAAGTGCAACTCTGTCTTCTTTAAGTGAAAAAAAGTGGTAAATTGAAAAATGGGCAGCAAAATATTTTCAAAAATCTAATTTCATAAAACAATTCTTTAAATACTAAACACTTTTCATTATTTCACTATTTTTGCAAAAACATTCAGCGAGAGATTTGCATGAGACATACCTGGAGCAAGAGAGCACAAGAGCATTGTGGAGCAGTGAAATACGTTCGAACAAAAGTATTCATACAATCACAATTCCAAACCGCTAGTGATTCAAACCCTATAGCATAAAATTTCAAATGATCTTGTGATTAAATTTGATTTTTTTTTTACTTTTTCTGCAGTTTTTTTACGAAGTAAGAAAAAAATTTCAATTTGTTTTTCATTTTCATAAAAAAAAATAAAAAATAAAAATAAAAAATAAAAAAATAAAATCAAATCAAATTTTACCCTAAACCCTTCATTCTTTTTGTTTTTGACCTTTCATCTCCCTGTTTATGTGATTTTATAATTATGTATTTTCATTTTATATTGACATCCAACCCATGGGACGACTTGCATAGTTGGATCTCAATCCATGTCGGCCCTTGCATGAATTTTTGAAAAAAATGGATTTTTTTTTTATTGGTGCGCCCTGAGTAACCTAGCGGATCGGTGCATTGTATTATCCTAGCACACCTTACAAGTATTGTGTAATAAAAAATTAAAAACAATCTTTTTAATGAGTGCACTATATCTAAAATAGGGCACCAGTGCGCTAGGTTACAAGGGGCGCACCGATAACGTGTTATTTCGTTATGGCGCACCTTGAACGTATTGTTTCGCAAAAAAATGTTTTATTGTGCTAATCGGTGCACCATGTAACATATAAATCACCACACGGGGTATCCTGGTTAACAAAGAGCACCATATGGTGGTCCCTTGTTTGCGCAAGGCATTTATGCTACAAAAACTAACACTGGACGATTTTTATTATTTTCTCTATGTTAATCGGTGCAGTGGTTAACATGTAACGCACCAGTGCTCCTTGTTGACATAGAGCACCGTATGGTTTATTATACTGTTTGTGCAATACGTTTATAAGACCCCCACGCACCGACGTCAGTGCGCACATCATGAAAGGTGCACCAATTTCTTGAGATTTCTTTTTTACCTGAAAATTTGACAATTTATTTATAAATATATTAATGAATGATAACACATCAAGAAAAGAAGAAAAACCAAGTTCTTTGTAAAATCTTTACTAAAAATATTATTTTGAACTATATGTAAGTTTAACTAATATGTATTATTTATTGTGTATCATGCAGAGACAAAAAACGATGAAGCTCGATAAGGTTATTTATGATCTAGGACCAGAAGAACATAAAATCTTGATGGAAAAATTGCAAAAGGATGAATCAGGTGAATGATAAACATTATCAATCCAATATGAGTTTATTTTTTAATTTTCATTAATAATATACTTAAAATTATTAGATAACATGTGTCAAACAGTCTATTAATTCACATATATTTAATGTTTTGCAGGGACCAACAACTTAGAAAAGGAACGTTGTTCTAAGAAAAGAAAAGAAAAACATAATATGCAAATGAGAATGAATTTCTCCTTAGCTCATCTGGAGTGATGCTGGAGGTTAACGAAAGGGGGAAAATCTTTTACAAAAGTTTGAGGGATCTAGTGGAACGAATGTATAGACGTTCTTTCCACTTACAATACAAAAATCAATCCAATGATTCCAAGAACCAACTTTTATCTAAACTACAGGAAGAGTTTCTAGAGAATTGGTCAATGAGACAAGTCAGACTTTTAATAGAAAAAACGTACAACAACAAAAAAGAAGGAATGAAAAGGTAATATTCCTTTAAATGTTTGTCTAGAATCATTTATAAATATCACTTTTGTTATATTTACTTTTCATATATCAATATAAAAATTAAATAGTTTATTGTCATGTTACATTTTCAGAAAGATTATGAAAATATCAAAAGATGAATGAGCTCATATCAGAAATCTGCCAGTAGAATGTCCAAAAAGGTGTACAAGGAGATGGTCAAAGAAATGGACAAAATTGCATCGGAGGAGGATCCATCTCAACAACAACATGCTTCAAATGTAATATGTAATCATTTAATTTTTCGATCATTAGGTAGAATAAATAAACAATTTAGCATTAAATATTAATTTTCAAATATTTTCTTGCCGAAAAGAAAAGAAAATGGAACCCATTCAGCACATTAAAGAGGACGACAAGGAAGAAAAGGGTTGATATCTAAGTTTGTGAGTAATTATTACTTCCTTATAACAACTTAACTAGATTTCATTTTTAAAATTTTTAAGTTGTTTTACAAAAATCATCACTAAATGTCTTCAAACGGTGAATGTCTTCAAACATGTGCTAACATACAAAGAAGAATCATTAGAAGAATTGATTTAAATTGCGTTAAATATGGGTTGTGAGTATATGTTGGCATATCAAAAATTAATTGTGGAATTTGTAAGCATCTATCGATCTTGTTTTACTTAGCTCCGTCTATAATTAATCGAACAAAAAAATATTTTATATTTAATATATGATTTGTTATGGGGTATAATACTTGCAGGAAACAAAGTATGGAACTATGCCAACAGATGAAATTTTGAAGGATGGCATGGTACATGGTCTTCAAAGAATGTGTATAGTTTATGAGTCAATTGTTGCTATGGTACGTCATTTCTTTTTTATTTACATTGATGTAATATATTATTTAATATTTCAATTTTCATTATTTTAACCAATGTATATACACTCATTACAACTTATTTTTATGTTTGTAGATGGAAAGTGAAGAAAAAGAAAACAATCAACATCATGAACAAAACATTCCTGAAAAAAACCCAAGTCATGGAAGTAGCTCTAGCAGTGACAGCAGTTCAAGTGAAGAATGATGATCACTATGTTTGGATATCAAAGTAAGGCGTTGTATTTTTTGAAATATTTGTCTGTGAAATTTGACATTTTGTTTAATGTAATGGACATAGTGTCCCAATTTAAAGACAAAGGGATACCAATAACTATCCCATTTTGTATGACAAAGATTGTTTTATATGTGTGTGTGTGTGTGTGTGTGTGTGTGTGTGTGTGTGTTTTAATTTATTCTATTGTGTTCTCCATTGTCGTTCTCCAATGCACTAATAAAAATTTAATTCATATGAATAATGTTATAAGATATATATGTGTCGACTTTTGATGAATAATGAATTTTAAAAAATTACAATAATTATGATATGATATAACAAATTAATCCAAACATCACATTCAAATGCATTAATAAAAATGTAATTAATACGAATATTGTTATAAGATGTTTCGACTTTTGATGAATAATGAATTTAGAAAAACCACAATAATTGCACTGTTACATGTTGTTGTTTCTAAAAAAATACAAAATGAACACCGATGTGTGTCAGTTACTGTACATCAATGCGTTTGTATGCTTCAGCGCACCGGTGCGTTTCTACAAACTATGGGCACCGCACAAATACCAAAACCAATTAAAAATCTCAATGAATTTGTGTGGTACAGCGCACCAATGCTTTTATGTGAGACTACGCACCGGTGTATTTGTATGACATATGGGCACCGCACAAATACCAATATCAATTATAAATATTGGTGTGTTTTTCTGATACGACGCACCAGTGTGTTTCTATAAGTCTATGTACCGGTGCGTTGAGATGACTTATGGGCACTGCACAAATCCCAATACCAATTAGAACGGCCTCGTGCAATTTTATACCTTGACAGCCCAGTGCAGGAACCTGCAACCGCCCCGGGGCCACCGACTAGATGACATGCACCGGTGCGTTGAAACCTTAGTAGCACACCGATGAAAAAAACATTCGTAATAACCTTTGGCCGCTTATTTTTTTTAGTTGTGTTGAATTTCCTTTAAAATATCTACCAAAACCTCCATAACCATAAACGAATGTTGTAGAAAATATTTTTTTCACAATTTTGGCCAATTTTATAACACTAAAAACCTCCTTTATAACCTTCGCTAGGGGGTATTTTCCTTGTAGTGACATATGCCATACAACTTAAAACTCCTCTCTTTTGCGATGGGTCTTAATACATCATATACATTTATCCCATCCCATAATTCCTTCAATTCATCTACCAATGGTTGTAAGTAGACATCCATATTATTCACATGTCTTCTACCAGGGACTATGAGAGCCAACATAAGATGTTCATTCTTCATCAAAAACCATGGGGGGATATTGCTATTAATCACTACTATAGGCCAAACAAAATAGTTGGTGTTCTAGAGGGAATATGGGTTGACGCCATCCATGGCTATGCTGAGTCGTAGACTTCGTACTTCATCCTTGAATTTTTCAGGCCATGTATCCTATATATGCTTCATGGCTATTGAATCTGTTGGGATTGGCATAACTCCCAACTCACTTCCGTGTGAGGCATGCCATCCCTGAAACATAGATAATTATTTGCAATTAAAGAGCCTTTGAATCCTTGGGATTAGAGGCATGTGCCTCAATATCTTAAAAGGAGGACCACGTGATTTACCCTTCTTTCATGCATTGTATGATATCTACTCAACACCCAACATTTTCAACAATTTCTTTGCCTTCGTAGCTACTAGGAATGACATTATCACTCGTAAGAACCTTATCTTTGAATAACTTGTAGTTGTTCATGGACAATATTAAATGTACATTAATGCCGATAATTATTAATGTTCATAAAATTAACCAGTTGTAATGTTCATTGTGTGATTATATTTCTCAAAATATAAGGTGTAATTGATGGTCAATTACCTCAAAATTTCCAAGAAACATGCATTCAACAAGCCAAAAATTACTTTCAAATTGTACAGTAACATCTTTGTCCCCAACTGTGTAGAATTTTACTGACCGTCAAGTCCAAAGAGAGGGGTGGCGGAAGAAAATTTAAGGCTTTTGAAAAAGGTATCACCGAAATGAGCATCGTCCCCTAGATGATCATCGTTCTGGAATGCATCTAACAACATAGTCTCCATGGCAATCATATCCCTTAAGTAATCATCTATACCAACCTCTATTTGATTTCCTCCATTGTCAGCTTGTGAAGAACTACTATTGTTGTAGTCGTTCCTAATTGGTGAATCTGGACGTAGTGGTTATTGAATAGGTGGTTGATTCAACCATTATTGGTATCGTTCCTCTCTGATTTTTTCTCTTAATTCAACCTTCTACCGATTTGAATTTGTCATGGGGTGCAATGGAAGACGGTAGGTAGGTCACTCATCATCACTATAATCCTAATAATTTCAAAAAATGTATTTGAACATGATTACTACAAAATCGATGATATCAATTAGTAAGCAAATCGACAATGCATGATTAATTGGTTTGACATTGAAATAATTACATTGATATACCAAACAATTATTATTACCATCATTGTCCCAAGATTGTGGCTATAAGATGCAATGTTACAATTGGCATGGTGAAGCAGCTATCCATTTTCATATACCAAATGCAACTGCGGTATGCTGCTCCTAATAAGAGCTTCTCACGTTTTGGATATCTTTGAATATTTTTGCATCTAAACTTGATGCTGAATCTGCATGAACCTAAAAATTTGTATACATTAGTTTTATTCAGTTGATTGACATGGATAAAAAAAAAAAAATTAGATAATGAAAATATAAATAAAATATGAAGTAATTACGTTTGGATATGGATAGGGAGAACCCCATGAATGACTTTGAGAAATATTATGGAATGAGCTAGATTTTGAAGAATTTTCCATTTGATATAATTATGAGATTTTCTCCCTGCATTTGAGCAAAATCAACAATAAATTTTAGTGTACATACCTAAAAAGTAATTTCAGTGCCTTAAAAATGGACTTATTGGTATCGGTGCTAATGCACAGTTAACTGCACTAGTATGTTTTAGATACTGTGTACTAGTGCAGTTTTATTAACTAATGCACTAGTGCGGTTAGTTAACAAACACACCGAATATCCGGAAATAAAAAAATCGCAACTTTATTTTTTTAAAGTGAAAAAAAAAAGTGGTAAATTGAAAAATGGGCAGCAAATAATTTTCGGAAATCTAATTTCATAAAAAAGTTCTTCAAATAGTAAAATCTATTCATTATTTCATTATTTTTGCAAAAAATTTCAGGGAGAGATTTGCACGAGAGACATACCTAGAGAAAGTGAGCACTGCAGAGCAGAAAAATACTTTCAAACAACAACACTATCCACAAAATCAAAATTTGAAACATTTGGTGATTCGCACAAAAACCCTATAGTATACTAAATTTGTTAAATTTTACTGTAATAATTGTTTTTTTAAAGTTATGTTGGATTTAATACATGCATAGTAAAAATTTTACATTTTACTGTGCATTTTAAGAAAACAAAAAACAAAAAAAATTCGTTCTTACGTTAAACCCTTGCTTCTTCTTGTTTATGTGACTTCACAATTAGGCCTTTTCATTTTAGATTTATAGGTTTTGTATTACTATATATATAGTCGTATGATATATAACCTGTGGGACCAATTTTAGATTTGGATCCCAATCCATGTCAGTCCTTGCACAATTTTTTTTAATCCATGCGCCATGTTTAAAATAGTGCACCGGTGCGTTATTGTAGTATAGTGCATCTGGCGTGCACTGAAAAAAAAACACTGTTTTATAAAAACAAATTTTTATTAATTTATGTTTGTGTTAATTGGTGCACGAGTTAACATATAACGTATCGAGTCTCCTTGTTTACAAAGAGCACCGTACAGTGTTTCTACTGTATTGGAAGTGCGTTTATAAGAACCTACCGCACCGCGTTTGGTGCGTAGTTTTGGAAAGACACATTGTTTTCTTGAATTTTTTTTTTACCTGAAAAGTATGTGATTTATTTGTAAAATATATTAATGAATTGTATGGTACATGTTTCATATTGATAAAGAAATGGCTGACAAGATTTCAAGTAACAAAAATGCTGATAGCATATCGAGAAAAGTAGAAAAGGCAAGTTCTTTGTAAGTTCTTTACAAAAATTATTATTTTGAACTATATGTAGGTTTAACTAATATGTATTATTTAGTGTGTATCATGTAGAGCCACAAAATGATGAAGCCTAATAAAATTATTTATGATCTAAGACCAGAAGAGCGTAAAAGCTTGATGGAAAAATTGCAGAAGGATGAATCAGGTGAATGAAAAAATACTATCGATCCAATTTGAGTTTCTTTTCTAAATTTTCATTAATAATATACTTTAAAATATTAGGTAACATGCTTCAAACAATCTATTAATTCACATATGTTTAATGTTCTACAGGGACCAACATCGAAGAAAATAATGTTGCTCTAAGAAAATAAAACAAATAGAACATGCAAATGAAAATGAATTGCTCCTTATCTCATCTGGAGTTTTTCTGGAGGTTAACGAAAAGGGGGAAATTTTTACAAAATTTTGAGGGATCTAGTGGAATGAATGTATAGATATTCTTTCCACTTACAATACAAAAAGCAATCCAATGAATCCAAGAACCAAATTTTATTTAAACTATAGGATGAGTTTCCAAAGAATTGGTCAATGAGACATGTCAGACTTTTAATAGCAAAAACGTACAACAACAAAAAAGAAGGAATGAAAACGAAATATTCCTTTAATTTTTTTTCTAGAATTATATGTATATATTAATACAGTGGAATCATTTATAAATATCACTTTTGTTATATTTAATTTTCACATATCAATATAAAAATTAAATAGTTTATTGTCATGTTACATTTTCAAGAACATTATGAAAATATCAAAGGATGAACGAGTTGATATCAGAAATATGCCAGTAGGAATCTCCAAAAAGGTGTAAAAGGACATGGTCAAAGAAATGGAAATAATTGCATCACACGAGGAGCCATATCAACAACAACGTGTTTCAAATGTAATATGTAATCATTGAATTTTTTGATTAGGTACAACAAATAACAAATTTAGCATTAAATATTAATTTTCAAGTATTTTCTTGCAAAAAAGAAAAGAAAATGGAACCCATTCAACGCATAAAACAGGACGGAAAGGAAGAAAACGGTTGATATATATGTTTGTGAGTAATTATTACTTCCTTATAACAACTTAACTAGATTTCATTTTTGTATATTTTAAGTTTTTTTACAACAATCATCATTGAGTGTCTTCAACCAGGTGCTAACGTACAAAGAATAGCCATCAGAAGAATTGATTGAAATTGGGTTAAATATGGGTTGTTAGTATATTTTGGCATATCATAAATTAATTGTGGAATTTGTAAAAATCTATCTTGTTTTACTTAGCTCCTTCTATAATTAATAGACAAAAAAATCTTTTATATTAAATCTATGATTTTTTATGGGGTATAAAACAAGTAGGAAACAAAGTATGGAACTATACCAACAAATGAATTGTTAAGAGATGGCATGAAATTTCGTTTTGAAAGAATGTGTATAGTTCATTTGTCAATTATTGCTATGGTACGTTTCTTTTCGATTTACATTGATGTATATTATTTAATATTGCAATTTTCATTATTCTCACCAATGTATATACACTCATTAAAATTTATTTTTATGTTCGTAGATGGAACCTGAAGAAGAAGAAAACAATCAACACAATGAACAAAACATTCCTCCAAATAACCCAAATCATGTAAGTAGCTAGAGTAGTGTCATCAGTTCTAGCGAAGAATGATGATCAATATGTTTGGATATCAAAGCAAGGCGTTGTATTTTTTTAAATATTTGTTTGTGAAATCAGACATTTTGTTTAATGTAATGGACATAGTGGCCCAATTGAAAGACAAAGGGATACCAATAACTGTCACATTTTGTATGACAAAATTAATGCTTATTCATATATATATATATATATATATATATATATATATATATATATATATATATATATATATATATATATATATATATATATATATATATATATATATATATGTCTTAATTTATTCTATTGCATTCTCCATTGTCTATGTGAAATGTTACACCACTGGTTAAATATATGGATGATTAAATATTATAATGAAGAAATGCGAAATCTGATGATATGATATAACAAATTAATCCAAACATCACATTGAAATGCACTAATAAAAATTTAATTGATATGAATATTGTTATAAGATATGTGTCAATTTTTTATGAATAATGAATTTTTAAAAATCACAATAATTAAATTGTCACAGGGCGATGTTTCTAAAAAATACCAAATGAACACCGATGTGTGTCAGTTACTGCGCACCGGTGTGTTTCTATGATAATGTGCATCGGTGTGTTTCTACGACCTATGGGCACCGCACAAATACTAATACAAACTAGAACGACATGTGTGTTTTATCGACGACTACCACCCGGGGGGTCTGTTAGGCGTTGCATGCACAAGCACGATTTGCCTTTAATGCGTTGGGGTGTTTTTATAACTTAATGACTTGGTGCGTTTGAACACCTAGATGGCTCGGTGTTGTTTTACACCTTAACGTCTGGTGCATGCACCTTCCATCGGCCCGATGCGTCTTGCTGGGTGACACGCACCGGGACGTTACTAAACTCCCCGAGGAATCCAAAATTTGTTTTCCATCCCAGTGCTTGGTATGTTTATAGTATTGGTGCATACATGGTAAAACACACCAATGAGAAAAACATCCGTAAAAACCTTCGGCCACCCGGTTTTTTTAGTTGTGTTGAAGTTCCATTAGAAGCTCTGCCAAAACCTCTGTTACCGGAAACGAATGTTGTAGAAAAAATGTTTTTAACAATTTTGGCCACTTTTATAACACTAAAAGCCTCCTTTATAACCTCTGCTAGAGGGTCTTTTCCGTGTAGTGTTACACCCAAACAAGAGTAGAGGAAAAGACTTTTATTAATGGATCGAATGAGGGAGACCAAGGTCTGAGACATAAAATAGAATTTCCCCAAAAGCATAGGCCTAGGTTAAAGATTAGATCCATGTATTCAACACTATCAAACTCAGCAAAAAAATCCCTTTGCATAAGGGTGGATTATAACTTCTTGTTTGATAACTGAGACTAATTTTTCACTATCGAGGCTTGAATATCTACAATATCTGGCCAAAACCCAAGGAAACAACAAACCAAACTACCATATTTGAGGAAATTTGTTTCCTCATCAACCTACAAGCCAATGTGCATAGGAATGGAGGGAGCTTCATGAATCATAATAAAGGAAGAATGGGAAAAATATTATTGAAGCATGGCATTCTTGAAATAAACAACTCAATAATATCTAATGTTTGGATTAGAAGCTATAAAATCATGGGATACATGAGAACATGTGCCAACATAGCACAAGGAGGAACTCTATGCAAGGGTGCAAGCCCAACATGGGTGGTAGAAGTCAAGGGAAGCTAAGAGTTCAATTAAAGTGGAGATGATGAAAACAAAGAGGATGGTTGTCGAACATAAGTGGTGGAGAGGAGGGGTTCCATGGCTATGCTTCAAATTTTATGAGGAACTAAAGGAGGAGGAACATAAAAAGCTAAGTGAAAACCCTAACTATTGTATGACAACGTGTGATTTCCATTATTTATAGCATCATTAACAATTTTAACACCATAAACTCAACCATAACGATTATAACTTTACCTAGACCAACTTTAATTTTTTTAGTTTACACAATGAAAAATATGCAGAAACGACACCCTTCTCAATTTAATCCTCCTTGATTTCTCTTAACTCACTTATATGGCCTAAATCCATTGAAGCTTTAAAGAATATACAAATATTGAACTTCACAGTGGTATGGAATAATGCATTTTCCATCAAATTAAATCGCATTCCTAGCCAGCCATATACCCCATGTACGTAGTAAAATAAATATTTAATGTATTTTGTAGATTTTACCTTAAAACAATTTGTTAGAAAAATGTAAATATACATTATTCTCTATATTCCTCTTATACTTATAATCTTCTCTAACTCCAAGCATACACTAATATAAATGGGAAATCCACAAGCATACAATCAATAGTTACTATGTTATCCTTACATTTAAAAAAAGACCATCCCAAACCATTATGCATATTCTCTACAAATTATCCCAAAGTTAATATGTATTTTCTAATATCTAGCCATAAAAAAATGCATCACTTTAGAGGGAAATTAAATTTCAAATACACTTCCACCACCAAACCACTTGATCCTTCCCCCCTAACGAACTCAAAGCCTAATAACCTAACTTTAGATTATATAATGGCCGTTAGCCTCATTCATTCCCCAAAATGATTGATCCCCTTCATCATTTATCCTACAAGAGCCACCTTTAAAGTTTGTATATATCTACGCCATTCAATATCATCATAATCCAACATGTCAACCTTCTTCCACTTCTTTTAAATTGTTTTTCAAATCTACGGTTTAAACATGAATAAGGAAGAAATAGCCATTCTTGCCGACATTATTCAACAATCCATAAAATAATCTAAAAGCTTCCCATAAATAACTCATAGGCTCAAACCAATTGTGAAATTTGACCACTTCCCAAGAGAATTCATTACCATTAACTTCCAAATAATCAATGAATCCTTACATTTTTTTATTACGTTTTGAAACCACTCTTTTATAACTCTAAAAATGATATATTGTTCATAAATAACTTTATAAAAACCCTAACTATCCAATATACTTCACAAAATTACCAACTCCTATAATTCCCTTCTATGCCCCTGTCATATATTTTCAATTAATCTCAAAAAAAAAAAAAAAATCTATTTTACCAACCCAACTGCCTAATTCTATAAAAATATATTTTGAAATAAAAATAAATATCATCTAATTAAAAATATTTACTTAATAATAATTTAATAAAAATCAACCTATCATCACTACAAAACCAACCATTACACTAAATAAAAACCTTGCAAATCATTGTCCATCCCTTTCATAATCGTTTGTTTGGAACATAGACCCCAAATAGTTATAACATCCAACCAAACAACTAGTTGTATGACATAGTCTATATGTGCCCATGTTATTGTGCGTACAAAAATAATATCATATTCTCTACGTGCCTCTGCCCATGTTATTGTGCGTAAAAAAATAGATAACACTTTGGATATTTAATACTCTTTACTTATATTAAGAAATAGGTTTATTGTTATGATTTTATAATTTTTCAACATAAAATTGGATAGGTTGGATAGTTTTAATAGGTAAATTAAATCTCAACCAACATCAATTTATTTATATAAAATATCAACGTTACATATTTTTTAATTGATTTATAATTTTATTTAAAATAGTAACTATTATCAGGATAAAAATAATTAATATATAAGTTATATATATATATATATATTAAAATAACATGTTATAAATACTTTTATCATGGAAATTTAATCTCACATGAAACTTTATCATGGACTCTTTTAATCTATAATTAGACTTTGTTATAATACTATGGCTTATCAATATCATATAGTCAAAAAATCACAATATATTTTATATGGCACTTGTTTATATGACAATTTTTTATTAATGAATTTCATTAAAAATGTAGAAAATGCATAATTACTTTGGAAATAAGTCTTAGTTTTTTTTTTATGTTATTAAGAATATTTTAAAATATTATATGAAAATTAAATCCTTATCATCTACCTAATAATTATTAATAATTAAATTAAAATTATGGAAGCTTTATTCTAAAATATACATACACATAATTTTTTTATTGAGAATATATTTATAGTTAATTATAATATAAAAAAGAAGTTAAATAATATAAAAAAGAAAATGTTTATTAAAATCAGTTCAATTTTTAACTAAAACTATTTATACTTAAGTGAGAAAAATGGTGTAAAAAAAAACTACACTATAAAAGAAAATTAAGTTTAGATAATGATGTGCTGTGTTTCGGAAAATCAAAATTAACATTGAACAAATTCTCAAGAGTTTCATAATAAAAAATTAGTTGACAATTCCTAAAATGTCATGCAATGATAGAATTTATCAAGTTGAATTTCTCATATTTGTTACACTACGAAGATTAAAAATGAAAAACATTTTTTTAAACTACTTGGATATAAGTAAATTATATTTTAATTTGTCATATTATTAACTTTCTTAATCTTCTAACTCATCAAAATTATGGTTATCTTAAAACACTTTTATTAATGTATGTTTTTAAGCACAAAAATAAAACTTTATAGTATATTTTTTTTTACTTAAAATTCAATAAGCCAAATTTAACAATGGAAATTAATCATCATTATTATCATCAATCATTTTATAAATATTTAAATTAAATAAATCAATACTTTATTTTATTTTAATTATTTAAATGGATAAATAAAAAATAAAAAAAATAAAAACTAAATTGTTTATAAAATGTGAATAAATTTTTGACTTTATTCTATGTTAAATGGTTTGTATTAATAATATATAATTTATTATTTTTAAAATAACACAGTCATCAACTTAAAAAATTATTAAATATCTAAATCCAACAAAATACTTACTCCATCAAACATAAATAACTAATTTTCTTTTTAAATTAAGCATTTAACCTGAGTCACTTACTCCATCAAACATAAATAGCTATTTTATTTTTTTTAAAGTTAAGCATTTAACCAGAGTCATGATGGAGGATAACCAATAACGCGATACAGATGGTAGTAACTATTCACGAAAAGGATGTCCATGCACCAAACAAGTTTTAAGAATAATTAAGTCACATATAATATTTACAAGGTGAAGTCACTACTACCACTTTGAATTCCTATTGAAAAAAGCAATGACCACCGATAATTATCATCTTTCACCTTTCCATTTAATGAATTCTAGCAAAATATATATATATATATATATATATATATATATAAACAACGAAATATTTAAATCTGTCTACTGTGAATTCCTATTGAACCAAGCAATGACGACCAATAGTTATCATCTTTCACCTTCCCATTTAATGAATTCTAAAGCAATATATTAAATATATATAGCAACAACGAAATATTTAAATTTGTCCTAAGTACAAAATAAAGAAATTTACATGTACATATTTAGGAAATTCAAATCACGATCAAGATTATCAACTAAAGAAATATAATCTCAAATTACAAAATGCATATAGGTTCATTATGAGAAATTATAAATTCAAATTAAATATATATATATAATATAATATTTTTATAAGATATAGAAAATCTCATATATTAATTTAATGTTTAATTATTTTTATATGTGGGAAAAATTATTATAATTTAATTGTTAAGGAAAATTGCTCCATTTGATATAATTTGGTGGCGGTGGTACTTAAGGGGTAGGTTTTCACTTGTTCTAGTGCGGTGCTAGATGTTTTCACTGTTGTCACTGTCTTAAGCGTATTGTTGCTAAATCTAGATCGTTAACTTGTTTTTTTATGTTCATGTTTGAGAAAAACAAATTTTTAATCAAATAAAAAAAAAATTAAAACATAATACAAAATCATCTAATATTTAACTTTGAACCTTAAAATTAAATTATTATTATTATTATTATTATAATACATACAAAATAAAATTAATAATTAAATTGGTTAAATATTCGAATCTAAAAAATACAAGTCAACCATACGTATCTATAAAAACATATCTTCCAAGTCAACCATAGATTACATCTAGCTCTTAATGCATATGTATACTGCAAGAGAATGTGGAAAAGTTAGCGAAATGTATTATATTGCAAGAAAGCGTAGGAGGTAGTTTATTTGGAAGTTGTCAAAACAGCCACGTTTCCAGCCTACGCTTTCATCTCATACTATAAAACAACTATCAACTCCTCCGCTTTCGCCACCTAAAACCATTCTCATAATCTGCAATGGCATCCTCCTCCTCCCTACTACTTTCCCATAATCTGGATAGTTTGCTAGGTAATATCATGGTTTTCTTTTATGATTTATAACCAAAATTTTCATATATATATATATATATATATATATATATATATATACCCTTGACTTACTCTTATCCAATTTTGCATAAACGAAATTATCATAATTTACAAAAGTTGAATGGCCAAATTTCTATGACAATTTGATATATCAATCAACATGAGTTTGTGTCATATTTTCCCATTCAGTGCCACCAATTCAAAATAAAATAATAGTCATCATTATTCTTGTCAATTAAACATATCCTACATCCTCCAAATGTTCATTTTTATGGTCAAAAGAGGACCATCTTCATTTCTTATTGATCAAGTACAATGGAAAAAGAAATGGCATCATTCTAGTCTTATGGAATCACTACTAGTTTAGAAATGGGTCTATTTTAGTTTGTGGAATCACTACTAGTTTAATTTCTTGAGGGAAATATCCTCTTCTTCATAGAATCATTTATTGTCATGAACAGTTTTTAAAGGAACCTAAGAAAGTAGCTAAGATGTTCCAATATTAAATGGTTTCCATGGATCATTATGGATAAAGAATAATATTGAATGGCATTGAATCCTTGCTCAATGCACATGAATGGTGGATTCATTACCCCATTTTATGGCGGTCCAACTCTTATTCTAAATTTGTTGAGACTTGGAATGGGCATAAGAAGGTTTCCAGTTAGGAAAATACTAAGAGACAGCTTAGTTATTATGATCCACTAGAATATGTTCATGTGA
The DNA here is from genome assembly GCA_034641835.2 of Pinus albicaulis. Taxonomy (NCBI): domain Eukaryota; kingdom Viridiplantae; phylum Streptophyta; class Pinopsida; order Pinales; family Pinaceae; genus Pinus; species Pinus albicaulis. Next base: position 534,212,760 of record CM076579.1, read on the forward strand.
AATTTGATTGGAGCAATGCTTAATCGTGCCTTCTAGAATCAATAGAAAGATGAGACTCATTTTCATAAGGGACATGCAACAACTTGATATAGGGGAGATGATAAGTCATAATTTTGGCACATTTTTAACATTATTTTATTTGTTTTCATTCATTCGCCTACTTAGAAATTTTTTCGAGATATCCACTACCACCTCCTATCACAATGAGTGAGATAAGGTTGAATGCAATAAGGTAATTAAGAGGCATTTTTGTGAGGCTTGATTGATTTTTTCTAATCTAAAACAAATTGTGTGTAATCTAGACTTCTTTTACATTGAAAATCTATTGTTGCATTAATCAGGAAGGAGATTTTCATATCCCTATAAATCTAGCATTGAATATGTTATGGGAACACTATCCTTGCAATCACTTAGGTAGATGATGAAACTTCTGTAAGACTGAAAAAGAAACCAATAACAAGAGATACCACAAATTCATTTCCACAATATTAATGATGAAATATTCAATCGAGACTTGATCAAATATGTTAAGAATTCATAACCCAAAAAATATATATGCACTCCAATCGAGCAATGATAAAGAAGCATAAAAACCACTAAACTAATACTTCTTTATCATGGTATTAGATGCATTTTTATTATGGTTGGTACATTATGGAAATCCATGAAGGAATATGGAATTCTTAAGTATAGAATGTCTAGATACCTTGGTATATTTGTTAATATAAATTTCAATAATATTTAATTTTTTTCTCTCTTTGAATTAATGGCAAGAACATTATCTATATAGATGATAAGGGATATCATCAAGGAGAATGAGACTATGATGGAGAATAGAGAATAGGCATGTAGAGATTTGAACTCTTTTGTTAAATGACATGAATTCATTATTTTCATATATGGGTTTGTAAGCATATTAAAGTAGTGTTGTAATAAGCTCTAACATCTTGTTCTCTAGAGGTAAGGCCCACTCCAAAATAATGGGTATCTTGTATCTGTAGATTGTTTTTCAGTTCCATTTTAGAGTGTGTTTAGTGAATTTTATCACTTGATAAATTTCATTTATAGCTTTTATAGCTTGTTATATATTACCTTTGCAAATTAGTTAATATTCATTCATTGTAATTATTATATCTTAAGCTTTAATAGTATCTAGAACCCATTTCAGAATTTGTTAGTATTACAGACATTGAATTATGGAAAAGAATAACTTAGACATGTGAATTTGAATTGAAAAAAGTGCTCTTATTAATATGATATCCTTTCATGTAAATAGATCATTGTAAATCCTATAATTGTGACTGTAATTCTAAAATAGAAAATATGCTTGAATTTAAGTGTTTTTTAATTACGCAATTAAGTTTTAAATTATGTAAATTATAATTTTATTGTAGAATTACTTTGGTTTCCATTAAATTCAACTAATATGATCATATTATAAAAGCGACAATAAATAAATAACCTAGAGCTTACACATAAAATGCAAGGCACCTCGCAAGTATTCAAAACTTCAAGTTGAGAATTTGATGTACAATCCATTTAACCACTCATACTTAAAAAAATAGTGGGTAATTAAATATAATATCATAAATTAAAGTACATCCTTGCAATAGTTAACAAGGGATATGCCATGTAGTGGCTATTGCCTACCTTAAAAAATTGAATGCTACAAGATGTGATTATGTGGCCATTAATCACTAAATTTTTAGTCATTAATCACTGGGGTTCCAAGTCAATTGTTGGATATATTATTAGTTTAGGATTAAATATTAGTGAAAATCAATGCTTATATAGTACATTATGATTAGTGATAATGACATTTGAGGATTAGTTGATCAACCTACAAAATTAATAACTTAAATTTCAAACCTTAATTGTTGTTCGAGTATAAGAAGTAAGAGCTCATTTAAAGAAGCATAATGGTTAGATTTCCTTTTCTAATCCCCTTAGAGGTGTTAACAAGTAATGTTTCTTTTCCTTTTTCAAAATTTAGTCTCTGTGAATTGCTAGGATAGGAATTGTCACAAGAAATTTCATTAGAGGTGGAAATGTCGTAAAGGGTAAATATGTATTGCTTTTTATTGTAGGGATCACATTTTCAATTCATATTTTATTTAGGACATTTTTTTCTCAAATGTTATCACCCATTCTTCCTTCTTATTTTGATCCCATCTCTGTACATCTTGAAAATATCTCCATTCATAACATGTACTATGGGAGGAGTATCAAGATGTGACTTGTTTTGTAGAGGCTTCTACTACACCTCTTTTTTATAGTTAGAAGCACTATAGGTCATGAAGAATAAGGGAAATAACTATTGTTAGAATAATAGAGCTTGCATCTATTTTTACTGCCAAAGAACATGTTGATTGTTACCATCTTTGTGATGTGATCGTGTGTATGGTGATGAATTTTCCTTAAACCCTAAATTGACCAAGGATTTTAAGTGTTAAAATTCAATCCATAAGGTCAATGAGTTTATCTTTTTCCATATGTTTCCTAGTCTTTTCCTTTGTTTCTAATTGGAAACCTGTTTGTATTCCAATCAATAAGATTTCCCTTGCATAAGGTTGAAAATGTGTAGTTTTACTCTAGAAGTATTACCTAAATGTTAAAAGAATAAAAATGCATAAAGAGACTTGGAAATTCTCTTTTAGGTCTATACAATTAGCACTATTTTTTAAATAATCATTATGTGGAGATATTTGCAATAATATAGGTGTGTCATTTTAATCTTGACATGAATATCACTATGCATTAATGCAGAAGCAATGAAATAATGAAGTAGAGCAATAGAAAAAGTTGGTATCCCTTCTATAACTAACAAATTTTGGTTTTCAACTCGAGTTATTTTAGGTAATTGGGTTGAATGGTGGTTATCTTCCCCAACTAGGGTACTAGTGACATGATGAGCATAATGTCTTGATAATATTGTTGTAATGGTTGGTGGTTATCTTCCCCCAACCAGGTTACTAGTGACATGATGAGCCATAATGTCTTGATAATATTGTTGTAATGGTTGCATGCTTATGAATATTGTTGTATTGGCTTTGTGCCTATAATCATTGTTGTATTGGTTTCCAGTTTAAACCCTTAAATGCATATAACTTCTAGTTGACATAGTCTTAACAACCTTACAATGGAAGTGGGGCTGAGAGAGAAATTAATTTCTTTTCTTAAAAAGAAAAAAAAGCCTATGAAAAAACAAAAACAAAAAAAACTAACTAATTTTAATCAAAAGTAAAAAACAAACTCAATTTCTATAAATAATAAGAATAATTTCTCAAAAATAAAAATTAAAAATTAAAAAAAAAAAAAAACTAACTAATTTTAATCATGTGCCCCATGTTCAATTTCAATAAATTTCAATAAATAATATGAATTAATATTGACGCTTCATGTGAACAAGTAATAGTAATAGGAATGAGCACATTCCTATTCCTATTCCTATTTAGATGACAACAAACTAACCAATTTTAATCATATGCCAAAGGTTCAATTTCTATAAATAATGGGAAGAATCAGTATTGACGCTTCATGTGAAGCCAATAATAGGAATGAGCACATTCATATTTAGATGACAACTATGAACAATTGGGCGTAGCAATCTTTCCCCTTCTTAACGCATGCCCCCCATTGTCATGAAGGAATGATCAATTCAATTCATATAATAGGAAACCTAGTTCTTTGTTGCAATGTGGGCCATATATTTGAGCTCCATTTCAGGGTGATTACAATGCCAGGAGTGCTTTTGAATGGGCAACTAAGCACAAGCAAATTAACTTGTCGTAAATGTAATGACTTTTAATGAGGAGATATTTTCTTTGGAAGTTGAACCTGTAAGAAAGTCATGATGGAGGATTACCAATAATGATAGAGGTGGTAGTAGTTATTAAGGGAGAGCCTGATCATGCAGCAAACAAGTTTTAAGGAAAATTAAGTGAATTCCTTTTGAAGTAAGCAATAGTTACCATTTCCACCTTTCCATTTAATGAATTCTAAAGCAATACATATATAGTAATAACGAAATATTTAAATTTTTCTAAAGCAATACATTAAATATATATCGCAACACCGAAATATTTAAATCTTTCCTAAGTACAAAATAGAAGAAATTTTACACGTACATATTTAGGAAATTCAAATCGCGATCAAGACCATCAACTAAAGCTTGAAAATATAATCTCAAATTACAATACGGATACATGTTCATTATGAGAAATTATAAATTTAAATTTAAAAAAAAAAAATACAATATAAATTTAAAATCTTTTATATTAATTTGATGTTTAATTTTTTTTATGTATTATATAAAAAATATTATATGTATTATATGTATTATTACGATTTTTGGAGTTTTTGGTGTTTACTTAAAAATTTGAGATGAAATCTTGATTTGCATTATTTAAACTGGTTTTTTAATTATATATATAAATTCAACACCTAAAAAACTTACAAACACTTTAATTGTATAAAGTGCAAATTTGTGATTTCAATAAATTCCAAATAAATAAATAAATAAACCAACCCAAAACATTCAATAAAAAAAATATCAGACAAGTCAAAATGTAATATATTGCAAGAAAATTAAAAAGTACAACTTGGACAACTCGGACAAAAATTAAAAAGTACAACTTGGACAAAAATTAAAAAGTAAACTAATACAACTTGGACAAAAATTAAAAAGTACACGTGAAAATGTATTATATTGCCAAAAAAGTGACGTGGACGCGACGTAGGCATTACATGACACAGGCGGTCGAAGTAAAACACGAAGTCTTTTCACACACTTCAATGCAATCCTACGGTTCCAGCCTACGCTTTCCTCTCCTCCTACTACAAAACATCCTCCTACGTATCTTTGAAAACTCGGACAAAAATTAAAAAGTACAAGCCATACGTATCTTTGAAAACACATCTTTCAAGTCAACCATAGATTACATGTAAAGTGACGTGGAGGCGACGTAGGCATTACATGACACAGACGGGCTGTCGGGGGTCAAGTAAAACACGAAGTCTTTTCACACACTTCAATGCAATCCCACGGTTCCAGCCTACGCTTTCCTCTCCTCCTACTACAAAACAACCACCAACGCCTCCGCTTTCACCACCAAAAACCATTCTCATAATCTGCAATGGCATCATCCTCCTCCCCTACTACTTTTCCATTTCCCCCTCGACGTTTTCCGCCACCTCCCCCACCTCCCCCTCCACGTTCTCCGCCACCTCCGCCGCCTCGCCTCATCCCCCCGCCTCCACCTCCACCTCCGCCTCCTCGCCTCGTACCTCCGCCACCCCACAATCCTCCCCCGCCACCCCATATTCTACCCCCTCCTCCTCCTCCTCCCCGTCCACAGCCGAGCCCACCATTTTCTCCTCCGCCAGCACCACATCACAATACGGTAATCATCATTGTGATTTGCTTTGGCGGCGTGTTTTTTCTAGCATTTCTACTGTGTTGCTTTCTCAGACGCAGGATAATATCAAAACCTCAACGTCCGGTGCGTCCCGCCGCCGAAAGCATTGAAAAAGTTACAGCCGTGACAATGGAAGAGAGAATGGAGGAATCAGAAATTACGAGGACTGAAGAAACTCATTCCTCCGCCGCCACTGAACACAAAGCCTCTGGAATACGAGGCAAGGACGTGAGTGCAAGTGCAGTGAAGGAGGAAGAAGGGGATCTTTTCGACATTCAGCCTTTCAAGTAACAATCGCCGATACTACTTACCATACCATAACAAATATAATAAAGGCAAATATTACACTTTCATCCATCCATTTTCAGTTAATATAGCTCCGCAAAGTTGTATTTAAATCTCTGTAATAGCTCGATGAATATAATATCGATTTGAATATCTATTGTTCGACGTTAAATTGCTCTGAATTGTCTGTAGCTTGGATTAGGATTTATTCTGTTATTGTTGTTTCTCAAACATTAATATCATATTTTTATTTATTACACTAATAATATAAGTATTATAATTTTTATTATTAGCTTTTTTAACGCAACAATATGTCTCAAAAAACCATTGACACATACTCTCAATTCACTCAAACTAAAGCTCATAATACATATTAAAATATTTATGTTCCAACGTCATCCACTACAGAAAAGCACACCTAAAAAAATATTCTTAACACCAAAAAAAAAGAATATATGCTTAATAGAGATATAATAAAACAGATCATGTAAATATTCCAACACAACACCATCCACATATTCTTTTAAGTGTACCATTCTCTTTGGGTCTATCAAAAGGCCAGTTTTGTATAGAGTTTAAGCTTCTATGTTTCTTTCTTTGCACGTAGGTATGGAAGTGATCTTATCAAAAGTTAAGTTATACTAAAGGGTGTACGCATAACATGTTGAAATATTAAACTCACTTGCAAGGAGAAAGAGGAGTACAACAGGGGCAGAATGTTTGTGTGCACACCATCGTGCATTTAACAGTGAGATAAATGAAACTATAAGGATATTTTTGTTTATGGGTCGCACCACCTTTGCAGAAGAAATTGAAGTTTTCGTAGTTCTGACCACGCAACAACAGTTTTTGAAAACATTGTCAAATCGGGGTTTAAAGCCATTCACCAACCAACCAACAGAGATTAATTTACGCGGCATTTTTGAAGTTTTAAATTTGGGTCACGTCATAGTGGACCCCACTTGCCAACGCAGTGGAGGCGGACTCCACCGCTAGCCAATAGAATGGCTATCGCACAAGTTCGAAGCCTCTTCACCATTGAAGAGAGACGGTCCCTCTGCCAGTTCAACCGGAGCAACGTGGACCAATCACGACGTATCGCGTTGAAAATGCGATGACGTCACAAGCCTCTTTTGGAATGCGATAATTTTATAAATAGCAGTTCAGTTTTTGTTTGAAGTTCGCGGGCCCCAGCAATCAGCCAATCACAGGCCGATCGTGCGGACTTTGGGTCTGCTGACGTAGGGCTCAATTGGAACACGAAAACTCATTGCAATGGAGTTTTATTAGTTTGAAGTCTGGGCTCAAAAGGTTCATTAAAATTAGGTTTAAATTTTTATACAGCAGGTGTATTAAGGTTTTAAACCTTAGTTGAAAGTCACTTTCACTTTGTCCGTACGTTTTGATTTTTTTTTTTAAACTTCACGGCATATGTTTTATTACATATATATTTTAAACTTATTAAGTTTATAATAAATATTAAAGAACAATTTTATTTTAATTTTTTCTGTCATGACATATGACCGAAAGAAAAACATAGTTTTTTGACTGTGTATTAATTTTCTTTTGTGAGCCTGAAGGCTAATGTATGAGAGTGATTGTGTATTATTTTTTTTCAACTGTGTCCGAAGAAAAAACACAGTGATGTTAAAAAACAGAGTTTTGTAAGCACTGTATGTGCATTTTTTGGAAGACAGAGAAATAGTTTTTGGACACTGTGTGTTGCAGCAGTTCCACTTACATTTTGTAAATCCCTCCGAGGAGGAAGAATATCATTCTCTAATAGTTTTTCATATTAATGAAATAGAACCAGTTTTTAAATCTCTGTCCAATAAGCAAATTTTCTTTATTCTCTGTGTTAAGAGAAGAATTATTACTCCCTCTGTATGTGTTTTCGAATACTCAGAAATTCCAACATAACATTCAATGGAGTTAGACCTAATGCAATTACAAAATGGAAGAATAATGTACCTGTTCAATGCAGATTCATACATATAAACGTTTGTTGAAGCCTTAGTAGTACCAGAATCATCATCAAACAAACCAGCCATGGCCAAAAGTTTCCTATCAATCACAACATAACTGAATCATGTCTTCATGGGACCAGGCATTGGTGGAAGTGATTGCCATTTACCATGAACAGAATTAAGAACCTGCCAATGTGTTTTTTCGGCATCTGTGTTAGTTTTCAGTACATAAATCCATTCTCCCACAGTACCCGCAACATTTCATTATATTATTCCCATACATGGAAAGGCCACACTTGTTGCTGAGTTAATAAAAAAATTAATGGTATAATCACCTTACTTATAATGACAATAATCATTATTACACTTGTAGCACATCAAATCATATCTAAACACCACTACACAAGAAGTTCATTATATCAGAATCAATGTAGCCTGCATGTTTAATTCAACTCCATCACCAGTAGTTCATTCTATCAATTTATGATGCTTATATGACATATATTGTCTAAAAGGATGCAAGCATAAAATTTTAATGCAGTATTGCAAGCCTGTTGGTCTGGTTGAACTCATTCTATCAATTTGTGATTCTTATATAACATATAGTATTTAAGGAGGCAACCAAGAAACTCTAATACAGTCATGTAAGCATCCTACTTTAGTTGAAATTCCATTTATTTATAGTCCTCAGGAAAATGTAAAGTTGTAACTAAATATGAAAGCTGGTTTGGATGGCCTAAGGCCTGACATATCAAATCTGCAAAGGTAATTGCTAAAATTCAAGTTATAAAGTCCTAAAGGTGTTTTCATTACTCCACTATAAAAATTATTGATCTTAGTGAAACCGCATATTTATGATACAAAGAAAGTGTAGCTACAATATGATCCTTGGAAGATAAGCATTCACCTAAAGGCTAAAGTGTCAACACATCCTTAGCCTGAGATATCTCTAAATAGAATGGGCACAATAAGCTTTAGTACATGACATTCATTAAACTCGTACTTTAAAATCAATTTCAAAGTATTCTCAGTTATTAACTTTCATATCTAAAAGCATACAATGTAATAGGGTAAGTATAAACAGGGCAGGCCACAACATAAAAGGTTTGAAGATGATGCATATTTTCCTAGTTTCAGAGCCTCTCTTCAGTTTGTCCACTGTAATATAAGTACATCTAGAAAATATAGCAAATCGGTCAACTGCAAATAGAACAGTTCCGCTCGCGCATCCTGGCACCCCAAGATGATGCTTGACCCACATCTCTAGAATTAGCTCTCTACTTTAAATTGTAGAGCTGGTCTTCCCATATTGATCTCCATTCTTCTTTTGCAAGTTACTTCCAGATGACATTTAAAATATTCAAAACAAAATAGCAGCCTTGTATGTGTCAGCCACACATTTATCATGCTAAATAAACCCCAGGTTAGCACATTATATGAGTCATGGATCACAACACAATACCAACCAGCACCCACGTCATGACATGCATAAAAAATAGGTCAATGAATTTTTCCAGTCATTGTTTATAATACAAACCTAACCTAAGATAGTTCTAGATTTTGAGATCCAAAGATACACGAATTCAACATCAAACTAAGCCACACCAAACAAATATTTGAAAAGAAATCCAGCATACCATTTCATTTCATTGAAGAGCTATTTAATCCTAATCCACATTCGAAACCATTAACATCTCCCAACCAGTGCAACATAAATGTTTGCCAAATCTTGGAAATACATCTAAACAAAAAAAACTACTATGCTAGGCTTACTAAACAAGCTGGAGTGCTTTGATTTTTGTTCACCTCAAAACTGTTGACGAAGTGTATTCAAAACATTAGGATGAAGATGTTCGGACACTACAAATTTTGTCTATTTCCATAGAGATCAAACTCTATGCAATTGACACAAGAAGTAAAAAATGTTTACTAAACAGCATGCAATCTTCACCCATTAACAACCAATGTGGCTATAGAGCCAAAAATTGGCTCCCTTGAAATAGAGATTTCCACTAATGCTTATTATCAAGAGGCCCAAAAAAAAACCATTTACAACAATAACATGATTTCACTCAATGACAATCCAAGCCTAATTTTTGTCCCACAACAATCCTTCCGAAACCCCCCAAAAAAGAAACACACACACACACACAGAGTAAATTAGTCATGTTTTTTTCCACTTATGTTGGCGCACTTGTGAAATTGAACAAGGTTTAAGCTGCCCCCATTACATTCTTGTTGTGCTTTGCCTGATCCATATGACACGAGTTTCAGAAAGGGAATGAGCCTGGGGACAAATATCAGGTCAATTTGGTAGAATAGATGTCCCTTGGACTTGGTACCTAAGGAATTATATTCTATATGGTGCAGACCCCTGGGGCATATTTATTGCAACAAATTGAACAACCAGGAAAAATAATAAGTTTGAATTGGGGATGCTTCATAACAGTAACTAGTCTAGATATTGGATGTACTACCAATAATTTTAAAGGGAAAAAAATTTGGAAAGGTTCACACAACTCTAAAATGGATTCAATTACAATCATACTTCTCATCCCCCAATAAGGAATTACTAAAACAGGTACTTGCCAACAGGGAAGGCATTGGTTGAATGGTTTATTGGTCATGCAAGGGATTAATTGGCTTGAAGGCTAATAATCATCAAGGGCTAAGTTGCACTCACATCCACTTCCAAGGCTAAGTCCACCAATAGGGCCACATTTGGTCATCCACCTTGCAGGATGGGGCAAACATACCCAGATTTGAACTTGGGTCACAACATCTCCCCAAAATGCCACTAGACCACAACAAAATAGACATATATGTATATATATATATATATATATATATATATAAATCTATCAAGTTCTGAACATGGATCTTTTGCACAACATCAACCCAAATTACCACTAGAACACAGCAAGGCAGACATACACACACACTTGCAATAATAATAGGTTCAAAAAAGAAAAGGGGCATTGCAAATGAATAGCATCAATTCAATCAAATTTTGATCCTAATAAAGAGGTCCTATATATATATATATATATATATATATATATATATATATATATAGATATACACACATACTTTTTCTTGGGATTTTCCAAGGAAAAGAGGCAAAGATGTTTCCTTACCTCTTCTGTGTAATCTCACCACTTAATCCTTGTGACCCTAGAGTGGATTCCTTTTGCAAAATAACTGTCATACATATTATTCCTTCTGGGATCACACAAGGTCTCATAGACCTCCTGCCCTTCAATGAACCTTATTGTGCACTCTTCAGCCTATTCTAGAGGGCACACATCAGGGTTATATTTTCTAGGCAACTATCTATAGGATTTTTTTATATTCCTCAGACCCACATCCTCAAAAATCCCCAGTAGCTCATAAAATCTTGAAGATCGCTCTATAGAACCCATTAAAGCCCTGGTAGGTGGGCATAAAGTCTCCTGCAATGCCAAAAAGGGTATCATATATACCCATAATTTAGAGATCTAAGAGGGGATGTGACAGGAATCTTGCTCAAGGGTGAAATCTCGGAGAATTTCAAGTATATGGGGGACGAAATTGCCATAATTTCCATACTATCTTGGACAAATTGGGGATTTTTTCCTAACAAATTGATGTGAAATATTGAGTACCTATCGGCTTATATATCCATCTTCATAGATTAATTCATGAATTCTAGTCTGTTGTGCAATTTTTGTTTTGTACGCCCGCCCTTGATATATTGATGTTCTGTGAAAACCCATGTAGAAAAAAAAAACAATTCCACTATCTAACCTCAATGTGATTGGAAAACACAATCTGGTCATCGTGGAAAGCAATTTGATCATTGAGGAAAGCATAGATGTCCAGTTCTAAAAGGAAAAAATAAATAGTAAATACTAGGGAATAAAACCAAAGTGGAAACAATTACAAAAATTAATGTGTGTACACCAAAACAATACGCCAAAGAAACATGAATGAGGGATCACAGATCACGTACCTCTTCCTCAGCACCCCCAAATGAACTCCTGCAAGGAAGAATCAGGAGCTAGTTATCGTGCATATAATAGACGCAGAAATGAAACAGGGAATGATGGAAATAAAAGCCAAATTGGGAAAATTTATATAGCACATTGAAAGCACATTGTATTAGGTTTCTGAAAGCCCATGGTTCTTTAAATGATCTCCAGTTGAGGGTTTTGTCTTCTTTAATGTTTTGAAATTAAAGAAATACATAATATTGATAACAAGCCTGGTTAATAATTATTGAACTATTTCCTAGATCACCTTACTAGCTATGTAAAAGTGTCAAAATTCAATCGCCCCTAAATACTTGAAATCTGTGGGCTTCTCTGGCCAAAGGGGCACCATCTCTTCTAGGGGTTTGCAAGAGTATAGGATAAAGTCTCTCCAGTTGAGGGTTTTGTCTTCTTTAACATTGAAGCTGGTGGAGTAGCACATGCGTGATTTGGGGTCCGTAGAGAAGTAGTGCATCTTCTCCTCCGTTGTTAGGTGGAAAAAATATCGCCCCACTCGCATCTAGTTTTCCGTGGTGGATTTTGAAAGCCCATGGTCCTTCACCTGAAATTCTCAACATCACATTACTTGATGTGAACAGAGATAAAACTATAAGATAAAATGATAAATGAGACGCTGCAATTGTATAATAATTACCAAGAAGAATCCTAGTCTCGACATGCTCAGCCAATTGCTTCCACCGTCGCAGATCGGCCCGTGCCTTTGAGCTCTAAAAGGTCTATCAGGGATATTTTATTTTCATGAGAATCAATGATGGGACACTCATCTAGGGGCTTGACGTAAATCTGAGGGAGAGTGCGGCTACCATTGTCGACTAGATCTTTGACTCCTCTATAATAAAGAGGGTATTGTTATTTTTCTTGAGGCATTTGTTGGTGAGGGTTAAGAGAGGTAGGATGCAAAGCAGTGGACGCCATATCTCGATCACTGTACAACATAATGAAGGAGAGAAGAGAGCCATGATTTTGGTTTGCAGAGCTCATTCAAGATTGAGCATGAAGCAAATGACTGTCGCAATTGTGGCAAAAGATAGGGTATCATTACCCTAACGGAGCCCAACACATCACGATCGTCTGAGTCCAAATAGCCAAATCTACAACTGAGCAGAAAACGTGTGTAGGAAAACACGTGTAGGAAACTAAATATTTGCAACTAATTTTTCCTTTTCATCCAACGACTGAACATGTTCTAATCATCTAACATATAATCTAACAGTTTCAGGTTATGACACGATGCACACAGGAGAGTTGTTTTCAAACAGTGATGCCTTATGGCGTAATTAATTTTTTTTGAAAATAGTAATTACAGAATTCTTATTCAATCACATAATGAAATATATTGAAAATTTAAATTTTTATTTTGTTAAAATTTTGCAAGTTAAGTTAACTCATATATTATTAGGATACTCCAGAAGAACTTAGTTGACTTAGTTTGTAAAATAAAATAAAAAACCTATATTCAAACATTTTTTTACATGAATGACATAATAACAAGTAAAAGAAATACATGATTTATTTATTTTTTGGTGCAATTTTTTGTGACAATTGGTTGGGATTCTACCGAAACATTCTTTTTCTAATTCCCCACTTTTTAATAAAAAGTCTTTTAAAGTAGGTGGAGTGTTTACCGGTTCATTTAGACCTAGAGTATCTCATGTTGAGGATTCTTCTTGTTCTCAAGATTTAGTTTCAATGGCTTGATCTACCCAATTTACCATTGTCTAAGAAGTTGACTTACCATGGGATTCATAGCCTAAGTCTCGTGGGTCTAGATCTTCTTTTCTGAGACTTTGAGAGACTTGATCATGTTGTTTTTATTGAGAAAATAGAGTCATTGGAGGTGGAAGAGAAGCTAGAGAGATTTATATTATAAAACTAACTAATGAACCTCAGTGGAACCTACCCACCAAGTAGTTTTTTTCTACTTCCTTTTACAGTTATTTAACCCATTTGTATAATGGTCGGCTATATTGCATATATTAAAATAAGCCTTGCACCCAAGGAGACAAACATATAATCTAGTTTTTGAGTCCAAGAAAAATATTTGTCAGTCAAACTAATTTCAGCTAGGAACCAAGATTGAGATTCATTTGTACACATATTTTAGCATAATTAGTAATGCTTCTCCATTTGGTTTCACACGAGATAAAATGGAACTTTCCTAAAGTGGATCCAATGGCCTAAAAAGAGGGAAAACCACATGGATGCAAAAATAGATTTGGAAGTTGCACTACAAGGAAAAGACCCCCTAGCAGATTTTTTTGAGGAACCCCTTATAAAAATAGCCCAGATATCCGTTTGTGGTGGATGTCTCTAGAGGAGATTGGCGGGTGGAGGTTTTTGCTGATTTTTCTTTTGCGGTGTGTTTCTCATCATAAAACGCATAGGGGCATTTTATGAAAAGCACACCGGTGCGTACTAAAAATTGGCACACCGTGAAACCGTGCTCTACATACAAACCCCCCCGAAGCATCTAAATACTCTAGCGCACCAGTGCTCTACGTATAAACCGGCTCGGTGCGTCTCCTTAATCCAACGCACCATAACAAAGTGAAGTGAACCATTGCAAAAACAACCCGGTGCGTCTAAAATTCCTGTGCACCGAAAAAGGGTTAATTAAAAAAAATTACCAGTCGTAAAAACCTCATTTTTACTTGTTCAGTGCTTTAGAACTCTTAAGCACCAGTGTGATTTTGTCTTCTGTGAGGCACCCTGCCATCGGTGCAACCATTGCACACATTATTGTCGTCCATTGCCCACTGTGTGGAGTTCAAATTTTCAAAAACGGTCATCAATTTTTTTTTTTTCAATTCCTCAGCAAAGATGCCTCCTTGATGTGAAAATGTACAGGTAATCTAATTATTTCTCAATAACTAAACCTTTTAGTGGATTAAAATTTGAAATTAACTAAAAATTAACCGTTTAATAAAAAAAAATTATGCGTGGTGCATCTGACACGTTCGGCTCGCACAATTCGCAGTGTTGCTTGTAAATTTGTTGGCCACAACGCGAATGGTGTTAACGAAAACCACACCAGGTTCCGGTGCAGTTCCAAGAAAATGCGCACCGATAGAATTTTAAAAAATAACATGGCATTGCAGTCATTTAAACGACCACACCGTTGACTATGTAATATTGTCGGGGGGCAGTGCGTTGACCAAACTAACCGCCGTGGGGCGGATAGTTAGGTCACTGCACCGCCCACTTGATAGCATTACATAGTCAATAGTGTGGTCGTTTACAAGACTGCACTGTTGACCATGTACTATTGTTCGACAAATATTTTGATCAACACACTAAACAAAAATATTCCTTAGTTGGGAAGTGCGTGCATATTTTCCATGTGCACCAAGCACGGTGCACAATAAATAAGTATGCACTGGTAATGACACGTTACATGTTTTTTGGGTGCATTGGTGTATTTTTTTTTAAATAAAAATTATATTATATTTGATATATATATATATATATATATATACACTTCTCATTGAATAAAAAAAATGTATTTAATATGTGAATCATTCAACAACGTCAATGGAGAGAACAAAGAGAACAACAATAACCTATAAAGGATCGATATAACGTGATTCAACTGTGGGAGGCATGAGAGAGGGAGAGGATTTTGTACCCTCACCCTATTACGTAAGCCACCGAGTTTCTCCTAAGCGAGGTAGGCCTCCTCAATTTCTACGAGGAAGATACATCCCTGAAGGGCCATAGTGGGTTATTGGGACAACTGATCTACAGGTAGGATGCCCACCAACAACCTTTCTGGGTCAGTCCTGACTAGTGGTACGAGCCCACTAAGGAGGACATATATTTTATTACTGGCCTATCTAGGAGAAGGCAAGATTTTCCCCAGTTCCCAGATGTCCCCGTCGGCTATGCAACATGGAGTCAGTTGGCGTACTCCCAAAGATACGTTAGGGACGATATAATTTTTCCTGCAGATTTTCAGGTGTCCAGTGGTCAGCTACGGATTGCATCATTTGGTTCATAGGAGGTGAGGTGCCTCTCACTACTACTGACAATGATTGCACACTACACCAGTGATGGAAAACGCATTATTTGCCCGCTTTTATTGTATGTTGATTCGTTATTCCAGGCGCCACAACTTGTGAGATGGTCTGCAATTTTTTTACGATAGTTTTGTATAGCATTATATAGATGTCATTCTCAGGCACGTGGGAGGTTGAACTTCCATTTTTCTTTAGAGGTATTCTATTTACTTTTTGAGAGGTTTCCAGAGAGGGGGCCTACTTTGTTTCAACAACCTCATAGGTCGCTGTTGCATGTACGGATGCAGATGTGGGGGAAGATGATGCCCAAGAGGGGCTTGTCTAACTTTCCGGCCATGATATATACTAATGCACTAGAGTTGCTAGGCAATGTTGATGATCACTCGTTCGTGATGGTGTCGTGTACATACGCCAGTTTGGACTGGTGACGGTGTACCAAATCATCTTCAAATAGGACGAGCCACCGACTACGAGAGGTAATATTAGTGTTTTATTTAAATTAATATAGTTTCATTTTATTGTCTTAATTAATTGATTAGAATAAAATTTATTCTAACACGTTCTTTAACTTGCATTATTAAATTATTTAATGAAATTTTATAATTATTGTTGTGTACTATATATTTTGTATATATTGGGACATCCATTGGGGACATGATTCCACACCCACCGAATGATCCGGGTGTAGATGCTGGCGAGGAGATGGCAGAGGCGAAAGATCAAGGTGACAGACCTGATCCTCGAGTGCAGATACCCGCGGGGGTGTGGTGTAAGGCAAACACAAGATTCAGAATAGAGTTGGGTGACCAACTATGTCGACTCCTAGTTGATGAGGGAGTCTGCCCTACTACAATCATAGAGATCCAGGTTAACTGTAGGCTCACAGAGCTCTGGAGAGATATTCCCCACGATATGATGACCCTCATGCGTCATATCATTGGATTTTCACGAGTACTGGCGGCTAGGAGGGATAGGCGTCATGGAGATGCACGACAGAGCAACGCCTCATCTGATGATCATGATCACGAGGGGAGTGATCATCATTCTATTACTCCACCTCCTCCTCCTCCACCTCACATCGAAGATCATGAGTAGCCAACACCCAATCCTGATCAACGGGCATCTTCTGAGTAGTCTACACCATCTCAGTAGAAACCTAGTCCTGAGCAGACACAACCATCGACTGAGCAAGCACCTGAGATTTTGAGTAGGCAAGTCCATCTGAGCAGGCAACATCATCTACTGAGCAGACTGCACCATCAATGACTCATTAGCAAGTAGTTCCTGAGAAAACTGCACCACTGACTAATCAGTCGGCACCTCCGAAGCAAGGACGTCATCTATCTGAGCATGAGGTTGCACCATCAACTAAGAAGGCCTCGACTAGTACTAGTATTGATGTAGTACCACCAAATATTTGACATTTATATGCAGTTATATTACAGTTGTATATTTTTGAAATTATATATATATATATATATATATAATCCATGTATTTTATGTTCATGTTGATGTAATTAATTTACATGTTGGTGTTCATCATGATGTGTATATTGTTAGGTCATGTTAGATATGTTCATTTAATGTGTTTGAAGATATATTTGTATATGATAGCAGTTATTTGACATGATATGTATATTTGATGTTTGTGTTGTGATGATGTTATACAATGTTTGTTTTTTTTTAGATGATCATGATCACAATGATTAGATGATGTTAGCGAATTTGAATGTCTATTTTAGAATATGATGTTTGTACAAATGATATTTATTAAATATTATGTCATGATTGTAATTGCAATTGCATGTAAAATTGTAAAATTGTAATTGTAATTTTAATTGTAATTGTATGTAAAATATTTGCAAAATTGTAATTGTAATTGTACGTAATTGTATTGTAAAATTGTAAAATTGTAATTGTAATTGTATGTATCGTCATCATTCAATTTTATTAAAATTTGTAAATTTGTAAAATTGTAAAATTGTAAATTAATTTTCAATTTTGAACCATAACTACCGTAAGTAAAATGTATACCGTAAATATTGTTAAATTACCATAATTGTAAAATTGTAAATGTGTATGAATATAAATAATTGTAAAATAATAAATAAAATTATGAATATGAATTGTAACCGTAATAATTGTATATGAATTTTTGTAATATAATAAAGTTGAGAAAATAATGAAAATAAATTCATGTTTAGAATTATCATTATTGCTTGAGGGGTCTTGACCCAAGTTATGTTTTAATGTTTGCCAACAAACACCTGTACAACTGGCCCTTTTGTTAATGGCCTGCTTGCACAGGTCAAGGTCTTAGCCGAAGTAGTATGGGAGGGTGCATCGTAAGAAAGAGAAATTTAGTTAAAGTGGGTCCCTTCAGATCTAAAATATCTATGCAGGAAAAGCCTTAATATAGAAACCCTTAACAGTATATCGACGGGGTAACTTAATAGAAGGTCATAAATCATCATATAACATATAAACAGAGTAATCACTTAAACTAGATCTATGCATTCATAACATCGTATACACGTGTGCACCAGTAAATCATCAGTATTCAACGAGCAGGTAGAATCTCAAATTAACATAAAGCGTAGTCGATAATGATAACACAATAACACTTAGATATCACAAAACAATCTTCTCATTCATTCATGTCCAGATTCAACTTACAGACTCTATCTACCAGCCCGTGCACATAGCCAGTGGGGTCTACACACAACCAGCAGGAGCCCTTACCCAGAAAATTGACACAAAAGATCCACCAGTTCGTATCCACGCTTAATCCAAAACTTAGCCTCCCTCTAGACTCGATTTATCCATCTATTTATAACATATTATCCTACACTACTCTATGGTCTGCAAACCATGGTTTACGGACTCTTGGTCTACCCTTTGACCTATTACAATTCATTGGGGGCTTTGACCTGCCCCAAAGCCCCTGTGCTACACTAGAGATTACAAAATATTACAAAACTATACCAAAAATGCAGTTAGGGGACCTTGCTACAACAGACCCACAACACAATATTGTGACTCATCCTGAGGCACATTATCAGTGGGATCTTCATTATCTCCTGGAGCTATTCGATAACGACAACCAATGGGGGAAGGACACCTATGTTCAACCAACGTTTGTGAAGTTGGGCCTTTAGTAGCTGCGGTGACACTCTCCAATATTTTATTCAACTGCTTCATGGCCCCATCTAATTCCTACGAAACCTTGAGAGCTTCGTCAACCCATGGAGTTAGGTGGTAACTAAGTACCTTTTTTTTGCATCGGAGCCCCTCAATTTCGTGTCTGAGCGCATGTTTAGTCTGAATATGCACTAGTCGTTGGTCTGGGCCAAGAGTGGGCATGGTGGCTTCCATTTTCTCAAAATCTTGCTCCTTTTGGTGCAACTCCTTATTGATTTGGTGAATGAGGGGATCACGCTACATGTGGGATCATAACTCCATAGTAGTCTCAAAAAATTCGATGCCCTCAGTGATCTGTGCAGTAATACTATTTGTAGCTTCCATGACGAGCGCGGCTCGCTGGGTGCACACCTTCGGAGGGGTCTCAGTTTGTAGCTTGGTCTGCAGCGATGCAATCTGTAGTTCCAAATCAGCCTTAACAACCTATGCTTCAGTCCACGAGGCATTCAAAGCAGTGACCAAGCCTTCTACCTTGGCCTGTGGTGTAGCGGAAGCAGGAGTGACTTCTGAAATATCCTCATAGAGCTAGTCTATCAACTGCTCTAATTCCAATTGCTGCGCGATGGCGGCGATGTGTGCTGCCTGGGCTTGGGCGGTTTCGGCAGCTTTGGTCACAATAGTGTGCGCGGCGTCACTGAGTTGTTGTTGAGCCCGTAGCTCTCTGTTCTGAAGCTCACTGGTGATGGAGATAAACAAGTCATGTAGCTGCACACTCGTTAGTTGCGCAACATTGAGGTTGACCGAAGAGCATCCGTGCACTTTTTCGCACAATACCGAGGGGACCATAGAAAAAAATGCGCCCAGGAGGGGGCAGATCCGACTTTCCATCACAGTGGCCAAGGCTGTAACTATACCTGGCTGGCTTGCTTGATTCTGCCTCATCTGATCCATGATCGCCTGAAGTGTGTCTGATTTTAGCCGAAGGGCTTGCATTTCAGACTGTAAGGCATTTATCATGGCCTTATGTTGTTCTTCCAACGTAGCCCATCGGTCTTCTGACGCGATGGTGACGACGTCCGAAATTTTGTCTAAGTCATCTTCCATCAATGTGACCTCTATGTCTATGCCAGGCTTAATTGCATTGCGCTTCTTCCTAGGCCCTTTGGGAGTTTCGCTGGTGTGTTTCGTACCATGTAGGGATGCCACATCTTCACCACCAAAGCCTTCGAGTCCCTAATCATGTTACGACTCCAGCTCTGTCCTCATGGTAGTATCCTTAAGGGTTGTTGGGGTCGTAATTCTCTTCGTAGCAGGTACCTCAGATTCCTTCGCTATTTCCAGTGGAATGGTATCCTTTGGGGTTGCACTTTGGCTAGATGTGCCTCCTATACCTAGGTTAGATGACTTGAATCCAAGCTTCCACGCTGGTGTCCAAGTGGCAATCAATTGGTCAATATCTATTGTTGTGGCCATATAAGGGAGAGTATACCAGGCTGGATCTCCACAGGCCTGAATCTGTACATTTCTCATAGTAACCTGAAATTTCGCAATATCCTTGCACTTTTCCTAGACCGCGGGCGACAAGTGCAGCTGGGAATGAATTTTTGCTGCTAGGGCATGATCAAATAATACCCAAAAGACCTTGTTCTCCTCGATCCACTTGGGATCCTTTTAATCCCATAGATTTGAAAACTGTGTACCCTCGCACATATCTGGCTCAAGTTCTGGGAGCACTAGCTCATGAGGTGCCTCCCACATAACCAAGGACATTAACATCATCAACCATGAGTAACAGAACACTTTCCCATGTTCCTGCGCCTCACACACGTTTTCTAGAAATTTGTCAACGAGGTACTGTGACTAGTTGTAGCAAACCCCTTTTTCGCATCTATCGGCGAGTTTAATGACATAGGTCGGGACGACCGATGCCTAGTAATTGTGCATAATTTTGCTTGCAAGTAGTATGGTACCCATGTGTTCTCCCAGATCATTTATTGTGTCTACCAGGAATTCTCTTTTGTTGCGAGCAACCTGATATTTCTCCCTGACTTCGTCAGAAATCCGCTTCTTGTACTTCTTACCAATGCCCTCCTTAGGATTTTGCCCATGCATGGGGAGGCCGACGATTCAGTGAATTAAGGAAACATCAATCGGGATGCAACCTTGGATCCGAAAACACCCATCGTGGACCAGCGCCAGCAACTAGTGAACAACCAGGTTGGTGATGTTGTAGCGGCCAAAGTGGGGAATGTGCAACAGGTTTAATATCCCTGAACCTACCAATCTGCGTGCCCACAGCATTGGCTCTACCTTCGACATGTTATTGTACATCACTCTTTCAAGATATAATTCTCCGGAGCCGTAGGTTGCGAGGTTTCTAGATCGCTAGATGGAGAGGGTGGAACTTGTAAGAGCGGGGAGGTCTTTAACATATCACCAACCAGGGAATTTCCGTTGGGACTAGAGTGTATCTCACAGTAGGCACAAACAACATTAAAATTTTGGGGACACACTCCATTGGCTTTCTTGGTTTATATGCGGAGGGCAAACTTAAAAGTGGAGTCGCAGTGCAGCTTCCGCTCAGCCGCCAGGCATTTGGATGAACCGCCTCCACAGCTCCCACGCACACCCACTTGCGCTCGTTTACCAGCCTCTCCTGGAAGGGAGCTACGACCCCCCGATCTCGTTTACCAGCCTCACCTGGAAGGGAGCTACGACCCCCCGATCTCGTTTACCAGCCTCACCTGGAAGGGAGCTACGACCCCCCGATCTCGTTTACCAGCCTCACCTGGAAGGGAGCTACAACCCCCCGACTGAAGGCTACAACCCTCAGCACCACCTTGGACCACGTTTCATCAATTTTCACACTGGATCCAACAACTTCAATAGAACACCATTTGCAGGCCACATTTCATCATATTTCTAGACTGGACCCACTCCATACATTTGAGCTCAATCATACATCATCAATAGATAGCAGTAACACAACAAAACAGATCAGACATTTGATACTTCATACTTCATCAAACCCTAATTTTCATACGTGCTTTCCTTTCACTAATCTTGCGTATATAAGTGCCTTTGACCATACAAACCCGCGTATACTTCTGTACATATTACAGAGCTAATTTTACTGCCCATACGCGATTTCTCTTCAACAAACCCGCGCATATACGCGCTTACTCTGCGGCGAACTAGCGTATAGTTCTTCAGACATTTAGGTCATTTCAATTCTTCAGAATAGATACATCACTCATATTTTACCCTTTACTTCAGACAGATGTTCGCCTCATCTCAGATCTAATCATTCCATAAACATATCTAGCAGATACAAATACATTCCAGATCTAGATTCCCTTCTTCATCATTTCTTCATTGGTGCATCATACATTCAGATCTTTCATTCAACTGTAACCCTTTCCATTCAGATATGCTTCAGAGAGAAGTATTCATTCAAGCTCAGACTTCTTTCACACATTTGCACAATGAATTTCTTCTCCTTATATAGGTTTACCCTTTATCAATACCATGAGCCAAAACCACATTACTTTCGTGCAGGCTCCCCGGGATCGGGATTTCATGTTAGAGAACCTTGGGTCATTTAGCTACATGGGCCATACCATGGTAGTAACCCCTCGGTTTACACATTTAGAACCCACCCACCACACGCGACTTGGCACGTACTTTTTTTTTATACGCGATTTCCTCCTCGCGACAAACCCGCTATTTTCCTTGTAACACACCTTTTCATCATTATTCTTGCAGCATACCGATATTTCTTTCTTCCGCAACTTCCTCGTACTACTTTTAGAACATCGATTTACATCATTAACAAACTTATCAAGCATCAAGATCAACTTCATTAAGTGCAGGCGTTACCATCTTCATCAAGTGGTTGCTATCAAGGACAACATCTTTATTACATTGCCAACAATCTCCCCCTTGGACTCGATGGCAACCACAATGGTGTTTTGATCACACAGATAGACATTATAGCTAATGATATTCTCCCCTTATTCAAACACCATGTCACTCTCCCCCTTTGACATCAATGGCAAAGGGCGGATCAAAAACAACACAAGGTTTTTCTCCTCATGTAGATAGAAGAGCGCTGTAGATCTGATGTGCACTGAAGATATCATGCTCCCCCTGAGTTCATGCTGAATGTTCAAACATATTTTTCAATGAAGTAAATGAATCTATGACCTTCCTATCACCAAGGACTCATACTTACATCAAAGATCCAACCAAGTGGATTTACATATGAGACTCAAATACCCAACCAAAAGGGTTTACACATTTTGACTCAAGTACCCAACCAAGTGGGTGTACACATTTTGACTCAAGTACCCAACCAAGTGGGTTTACATATTTGTTCAAGTCCTTACATGACTGAATATTACAATTTTACATCATAGGTCTCAACATGACCTTTTCATCAAATTACAAATATGACTTTTCATGGTCAATACCGGAAGGACCTCAAGAGAGATCATATTTCAGAATCATCATAATTCCAACAATGCATTATACTCAGCAAGGCTAATGCTCTCCCTAAATATGTGCATCCAAGTATTCTTTCCATATGCCCAAGGCTCCTCCTTAGCTTGTGCAACCTGAACACCTTCAACGACAAGTCATCAACAAGAATAATCTCTCGCATGATCCGTCCTTATCTCCTCAATCATAAGACTTCCATCTCATCCATGTGTGAAGGAAGAATATCCTTCAGCAAAAAGCAAGCAAGGCTCATCCACAATCATAAGAAACCATGTAACATGTCATCATCATTTAGAACTGAGAAATAAACAGATACAGTGCCAATAATACAATCATTAGTAGTCAGACTAATGCTCCCCCTGAACCTATGCTCCTGATCTTCAGTTGTCATACAAATTTTCTTATCAGAAGTGCATACGCGACTGTCTCCACTGTAACTCGCGTGTATACGCGTATTTTGTTCACAGAACCGGCGTATGGAAAGTGAAACATAGAAAATTTCACATTCCTTCATCTCCCCCTGAGTTTGTACCACCTGTACCTGTCTTCTGCATATCAGATGCTCTGTCAGAAATAATCATAAACAAAATAATCAAAATAACCATGAGAATCATCATACATCACTCCATAATGTATCTCACATCACTTCTGCAGTCATTAAGAGAAGTAAGCTTCAGAAGCTGATGACTGCAGTAGGGTCAATATTCCCTACGTTTCTGACTGGTCCTCCTTCTTTTTCCAAATTTGCTTGAACTTTCTAATTGTGTGCTGAAAATTGTCCACTTTCTCAGATCTGTTCAACCTGCATTATTTTTCTACATGTCCATACTTGTTACAAGAATAACATCTCATGTGTCCATAGAAATAAGCATAAGAATCATAATGAGTATTTCTAATCTTCCTTCTTTTGCAATCAGCTACTTTATGTCCATACTTGTTACATGAAAAACAATATCCCTTGAGGAAACCAGAGTACCTTTCTATGTAGGATCTATTTGTTTGTGGCTGAAACAATCTGCTTTTGCAATTGGCTGCAACATGTCCATGATTATGACATTTAAAGCATTCAACATTATTGAATGATTTCCTTTGAGAATTCATGATTGTCGGTTGACCTTTTGCTTCTTTCAACACTTCAGGCTTTGCATTGATATCCTTTGAATCTTTAGCACTTCCTTGTGAACTAGATTCTCCTTTAACAGTTTCATGAAAACCAAGACTAAGTTTAACAGAAGGAGACCTTTGACTACTAAGAATATTGTCTAGAATCTAAGTACTATCTTGAAACCTCAAGAGTTTATCCTTTTCTTCTAATTTACCTTTGAGAATGTTTACCTCAACCTCCAATTTTTGGCATTGCTTCTTCATGCTTTCTTCGACCCTTTTTCCTTCTTCTACTTGATCATTCAATTTTAAAATCTCTTCCTTCAACACATTTTCTTGTTCTTCAAAATTTTGTAGAATTTCTTCATTCCTCTTATTCGATTTTTCCAGATCTGTTTTGAGCGAGATGAATTTTGCTTCACGTCCTTCCTTTTCAAATGATTGTAGAAGTTCTTCATTCTTCTTATTCGATGCTTCAAGGTCTGCTTTCAGAGAGATGATTTCTGCTTCAAGTCCTTCACTGTGATTGGTTACTTTGTCCTGCAGTCTTTGATACATTTCTATCTGTCCCTTCATTGTTTCTATCTGTTCATTCAATCTAGAGATCACATCCTTGAGAATAGATTCCCTCCTTTTAAATTGATCCCAAAATTTACTTTCATCATTGATATTGAGATTTGCTTCTAGACTTATACCGTTACTTTCACTATCTTCATCATTGCATGCACAAGTGAGTGGATTACAGCGTAAGTCAACAATCAATACTGCTTTTTCTTCATTTTCTCACGTACAGTTGCCCGAGATATCTTCTTTTCTTGAGTAGCCTCTTTCTTTTTTTCTTCTGCCATGAGTATCAGCATCTTGGCCTAATCTTCTTCATCTTCACTTGACATTTCATTATTATCTTCATTTTCATAATAAGGCTTCTTTCAAATTGTTTATAAGATGATTGTGCAGCATAATGACCACTTCTTGCACAATCAAAACATTTGTGTAGCCACTGAATTCACCAGACTCAGTTAGAGTCTCACAAAATTTGCTTCTTCTTCTTCTGATATGTAACTTGATTCCTTGACAACTTCCTTTTCTTTTCCTTTTGCACATGACTTAAAAGCAGCTTCTTTGATTTGAGAGGGACCTCCTTGTCTCATTTCATAAGCAGTCAGAATACCATGCAGTTGAACAATAGTAAGAGTTTGCAGATCTTGCCTTTCTTCAATAGCTGATACTTTTGACTCAAATTTTGAAGTTAAAGATCTTAAGACTTTTTCCACCAGAGTAGTATCGGTTATGGTTTCACCCAAACTTCTCATATGATTTACAGTATCATCTAGACATAAAAAGAAACTGGAAATACTCTCATCACTATGCATCTTGAAATTTTCATATTCAATTCTGAGAGTTTGGAGTTTTGCACTTTTTACCTTTGTATCTCCTTCATAGCTCAAAATGATTTTGTCCCATATTTATTTTTTTGAATTTAGCTGCATCACTTTAGCAAATTTTGGTTCAAACAGACTTCCTAATAGGACATTGACGGCTTTGGCATTGATTTCATATTTCTTCATTTCTGCTACATCAGTAGGAATACTTGCCGGATACTGATAACCTCCTTCCACGATTGCCCATACTTCTACACCAAGACTTTGCAGATATGCTTTTGTTTGTATCTTCCAGAATAACAGATTATTTCCATTGAATAGAGGTGGCCTTATAGACATTATCCCTTCATGACTTCCCATGGCGACGGATCTCCTTCAAGCGATCAAGCTTCTGCAGAAGGATCTGCTCTGATACCAATTGTTGGGAAAAATACTGAGAGGGGGGGGTGAATCAGTATTTAGGGCATACTCAAATATTTTTACATTTTCATGCTCTAAAACCCATACGCTACTTTACTTGATCAGACTCGCGTATATATGCAGATACACTTCACAAAACTTGCGTATATGCAGAGATCTTAATATACAATTAATTCATTACTTAGATCCTTGCATTTATTCATTCACCAGATGTTTATATAGCAACATACATGTGCAGTAATAACAGAGTAAATCATCACACATAAGCATCACACATGAACACCAGGATTTTAGGTGGAAACCCAAGTAGGGAGAAAACCACCGCTGCCGTTGTCTCAGCCTTCAATATTTTATTATAGAGAAAACATATTGCTAACCATGTGTTAAGCAGCATCATACCAAGACACGCACCCACTTGCGCTCGCTTACCGGGGCCCTCTCCCCGGAAGGGAGCTACGACCCCGCCTGCCAGCCACTTTCCGGAAGGGAGCCACAACCCCCTCGCTGAAGTCTTCAAGCACAACTCCCTCACCTAGAAGGGAGTTAAACTTCCATCGAAGGCTACAACCCTCACACCATCATGGACCACGTCTCATCAATTTTCACACAGGATCCAACAGCTTCCATAAAACACAACTTGTAGGCCACTTTTCATCATATTTTCAGACTGGACCCACTCCACACATTTGAGCTCAATCATACATCACCACCGACAGTTAACATAGCATAAATGAAGACAGATAGTGATACTTCATACCTCACAAACCCTAATATTCATACAATAATGCCTTTCATCATCCCGTATATATCATGCGCCTGCACCACATACAAACCCGCATATACTTCTGTACATATTACAGAGCTAATTTTACTACCCATACGCGCTTTCTCTTCAACAAACCCACATATACACACGCTTACTCTGCGGTGAACTAGCGTATAGTTCTTTAGACATTTAGGTCACGCAACTTTTCTAATAGATAGTCATCGTATTTTCACTTTATCATATATGTTCACATACCCTGACTAACCATTCCATAAACAGATCTAGCAGATACAAATACATTCCAGATCATTTCTTCATTGGTGCATCATACATTCAGATCTTTCATTCAACTGTAACCATTTCCATTCAGATATGCTTCAGAGAGAAGTATTCATTCAAGCTCAGACTTCTTTCACACATTTGCACAATGAATTTATTCCTCTTATATAGGTTTACCCTTTATCAATACCATGAGCCAAAACCACATTACTTTCGATGGTATTCCTGGACGGGATCAAATAGACAACCCAACGCTCAATACAATGGGTCAATACCATGGTAGTAACCCCTGGTTTTATACATTTATATTTTAATGACTAGCATGCCACTGGCATTCTATATTTTTCTAGGCACAGATACGTTTAATTTTCCTCGACAAACCTCCCGTATTCCTTGTAACACACCTTTTCAACATATTCTACAATTATTAGTTTATTCTTTCAATCTCTCCACTTACTGTGGGTAGCATCGTATTTGGTATCATTAACAACTTAATAAGCATCAAGATCAACGTTATAGCTATCATCTTCATCATATGGCTGCTAAGTCATATTAACACTGCATCATATTGCCAATAACTTCGACTTAATAGCAACTTCAATGTGTTGATCACAATGATAGACACAGTAAAATGATATTCTACCCCTATTCAAACACCATTTCACTCTCCCCCTTTGACATCAAGGGCAAAGGCGGATAAAAAACAACACAAGGTTTTTCTCCTCATGTAGATAGAAGAGCACTGTAGATCTGATGTGCAATGAAGATATCATGCTCCCCCTGAGTTCATGCTGAATGTTCAAACATATTTTTCAATGAAGTAAATGACTCTATGACCTTCCTATCACCAAGGACTCATACTTACATCAAAGATCCAACCAAGTGGATTTACATATGAGACTCAAATACCCAACCAAAAGGGTTTACACATTTTGACTCAAGTACCCAACCAAGTGGGTGTACACATTTTGACTCAAGTACCCAACCAAGTGGGTTTACACATTTGATCAAGTCCTTACATGACTGAGTATTACAATTTTACATCATGACCTTTTCATCAAATTACAAATATGACTTTTTATGACCAATACTAGAAAGACCTCAAGAGAGAGATCATATTTCAGAACCATCATAATGCCAACAATTCATTATACTCAGCAAGGCTAATGCTCCCCCTGAAAATGTGCATCCAAGCATCCTTTCCATATGACCAAGGCTCCTCCTTAGCTTGTGCAACCTGAAAATTTTTCAACAGCAAGTTATCAGCAACAATCTCTGCATGATCTGTCCTTATCCCTAAATCATAAGACTTCCATCTCATCCATGTGTGAAAGCAAAGAATACTCTTCAGCAAAAAGCAAACAGGGCTCATCCATAATCTCATTACAAGAAACCATGTTTCATTTCATCAGCATGAGTATAACCAGATACAATGTCAACAGTACAATCATTAGTAAGCCAATCGTTTCCCTTGAACTCCATGCCTCCTGGAATTCCTCATTGTCATACAAATTTTCTTATCATTAGTGCATACGCGACTGTCTCCACTGTAACTCGCGTGTATACGTGGCTTTAGTTCACTGAAACTGCGTATGGAAAGTGAAATATAGAAAATTTCACATTCCTTCATCTCCTCCTGAAGTTGTACCACCTGTAACCGTTCTCTCCTGAACATCATATGCTCCGTCGAAATATCCATAACCGTAATAATCAAAATAATCATGAGAATTGTCATATATTGCCTCTCTTCAGATATACACACAAGTTCTAGCATCGTATCTGCACATTTTACTATTAAGAGAAGTAAGCTTCAGAAGCTGATGACTGCAGTAGGATCAATATTCCCTACGTTTCTGACCGGTCCTCCTTCTTTTTCCAAATTTGCTTGAACTTTCTAATTGTGTGCTGAAAATTGTCCACTTTCTCAGATCTGTTCATCCTGCATTATTTTTCTACATGTCCATACTTGTTACAAGAATGACATCTCATGTGTCCAGAGAAATAAGCATAAGAATCATAATGAGTATTTCTAATCTTCATTCTTTTGCAATCAGCTGCTTTATGTCCATACTTGTTACATGAAAAACAATATCCCTTGAAGAAACCAAAGTACCTTTCTATGCAGGATATGTTTGTTTGTGGCTGAAACAATTTGCTTCTGCAATTGGCTGCAACATGTCCATGATTATGACATTTAAAGCATTCAACATTATTGAATGATTTCCTTTGAGAATTCATGATTGTCGGTTGACCTTTTGCTTCTTTCAACACTTCAGGCTTTGCATTGATATCATTTGAATCTTTAGCACTTCCTTGTGAACTAGATTCTCCTTTAACAGTTTCATGAAAACCAAGACCAAGTTTAACAGAAGGAGACCTTTGACTACTAAGAATATTGTCAAGAATCTTAGTAC
The DNA here is from genome assembly GCA_034641835.2 of Pinus albicaulis. Taxonomy (NCBI): domain Eukaryota; kingdom Viridiplantae; phylum Streptophyta; class Pinopsida; order Pinales; family Pinaceae; genus Pinus; species Pinus albicaulis. Next base: position 534,242,482 of record CM076579.1, read on the forward strand.
TATCTTGAAACCTCAAGAGTTTATCCTTTCAATTTACCTTTGAATACGTTACCTTGTCCTCTGAAAATTTTTGTGTATCATTAATGGTGGTTTGGAACCCTTTTTCCTTCTTCTGCATTTGATCATTCAAATTTAAGATCTCTTCTTTCAACCCATTTTCTTGCTCTTCAAAGATTTGTAAAAATTCTTCATTCTTCTTATTTGATTTTTCCAGATCTGTTTTGAGCGAGATGATTTCTGCTTCACGTCCTTCCTTTTCAAATGATTGTAGAAGTTCTTCATTCTTCTTATTTGATGCTTCAAGGTCTGCTTTCAGAGAGATGATTTCTGCTTCAAGTCCTTCACCGTGATTGGTTACTTTGTCCTGCAGTCTTTGATACATTTCTATCTGTCCCTTCATTGTTTCTATCTGTTCATTCAATCTAGAGATCACATCCTTGAGGATAGATTCCCTCCTTTTAAATTGATCCCAAAAATTACTTTCATCATTGATCTTGAGATTTGCTTCTAGACTTATACTGTTACTTTCACTATCTTCATCATTGCATGCAAAAGTGAGTGGATTACAAGAACAACAATCAATACCTGTTTCTTCTTCTTCATTTTCTGCTGCACATGTTTTCTGAGATATCTTCTTTTCTTGAGTAGCCTTCTTCTTTTGCTTCTTTGCCATGAGCACTAGCAGATCTTTGTCAGAATCTTCTTCATCTTCACTTGACATTTCATTATTATCTTCATTTGCATAATAACTCTTTCCCTTTTCAAATTGTTTATAAGGACATTTAGCAGCATAATGACCCACTCTTCCACAATCAAAACATTTGAAGGGTAGCTTACTTTTGAATCTTCCAGTACCTGGTTGGAGTCTCCTTACAAAATTTGCTTCTTCTTCTTCTGATATATAACTTGATTCCTTGACAACTTCCTTTTCTTTTCCTTTTGCACATGCCTTAAAAGCAACTTCTTTGATTTCAAAGGGACCTCCTTGTCTCATTTCATAAGCAGTCAGAATACCATGTAGTTGAACAATAGTAAGAGTTTGTAGATCTTGCCTTTCTTCAATAGCTGACACTTTTGACTCAAATTTTGAAGTTAAAGATCTTAAGACTTTTTCCACCAGAGTAGTATCGGTTATGGTTTCACCCAAACTTCTCATACGATTTACAATATCATCTAGACGTAAAAAGAAACTGCCAATACTCTCATCACTATGCATCCTTAAATTTTCATATTCAATTATGAGAGTTTGGAGTTTTGCACTTTTTACCTTGGTATCTCCTTCATAGCTCAGAATGATTTTGTCCGATATTTCTTCTGCTGAATTTAGCTGCATCACTTTAGCAAATTCTGGTTCAGAAATGCTTCCTAATAATACATTGACGGCTTTGGCATTGATTTCATATTTCTTCCTTTCTGCTGCATCAGTAGGAATACTTGCCGGATACTGATAACCTCCTTCCACGATTGCCCATACTTCTGCACCAAGACTTTGTAGATATGCTTTTGTTCGTATCTTCCAGAATAACAGATTATTTCCATTGAATAGAGGTGGCCTTATAGACATTATCCCTTCATGACTTCCCATTGCGACGGATCTCCTTCAAGCGATCAAGCTTCTGCAGAAGGACCTGCTCTGATACCAATTGTTGGGAAAAATACTGAGAGGGGGGGGTGAATCAGTATTTAGGGCATACTCAAAAAATTTTACTTTTCCATTCACTAAAACCCATATGCTACTTTACTGAACCAGACTTGCGTATATACGTGGATACCCTTCACAAAACTCGCGTATATGCAGAGATCTTAATATGAAATTAATTCATTAGTTAGATCCTTGCATTTATTCATTCATCAGATGTTTATATAGCAACAGACATGTGCAGTAATAACAGAGTTAATCATCACACATAAGCATCACACATGAACACTAGGATTTTAGTTGGAAACCTAAGTCGGGAGAAAACCACCGCTACCATTGTCTCAGCCTTCAATATTTTATTATAAAGAGAACATCTTACAACTATGTACTGGCGCAGACTCATACCAATACGCAGGCACCCACCTGCGCTCATTTACCAGCCTCTCCTCGAAGGGAGCTACGACCCCCTGCTCTCATTTACCAGCCTCTCCTGGAAGGGAGCTACGACCCCCTGCTCTCATTTACCAGCCTCACCTGGAAGGGAGCTACAACCCCCTAACTGAAGGCTACAACCCTCAGCACCACCATGGACCACGTTTCATCAATTTTCATACTGGATCCAAAATATTCCTTTAGAACACAACTTGCAGGCCACTTTTCATCATATTTTCAGACTGGACCCACTCCATACATTTGAGCTCAATCATACATCATCAACAGATAGCAGTAACATAGCAGAACAGATCAGACATTTGATACTTCATACTTCAGCAAACCCTAATCTTCATACGCACTTTCCTTTCACTGATCCTGTGTATATACGCGCCTTCGACCATACAAACCCATGTATACTTCTATACATATTACAGAGCTAATTTTACTGCCCATACGCGCTTTCTCTTCAGAAAACCCGCGTATATACGCGCTTACTCTGCGGCGAACTAGCGTATAGTTCTTCAGATATTTAGGTCATTTCAATTCTTCAGAACAGATACATCACTCAGATTTTACCTTTTACTTTAGACAGATTTTCGCCTCATCTCAGATCTAATCATTCCATAAACAGATCTAGCAGATACAAATACATTCCAGATCTAGATTCCCTTCTTCATCATTTCTTCATTGGTGCATCATACATTCAGATCTTTCATTCAACCGTAACCCTTTCCATTCAGATATGCTTCAGAGAGAAGTATTCATTCAAGCTCAGACTTCTTGCACACATTTGCACAGTAATGTAATGTTTCTTATATAGGTTTAATTTCTTTATCAGCATTCTCATGAGCCAAAACCACATCACTTCCGATGGTATTCCTGGACGGGATCTCATAGACAATCTAACGCTCAATACAATGGGTCAATACCATGGTAGTAACCCCTTGTTTTACATATTTAGAGCACAATTGATCATACACGACTTGACACGTACTTTTCCGCGTGCATACGCACCTTCTCCTTGAAAAACCCGTGTATGCCTTGTAACACACCTTTTCATCATTATTCTTGCACATACTGATATTTCTTTCTTCTGCAACTTCTGTACTACTTGTAGAACATCATATTTACATCATTAATAAACTTATCAAGCATCAAGATCAACTTCATTAAGTAGGTTACCATCATCTTCATCAAGTGGGTTGCCATCAAGGACAACACTTTGCATCATATTGCCAACACACCGCGCCCAAAGGTGGTTTTATACCTTGATCGGCCGGTGCGTGAACCCGCGACCGCCCGGGCCACCCGGGATTAGACGAGACACGCACCAGTTGCGTTGAAACCTTATTAGTGCACCGATGAAAAACATCCGTAATAACCTACGGCCACCCAGATTTTTTAGTTGTGTTGAATTTCCGTTAAAAACTCTACCAAAACCTCCGGAACCATAAACGAATGTTGTAGAAAATGTTTTTTTCACAATTTTGGCCAATTTTATAACACTAAAAACCTCCTTTATAACTTGCGCTAGGGGGTATTTTCCTTGTAGTGACATATGCCATACAACGTAAAACTCCTCTCTGCTGCGATGGGTCTTAATATATCGTATACATTTATCCCATCCCATAATTCCTTCAATTCATCTACCAATGGTTGTAAGTATAAATCCATATTATTCACTTGTCTTCTACCAGGGACTATGAGAGCCAACATAAGATGTTCATTCTTAATGAAAAACCATTGGGGGATATTGTTTTTAATCACTACTACAGGCCAAACAGAATATTTGGTGTTCTGGAGGGAATATGGGTCAACGCCATCCATGGCTATGCTGAGTCGTAGAATTCGTACTTCATCCTTGAATTTTTCGGGCCATGTATCCTATATATGCTTCATGGCCATTGAATCTATTGGTATTGGCATAACTCCCAACTCACTTCTGTGTGAGGCATGTCATCCGTGCAACATAGATAATTCTTTGCAACAAAAGAGCCTTTGAATCCTTTGGATTATAGGTATGTGCCTCAATATCTTAAAAGGAGGACCAAGTGATTTACCCTTATTTTTTTATTTATCATACCTGTCATGCCCACATTTTGAACATATCTCTTTATCTACATATTATCCTCTATATAGAATAAAATCATTTGGACATGCATTATATGCTATGTACTCAACACCCAACATTTTCAACAATTTGTTTGCCTTCGCAGCTACCGGGAAAGACATTATCACTCGGAAGAACCTTATCATTGAATAACCTGTAGTTTTTCATGGACCATATTAAATGTACATTAATGATGATAATTATTAACGTTCATAAAATTGACCATTTTCAATGTTCATTGTGTGATGATATTTCTCAAAATATAAGGTGTACTTGATGGTCAATTACCTCAAAATTTCTGAGAAACATGCATTCGACAAGCCAAAAATTGCTTTGAAATTGTACAGTAACATCATTGTCCCCAACTGGGTAGACTTTTACTAACTGTCAAGTCCAAAGAGAGGGGTGGCGGAAGCAAATTTAAGGCTTTTGAAAAAGGTATCACCGAAATGACCATCGTCCCCTAGTTGGTCATCATTCTGGAATGCATCTAACAACATAGTCTCCATGGCAGTCATATCCCTTAAGTAATCATCCATACCAACCTCTATTTTATTTCCTCCATTGTTAGCTTCTGAAGAACTACTATTGTTGTAGTCATTCCTAATTCGTGAATCTGGACGTAGTGGGAATTGAATAGGTGGTTGATTCAATCATTATTGGTATCGTTCCTCTCGATTTGACATTGTCGTGGGGTGCAATCGAAGATGGTAGGTAGGTCTCTCATCATCACTATAATCCTAATAATTTCAAAAAATATATTTGAACATGATTACTACAAAATCAATGATATCAATTAGTAAGCACATCGACAATGCATGATTAATTGGTTTGACGTTGAAATAATTACATTAATATACCAAAAAATTATTACTACCATAATTGTCCCAGGATTGTGGTTATAAGATGCAATGTTACAATTGGTACGGTGAAGCAGCTATCCATTTTCATATACCAAATGTGCTTGCGGTATGCTCCTCCTAATAAGAGCTTTTGACGTTTTGGATATATTTGAATATTTTGTGCATCTGAACTCGATTCCGAATCTGCATGAACCTGAAAATTTGTATACATTAATTTTATTCAGTTGATTGACATGGATAAAAAAAATTTCAATTAGGTAACGAAAATATAAATAAAATATGAATTAATTACGTCTAGATATGGATAGGGAGAACCCCGTGACGGACTTTGAGAAATATTATGGAACGAGCTGGATTTTGAAGTATTTTCCATTTGATATAATTATGAGATTTTCTCCCTCCATTTGAGCAAAATTAACAATAAATTTTAGTGTAAATACCTAAAAAGTAATTTCAGTGCCTTAAAAATGGACTTATTGGTATCGGTGCTAATGTACAGTTAACTGCACCAGTGTGTTTTAGATACTGCGTACTGGTGCGGTTTTATTAACTAATGCACTGGTGCAGTTAGTTAACAAACGCACCGAGTATCCGGAAATAAAAAAATCGCAACTTTATTTTTTTTAATTGAAAAAAAACAGTAAATTGAAAAATGGGCGGCAAATAATTTTTGGAAATCTAATTTCATAAAAAAGTTCTTCAAATAGTAAAATCTATTCATTATTTCATTATTTTTGCAAAAATTCGTGGAGAGATTTGCACAAGAGACGTAATTGGAGCAGAGAACTGGCAAAGAAAAATACTTTCGAACAACAACAATATCCACAAAATTGAAATTAAACATCCGGGGATCTTCGCACAAACCCTCTAGTATACTAAATTTGTTAAATTTTAATATAATAATTGTATTTTTTACGCTATGTTGATTTAATAGTAAAAAATTTTAAATTTTACCGTGCATTTTAAGAAAAACAAGAAACAAAAAAATCCATTCTTACGTTAAACCCTTTCTTCTTTTTGTTTATGTGACTGCAAAAATTCACAATTAGGGCTTTTCATTTTAGATTTATAGGGTTTGTATTACTATATATATAGGTGTTTGACATCTAACCTGTGGGACCACTTGCAGAGTCGGATCCCAATCCCTGTCGGCCCTTGCATGATTTTTGTAATCGTTGCGCCCCCGTTTAGAATAGTGAACCACAGCATTGTAGCATAAACATCCGGCATGTACCGACAAAAAATACGTTTAGATAAAAATATTTTTTACATTTATATTGTGTTAATTGGTGCACCAAGCGAATATATAACCTATCGAGTCTCCTTGTCTGCAAAGAGCACCATGCAAGAGCGACTATATTGGAAGTGTGTTTATAAGAACTCACCCACTGCGTTTGGTGCATAGTTTTAGAAATACGCATTGTTTTCTTAAATTTTTTTTTTTACCTGAAAAGTATGTGATCTATTTGTAAAATATATTAATGAATGGTATGGTATATGTTTCATATTGATAAAGAAATGGCTAACAATATTTCAAGTAACAAAAATACTGATAACACATCGAGAAAATTAGAAAAGGCAAGTTCTTTGTAAATTCTTTACAAAAATTATTATTTTGAACTATGTGTAAGTTTAACTAATATGTATTATTTAGTGTGTATCATGAAGAGCCACAAAATGATGAAGCCCGATAAGATTATTTCTGATATAAGACCAGAAGAGTGTAAAATCTTGATGGAAAAATTGCAGAAGGATGAATCAGGTGAGTGAAAAAATACTATCGATCCAATTTGAGTTTATTTTCTGAATTTTCATTAATAATATACTTTAAAATATTAGATAACATGTTTCAAACAATCTATTAATTCACGTACGTTTAATGTTATACAGGGACCAACATCGAAGAAAAGAATGTTGCTCTAAGAAAATAAAACAAATAGAACATGCAAATGAAAATGAATTGCTCCTTAGCTCATATGGAGTTGCTCTGGAGGTTAATGAAAGGGGGGGGAATTTTTACAAAACTTTGAGGGATCTAGTGGAATGAATGTATAGATATTTTTTCCACTTACAATACCAAAATCCATCCAATGAATCCAAGAACTAAATTTTACTTAAACTATAGGATGATTTTCTAGAGAATTGGTCAATGAGACATGTTAGACTTTTAATAGAAAAAACGTACAAAAACAAGAAAGAAGGAATGAAAATGAAATATTCTTTTAAATGTTTTTCTAGAATTATATGTATATATTACTACAAAGCAATGATTTATAAATATCACTTTTGTTATATTTAATTTTCATATATCAATATAAAAAATAAATAGTTTATTGTCATGTTACATTTTCAGGAACATTATGAAAATATCAAAGGATGAACGAGTTGATATTAGAAATATACGAGTAGGAATGTCCAAAAAGTTGTAAAAGGAGATGGTCAAAGAAATGGACATAATTGCATCACACGAGGAGCCATATCAACAACAACGTGCTTCAAATGAAAAATGTAATCATTGAATTTTTCGATTAGGTACAATGGAACCCATTCAACACATATAATAGGATGGAAAGGAAGAAAAGGGTTGATATATATGTTTGTGAGTAATTATTACTTCATTATAACAACTTAACTAGATTTCATTTTTGTATATTTTAAGTTTTTTTTACAGCAATCATCATTGGCTGCCTTCAAGCAGGTGCTAACATACAAAGAAGAAACATCAGAAGAATTGATTGAAATTGGGTTAAATATGGGTTGTCAGTATATTTTGGCATATTAGAAATTAATTGTGGAATTTGTAAGAATCTATCTTGTTTTACTTAGCTCCGTCTACAATTAATAGACAAAAAAATCTTTTATATTAAATCTATGATTTTTTATGGGGTATAAAACAAGTAGGAAACAAAGTATGGAACTATGCCAACAAGTGAATTGTTAAGAGATGGCATGAAATTTTGTTTTGAAAGAATGTGTATAGTTCATTTGTCAATTATTGCTATGGTACATTTCTTTTTTATTTACATTGATGTATATTATTTAATATTGCAATTTTCATTATTCTCACCAATGTATATACACTCATTACAATTTATTTTTATGTTCGTATATGGAACTTGAAGAAGAAGAAAACAATCAACACAATGAACAAAACATTCCTCCAAATAACCCAAATCATGGAAGTAGCTAGAGCAGTGGCATCAGTTCCAATGAAGAATGATGATCAATATGTTTGGATATCAAAGCAAGGCGTTGTGTTTTTTTAAATATTTGTTTGTGAAATGAGACATTTTGTTTAATGTAATGGACATAGTGGCCCAATTGAAAGACAAAGGGATACCAATAACTGTCAAATTTTGTATGACAAAGAGTGTCTTATATATATATATATATATATATATATATATATATATATATATATATATATATATATATATATATATATATATATATATATATATATATATATATATATATATATAATACGTTTTAATTTATTCTATTGTATTCTCCATTGTCAATGTGAAATGTTACACCACTGATTAAATATATGGATGATTAAATATTATAATGAAGAGATGCGAAATCTGATGATATGATATAACAAATTAACCCAAACATCACATTGAAATGCACTAATAAAAATTTAATTGATATGAATATTGTTATAAGATATGTGTCAATTTTTTATGAATAATGAATTTTTAAAAATCACAATAATTAAACTGTCACGGGTCGATGTTTCTAAAAAATACAAAATGAACACCGATGTGTGTTAGTTACTGCGCACCGGTACGTTTCTATGATAATGTGCATTGGTGTGTTTCTACGACATATGGGCACCGCACAAATACCAATACGAATTAGAATAGCCGGTGTGTTTTATTAATGACTACCACTCGGGTGGTCTGATAGGCATTGCATGCTCAAGTACGATTTGCCTTTAACACACTGGGGCGTTTTTATAACTTAACGACCTAGTGCGTTTGAACACCTAGATGACTCGGTGTTGTTTTACACTTTAACGTCTGGTGCATGCACCTTCCATCGGCCCAATGCATCTTGCTGGGTGACACGCACCAAGACGTTACTAAACTCCCCGAGGAATCCGAAATTTGTTTTCCATCTCGGTGCTTGGTATGTTTATAGTATCGGTGCGTACATGGTAAAACACACCAATGAGAAAAACATCCGTCAAAATCTTCGGCCACCCAGTTTTTTTTAGTTATGTTGAAGTTCCGTTAGAAGCTCCGCCAAAACCTCTGTTACCGAAAATGAATGTTGTAGCAAAAATGTTTTTGACAATTTTGGCCACTTTTATAACACTAAAAGCCTCCTTTATAACCTCCGCTAGAGGGTCTTTTCCCTATAGTGTTACACCCAAACAAGAGTAGAGGAAAATACTTCTATCAATGGATCGAATGAGGGAGACCAAGGTCTGAGGCATAAAATATAATTTCCCCAAAAACATAGGCCTAGGTTAAAGATTAGATCCATATATTCAACACTATCAAACTCAGCAAAAAAATCCCTTTGCATAAAGGTGGATTATAACTTCTTGTTTGATAACTGACAGCTATTTTTTCACTATCGAGGCTTGAATATCTACAATATATGACCAAAAACATGGGAAAAAACAAACCAAACTACCATATTTGAGGAAATTTTCTCCCTCATCAACCTCCAAGCCAATGTGCATGGGAATGGAGGGAGCTTCATGAATCATAATAAAGGAAGAATGGGAAAAATATTATTGAAGCATGGCATTCTTGAAAGAAACAACTCAATAATATCTAATGATTGGATTAGAAGCTATAAAATCAGGGGATACATGAGAACATGTGCCAACATAACACAAGGAGGAACTCTATGCAAAGGTGCAAGCCCAACATGGGTGGTAGAAGTCAGGGGAAGCTAAGAGAAATTTCAGTGAAGATGATGAAAACAAAGGGGATGATTGTCTAATATAAGTGGTAGAGAGGAGGGGTGTCATGGCTATGCTTCGAAGTTGATGAGGAACTAAAGGAGGAGGAACATAAGAAGCTAAGGGAAAACCCTAACTATTGTATGACAACGTGTGATTTCCATTATTTATAGCATCATTAACAATTTTAACACCATAAACTCAACCATAACAGTTATAACTTTACCTAGACCAACTTTAATTTTGTTAGTTTACACAATGAAAAATATGCAGAAACGACACCCTTATCAATTTACTCCTCCTTGATTTCTCTTAACTCACTTATATGGCCTAAATCCATTGAAGCTTTAAAGAATATACAAATATTGAACTTCACAGTGGTATGGAATAATGAATTTTCCATCAAATGACATTTCATTCCTAGCCAACCATATACCCCATGTATGTAGTAAAATGAATATTTAATGTATTTTGTAGATTTTACCTTAAAATAATTTGTCAGGAAAACGTAAATATACATTATTCTCTATATTCCTCTTATACTTATAATCTTCTCTAACTCCAAGCATACACTAATATAAATGGGAAATCCACAAGCATACGATCAATAGTTACTATGTTATCCTTACATTTAAAAAAACACCATCCCAAACCATTATGCATCTGCTCTACAAATTATCCCAAAGTTAATATGTATTTTCTAATAGCTAGCCATAAAAAAATGCATCACTTTAGAGGGAAATTAAATTTTCAAATACACTTCCACCACCAAACCACTTGATCCTTCCCCACTGACGAACTCAAAGCCCAATAACCTAACTTTAGATGATATAATGACCATTAGCCTCATTCATTCCCCAAAATGATTGATCCCCTTCATCTACACCATTCAATATCATCATCATCCAACATGTCAACCTTCTTCCACTTCTTTTAAATTCTTTTTCAAATCTACGGTTTAAACATGAATAAGGAAGAAATAGCCATTCTTGTCGACATTATTCATCAAACCATAAAATAATCTAAAACCTTCCCATAACTAACTCATGGGCTCAAACCAATTGTGAAATTTGACCACTTCCCAAGAGAATTCATTACCATTAACTTCCAAATAATCAATAAATTCTTACATTTTTTTATTAGGTTTTGAACACTCTTTTATAACTCTAAAAATAATATATTGTTCATAAATAACTTTATAAAAACAATAACTATCCAATATGCTTCACAAAATTACCAACTCCTATAATTCCCTTCTCCTATGCCCATGTTATATATTTTCAATTAATCTTAAAAAAAAAAATTATTTCTATTTTACCAACTCAACTGACTAATTTTATCAAAAATGTATTTTAAAATAAAAAAAAATATCATCTAATTAAAAAATTTACTTCATAATATTTTAATAAAAATCAACCTATCATCACTACAAAACCAACCATTACACTAAATAAAAACCTTGCAAATCATTGTCCATCGCTTTCATAATCGTCTGCTTGGAACATAGACCGCAAATAGTTGTAACATCCAACCAAACAACTAGTTGTCTGACATAGTCTATATGTGCCCATGTTATTGTGCGTACAAAAATAATATCATATTCTCTAGGCGCCCATGCCCATGTTATTGTGCGTACAAAAATAGATAATACTTTGGATATTTAATACTATTTAAATATATTAAGAAATAGGTTTATTGTTATGAGTTTATAATTTTTCAAAATAAAATTGGATAGGTTGGATAGTTTTAATAGGTAAATTAAATCTCAACCAATATCAATTTATTTATATAAAATATTAATGTTACATTTTTTTTAATTGATTTATAATTTTATTTAAAATAGTAATTATTATCATTATAAATGATAAAAGTAATTAATATATAAGTTAAATATATATACATTTTAAAAAACATATTATAAATATTTTTATTATGAAAATTCAATCTCACTTTATCATAGACACTCTTAATTTATAATTAGGCTTTGTTATAATACTATGGTTTATCAATACTACATAGTCAAAAAATCACAACATATTTCATATGGCACTTGTTTATATGACAATTTTTTATTAACGAATTTCATTAAAAATATAGAAAATGCATAATTACTTTGGAAATAAGTCTTATTTTTTTGTTTTTGTATGTTATTAAGAATATTTTAGAATATTATATGAATATTAAATCTTTATCATCCACCTAATAATGATTAATAATTAAATTAAAATTTTGGAAACTTTATTCTAAAATATACATACACATTTTTTTATTGAGAATATATTTATAATTAATTATAACATAAAAAATAAGTTAAATAATATAAAAGAGAAAATGTTTATCAAAACCAGTTTAATTTTTAACTAAAACTATTTATACTTAAGTGAGAAAAAAGGTGTCATAAAAAACTACACTATAAAAGAAAATTAAGTTTAGATAATAATGTGTTGTGTTTTGGAAAATCAAAATTATGTCTCTGTATTGATTATTGTAAAGAACAAAATTAACATTGAACAAATTCTCAAGAGTTTCATAATCAAAAAATAGTTGGACAATTCCTAAAATATCTTGTAATGAAAAAATTTCTCACGTTGAATTTCTCATATTTGTTACATTAGAAGATTAAAAATGAAAAACATTTTTTTAAATTATTTGGATATAAGTAAATTATATTTTAATATGTCATATTATTAACTTTCTTAATCTTCTAACTCATCAAAACTATTGTTATCTTGAAACACTTAAACTATTGTTATCTTGAAACACTTTTATTAATGTATTTTTTTAAGCACAAAAATAGAACTTTAGAGTATTTTTTTTTTACTTAAAATTCAATAAGCCAAATTTAATAGTGGAAATTAATCATCATTATTATCATCAATCATTTTATAAATATTTAAATTAAATAAATCAATACTTTAATTTATTTTAATTATTTAAATGGATAAATAAAAAAGATAAAAATAAAAAATAAATTGTTTATAAAATGTGAATAAATTTTTGACTTATTCTATGTTAGATGGTTTGTATTAATAATATATAATTTTTTATTTTTAAAGTAGCACAGTCATCAACTTAAAAAATTATTAAATATTCAAATCCATAATAAACAAAAAAAAAAAAAAAAACACTTACTCCATCAAACATAAATAACTAATTTTCTTTTTAAATTAAGCATTTAACCTGAGTCACTTACTCCATCAAACATAAATAGCTAATTCTTTTTTTTAAGTTAAGCATTTAACCAGAGTCATGATGCAGCATAACCAATAACGCGATACAGATGGTAGTAGCTATTCACGAAAAGGATGTCCATGCACCAAACAAGTTTTAAGCATAATTAAGTCACATATAATATTTACAAGGTGAAGTCACTACTACCACTTTGAATTCCTATTGAAACAAGCAATGACCACCAATAATTATCATCTTTCACCTTTCCATTTAATGAATTCTAAAGCAAAAAAAAAAAAATATATATATATATATATATATAGATATCGCAACAATGAAAACAACGAAATATTTAAATTTGTTCAAAGTACAAAATAGAAGAAATTTTACATATACATATTTAGGAAATTCAAATCACGATCAAGATAATCAACTAAAGAAATATAATCTCAAATAACAAAATGCATACAGGTTCATTATGAGAAATTATAAATTCAAATTTTATATATGTATTATAATTTTTTTTTTATAACATATAGAAAATCTCATATATTAATTTAATGTTTAATTATTTTTATATGTGGGGTAGATTATTATAATTTAGTTGTTAAGGAAAATTACTTTATTTGATATAATTTGGTGGTGGTGGTACTTAAGGGGTAGGTTTTCATTTGTTTTAGTGCGGTGCGAGATGCTTTTATTGTTATCACTGTCTTAAGCATATTGTTGCTAGATCTAGATCGTTAACTTGTTTTCTTATGTTTATGTTTGAGAAAAACAAACTCTTAACCAAAAAAAAAAAAAAATACAGAGTCATCTAATATTTAACTTCTAACCTTAAAACAAAATTATTATTATTATTATTATTATAATACATACAAAATAAAATTAATAATTAAGTTGGTTAAATATTCGAATCTATCATCACATTACAATGATCGATGAAGATATAGGTTGAAGTGGAGATCTACACAAGAAGCCCTAGCGATGGCGGCTGTGGGTTTTCTCTACTTCTCGAGGGCAGTTTGGGACGGTTAGTATACAAACACTAAACTCCTGCTTGCAGCTAGTAGTTACCTAGCTTATGGTTGAGCTACGGTTACTTGCGGTCTGGCGGTCCACTCCTATCGAGCTTCCCAACGACGCAATACCGCCTTTGGTTCGACCTTCACGGGTTTCACCATTCACTATCTGGGCACTTGTGCACCTGTGGTGACAGGGAATGCACTGAATCTTCATATTTTATCTCAAAAACTCATTGGTATCTGGTTTGATATCTAGCGGGCCCTTGCAGTGGGATTCACATTATTGTTTCTGTCAACTAGTTTCTGGGGCCTCCTCAGACCTGGGTCGGTCTCTGTTTACCCCTTCACGGACAGGATGAGCGCTTATGAAGAGGAGGTCGATTATTCTGATGACCCTTTGGTGGGAGTGGACATTTGGGGGCATAATGACGAGGCGAAGGGCGAGGAGATGGTTGATATGGTCCCCGCACCAATTGACCCAGAACTTATTAGTGCACCACCGGTGTCTTCGGCTTGTTGTTCATCATCTATTGGAGAGGAACTAGACCCCCTTATTTTCACTACCCCGTCGCCCACTGTCAACAGTCTATGGGGTACTCAGACGTCGTTTTTACCCTACAGTCCCGAGGTAGACTTGGTGACCTCGACGCCTATCGGGGATGATGCTTTGACTTTCATTGGCGCAACGACACAAAACTTTGAACAACTGAACATTGGTGAAGTTGTGCCCCCTTTCTCTGTTGGGGGGAGTGTTTCGTTACCTGCCTCTTGATTATTCGTTAATGTCCCTACTGACACTCGGGCTGGGGACTCGGTCATTGCTACATCCGAATCAGAGGATTCTGATGATCCTGATCCTGCATGGGGTAATCTGCACAAGGGGAGGAAGAAACGCTCAACCAAAAAAAACACAAAAGAAATTCAAATTTTGTGCGTGACAGAGGTATGGACAATCTAGAGAAAACTGCGGCCACAATGTTAGTTGGAAAGGTCCGGGGTCGCAAGTATACCACCGTACGACTCAAGCAATGGACTGCAGAGATTTGGGGGGGGGGGGGGGTGTTGGAGACTCTCCCGAACATTTCACTTCTTACCAGGGGCTGGTTTACTCTCTCTTTTTCTTTACCGACTTAGGTTGATTGGGTACTCAACCAGTATTGGCACATTGAGATGCACCCGGTACTCCTGAAAAGATGGTCTCGACTATTTGATCCGAACAAGGAGAATGCTGGGGCTGGACGCATTTCGATGCGCCTACCTGGTTTACCTGTTCAGTTCTAGAATGATATAGCCCTGCGCAACATTGGAGAGGATTTTGGTCATTACTTGGACCATGATAAATCTTACCTTGTTACTGAAAATAAGGTTGTGGCTCGCATCCTTATTTTTCTAGACACTCGCGATGGATTGCATGACAACTGCAACATGTTTTTTGAAGGTATGGTGTGGCAACAGATGTTGGACTATGAGGGTGTCCCGTTCAGATGTAGGAAATTTCACGAGGTGGCGCACCTCTTTAAAGAATGCCCACTCATGGGAGCTGCTATCCCACACAAAAAGTCAGTAACTCATGCTGCTACTCAGACTGACCCTTTTTCTCCCAGGATGTAAACCGATGAAGGTCCACACGGTGATGCAGAGATGCAGACAGAGCCGGTGCTTCCACATTGGTCGATTACTTAGGCTAGGACTCATCTTGCGTTGGCACCTTCCCCTCCGATTCGATCCTTGACGGTGTCGGGTACCTCTCTTACTCCTGTCTCCCTACATGTTTCAATTAATCCTTTTTCATCTCCTTCATTGCAATCTAAGCATATTTATGCCTCTCTTAGTTGTACCATTACATCTACTCCCCCTTCCATCTCGCCCACCATTCCCCATACCTCTGCGAATCTAGCTTGTAATACCTCTTATCCTTCCTCAGACTCATCCTCATATAGACATTCTTACTTCCTTCGATCTATATCCCATTCGACCCCCCTAACTGCACTAGGTATTGGCTCGGGACCAAGCACAAATCCTTCTAGGGCTCGTGGCAGACCATCAGAGTTGGCTAAGGCCATCAAACGTGTAAACTTATAAGTGGAAGCGAGCACTCAATCCTCCATCATCAGGGTTATTAGAGCAAGTAAACCCAAATGTGGGGTATCCCAATGATTTGTCTCACTTTTAACTACAAGGGTCTTGCCAACCCCGTTAAAAGACTTGCGCTGAAGGACCTTCTCCACAAATCTCTGGTTGATGCACTCTTCCTACAAGAGACTTTGGGGGAGGGAAAAACTATACTCACTATTATTGCTACGATTTTTCCCAATTGGACTTTCGTTACCTTGTATTCATGGGGAAGATCTGGGGGCTATGCGCTGGGCATTAACAATCGCACTGCCCGGATGATCAACTGTTGGGGCAGAGAGGGTACTATTGGTATGGAGATCCAATTTCGGGATCTAGCATTCCCTATAACATTGATCAATGTTTATGGGCCATGCGCTAACAGAGAAGTGTTCTGGAATGCGCTGATGAGTAGTTCGATTCTAAATGACCCGCACATCATTATGGGCGGTGACCTAAATTTCTCGATGGGCTTATTTGAATGCTGGGGTGCACATGCTGTCGCGAACCAACTATCTGAATATTTTTCCTCTCTACTGGAATCAGATGACCTCATGGACCTCCATATGCCCAAGATTAAACCCACTTGGAGGAATAGAAGAACGAGTGTTGCAGGCTTGGCTCGAAGGCTTGACAGGTTCCTTATTAAACAACAACTTCTTAATCATATGGATACCACTAGACAATGGGTTGGTAAGGGTGGTGTATCGGATCTTTCACCTGTCTACTTGGAATTTGTGGTTGGCTCCCTTCGATCTCGCCCTCCCTTCAATTTTAATTCCAGATGGCTCCTAGAATAGGATTATCACGACTTGGTGACTCAGGAGTGGCAACATTGTCACCAGCAGCCTGACCGGGAACCGGCCAGGGTTATAAACGATAATCTTACCCGCATTAAGGCCATGACTATAAAATGGGAAAAAAGGAAAAAGAGGCTGGAAGAAGGGGAGCTACGTAGAATTAAGCTGGAAATATCTCAACTAAATAATTCTGATCTACTGGGGTACTGCTCTGCAGCTACCAAGGATCATCTCATCTCTCTTGAAGCCAGTAGATCTAAACTACTTCTCCAAAAGGAAGAGGACTGGAGATTACGTAGCCGTGCTATTTGGCTACGATCTAGTGATGAGAACACTAAATTTTTTCAACACCATGCTAATGGATGATGGATTAACAACACCATTTGGGAATTATCGTACCATAATGGATTTGTGGCTCGAACATACCCTCAACTCCTAGATATGGGTATTCAGCATTTTACTAGACAGTACAGAGCCCCACTCCATTATGACTTGCTAGAGATCATGAACATCACCAGATATTTCAACAGGTATGTGGCCCAGGAGTAGGAGGAGGATCTCAATGCGTCGGTTACCGTGGCAGAGATTGAGGGCATCTTCAAATGGTTCAAAAAGGATAAAAGTCCTGGACCAAATGGATGGCCTATTGAATTCTACATACATTTTTTTGATCTAATTGGTAGTGACCTTCTCATTACCATAGAAGATAGCAGAAAACATGGAAGGATCTATGATGGTTTCAATTCTACATTTATTGCTCTCATTCCTAAGATTTACTGCCCTACCTCTTTTCATGACTACAGACCTATTTCTCTCTACAACTGTATCTATTAGAATATCTCCAAAGTTATTGCAAACCACATAAAGCCCATCTTATCTACCCACATCGCCAAAGAAAAATTTTCCTTTCTCCACCATAGGCGGATCCATGAAGCCATTGGCACTGCTCAAGAAGCCCTACACTCCATCAATACCAAGAACCTCAAGTGCACCATCCTGAAAATCGATCTTGCAAAAGCTTTTGATCATGTTAACTGGAATTATCTCCATCTCATTCTTTTACAAACAAGTTTTCCCCCTTTATTCATTAACTGGATTATGGGTTGTATCAGCCATCCATACTTAAGTATCCTCCTGAATGGCACAGCATCGGATTTCTTTCATGCGGGGAGGGGATTGCGTCAAGGGTGTCCACTATCTCCCTTACTATTTTTTATTGTTATGGAGGAACTCTCAGTCCTCATTAAAAAGGCTAAAGATGCAAGGGAGCTTCATGGACTTCATATTAATGATATCTTTCACTTGACCTAGCTTTTATGTGTGGATGATGTACTCATTTTCCTGGATGGTTCTTGTCAGGACTCACTACAGTTTGAAAAAATTCTTCAAAGGTTTCGTAAAGCGACGGGAATGACGCCTAATAATACCAAATCTACTATTATCATGATTAATTGTTCTGCACATGAACTAGGCAGAGCTTTGGCTTTTTTTCCTTATGTTCACCACAACATTTGGGATGGATTGAAATACCTGTGGTTTCACTTAAAGCCAAATGATTATCAAATCAAGGACTGGAATTGGCTGATTGCCAAAGTGGAATGATGCATCAACCACTGGCATCATAGGTGGCTCTCCAGGTCGGGACGACTGGTACTTATTAAATTTGTTCTTGAAGCCATTCCAATCTACTATATGTCCCTCGCTTGGTTACCAAAAGGTGTCACCAATCAAATACAAAATATTTGCATAAACTTCTTGTGGCGAAATCAGAATAATGACAACTTCATTATGATTGGATTGCTTGGGATCGTATCAACTGACTGAAACAGTGGGGACGGTGGGGCATAAAGGAAATTCATCTATTTTCTACTGCCCTAGCTGCAAAATTCTGTTGGCACCTGATCTCTCGACGGAGCCTTTGGAGGGATGTCACCACAGCTAAATACATTGCTCCTAGAAGCTCACTTTTCTGGATTCATGGCAATATTCACCCCCATCCTAGTTCATCCATTATCTAGAAGGCCATCACTAAGGCCTCTCACTTGATTAAAAAAGGGCTCACCTGGCAGATTGGATCGGGCCTCTTTGTCAGAATGGACACTGATTCATGGTCAGGGAGTGGTGAATATTATAAATTACCGAATTGGATCATTGAGCATTTGGAAAACAAGGGCTACCATCACCTCACCTAGATTGTTGACCGGGAGCGCACAAACTAGCTATCTCAGGTTTGGTTGACTGCTCATGATCTTCGGATCCCCCAAGCAGGTCATTTAGATTGGTCAAATTATATTAGAGCACTCCAGGAAGCACATATCAGGCTTACTGAACAAGAGGACATATTTATTTGGGCACTTGCTCCTAATGGAATTTACTCACCCAAAATTGGCTATAGGACACTTTGTCAACTCAAAGAGCCACAAGAGAAGATTTGGTGATGGAAGGCTATCTGGAAATTGAAAGCACCACACAAGAACAGACTTCTAATGTGGTGTATCATTAACAAATTCACTCCCACAATGGAAAATCTCCATCGGCATGCCATTCATGGCCCCTCAAGGTGTTGTTCTATTTGGCTCATGGGGAATCGGCCCATCACATATTCCTGGACTACGATGCCATTCAGAATATTTGGTACTTTGTCACCCAGGGACTTGGGTGCCCATACCTCTGGCGGGGACCTTCTATCTGTGATGCGTGGACTGACTAGTGGCGAGTGATGGCTAATAATACAAAGATATGAAATCTGACTTTAATTGTGGCTTGGTATTTGTGGACGAGCCGCAATAGAAATATTTTTGAAAAATTTCATGTTATTGGGGACTACATTGCCTCCTCCACCATTGCTACCTATTGTATTATACCCAATGACGTGACTCTGCCCCAAGAGAGGATTATCACTCCCGAGATCATTGACCATACCAGACCATGGGCTTACTTTGATGGTGCTGCAAATCGGATTGGGTGTGGGGGTGGAGCTATGCTGTATCTATCCGAAAATCATTATTTTCATATGAAAATGGGTTTGGGACCTGGTTATAACAACTATGCTTTGCTACTTTGCCTTAAACTCCTTCTCCTTTTTTCCTGTGAAAAAAACTGCAACAACATTCATATTTTTGGTGATTCACTTATTGTTATTAACTGGTTCAACTCTCTTGCACATTGTTACACTCACACACTTACTACAATACCATGGGAAGTACTTCATCTCAAATCTCATTTTGACTCTATATTTGTCACTCATATTTACAGGCAAAGGAACAAAGTGGCAGATAAATTATTCAAAGAAGCCGCGGAGCTAAAGTGGGGTAGATGGCTCATCACTGAACATGATGGCGCACAGGTGTACAGATATTTTCAGAGATCATTCATTGATGGCATACAATTTTTGGAGGTAGTTGATACATATATGCTCACTTTTGTCAGCACTACTTATGGGGGACTCAATTATTTTTTATTTGATCACATAGTACATAATACCGAAAGCGATTACGATATGTAGATATGTATTTATACTATTTATTGTTTTGTAAGTTTCATGCACCAAAACTTACATCAGATACTGTTTATACTGTATGCACCGATTAGATATGCTTTTGTGTATTAAGGACATATTTTGCTATGTTTTGAACCATGCTGGACAGTATACCATAAAATGTAACATGTAATTTTTCTACATCAATGAAATATTACAAATTTTTCCTTGTGAAAAAAATTTCAATGATCGATAAATTCCAGATTAAAATTAAAAAGTACAAGTCAACCATACATATCTCTGAAAACACATCTTTCATGTCAACCATAGATTACATCTAGCTCTTAATGGATATGTACACTGCAAGAGAATGTGGAAAAGGCAGTGAAATCTATTATATTGCAAGAAAGCGTAGGAGGTAGTTTATTTGGAAGTTGTCAAAATAACCACGGTTCCAGCCTATGCTTTCATCTCATACTATAAAACAACTACCAACTCCTCTGCTTTCTCCACCTAAAACCATTCTCATAATCTGCAATGGCATCATCCTCCTCCCCTACTACTTTCCCATTTCCCCCTCCACGTTCTCTGCCACCTTCGCCGCCTCACCTCATCCCCCCGCCCCAACCTCCACCTTCGCCTCCTTGCCTCATTCCCCCGCCTCCACCTCCCATACCCCACAATCCTCCCCCACCACCCCATATTCTCCCCCTCCTCCTCCTCCCTGTCCCCAGTCGAGCCCACCATTTTCTCCTCCGCCACCACCACAAAACAATACGGCAATCATAATTGTGATTTGCTTTGGCGGCATGTGTTTTCTAGCATTTCTCCTATGTTGCTTTCTCAGACGCAGGATAATATCATAACCTCAATGTCCCGTGCATCCCACCGCCGAAATCATTGAAAAAGTTATAGTGGTGACAATGGAAGAGAGAATCGAACACAATAAATCGAGCAGTGGGCATGATAAATTTATAGCCATTTTTGCGGAGGAATCATAAATTATCAGGACTGAAGAAACTCATTCCTTCGCTGCCACTGAACACAAAGCCTCTGGAACACGAAGCAAGGACGAGAGTGGAAGTGCAATTAAGGAGGAATACGGGGATATTTTCGACATTCATCCTTTCAAGTAACAATCGTCGATACCACTTACCATACCATAACAAATATAAACTTAAAAAAAAGAAATTTATTGCATATGTCATAATAATCATTAAACTAGAAGCTTCCCTTATTTACGTAAGGAGAAAGCATTGTACCAAGGATCCCATGATCAAATAATGCAAATTTTTTGTTGAACAAAAAAAACCATGTCATCTTCAACCCCCAACTACGGTACAAAATCCATTTTAGTATCATACTTCATTTTTAATTCACAATTCTCCTTAAACTTATCATCCACCCATTGCATGGTAGCAATGACCATCCCAACAAACCCAAAACCAACATTCGTGATAAGGTTGTCAATGGTTTCCATTTAGAAACATGCCCTAATAGCCAACCCAACCGTTTCATTTCAGCAACAGCTCCATTTTTCTTTGAGCAGTCCTCCCAAAAAGTCTCCTTAAATTCCTACTCAACCCACTCCTAAACCAGGAAATAAAGTAACTCGGCCAACTTATAATGTAAATCTATCTAGTTGTCCTAATCATTTCATTATAGAGAGAATAATGGTGAAAACCTATCTTGGTCACCATTGGCCATTTGAATACTAGCAAGTCAATATATGGCTAGTATTCTTGGGAATAAATGAATTATAATAATGACAACCTGATTGAAGGCATAGTTACGAAAGTGTTCTTTAAAAACTATCTTTCTAGTTAACAAAGTTTGAAAAAGAAAAGAATAAAAACACATTGGAAGGAAGAGAGAATAATATCCATATTATCTTATGATAAGATTTTCTTGCAAATTATGTATTATAGCACTTATCTTAAATACTTTCATAGTCATATTTCTATTTGAAGACTTCCTCTTCGAGAACATTATTTTCTATTTTGTATACTTTCATTGTTTGTTTCATAACCTTATTTAAGTTTATAACCTTTGCATCATAGTTGCAATTCTCTATTTACCTCATAATTCTCAAAATGTACTTTTTCACTTGATAGTTATAAAGGCATGTTTCCAACTAAAGATCTTATTGAGTCTTGGTATAGAACCCATCTATTAGTTATACCTAAAATGCACTTTTGTTGCAATAGTTTCTCATTCATGCCAGAGGATTTTAGTGGCTATGAAACCCTAATAACTACTATATCAACTCTTTCACACATTTGGTTAACTCATTGGTTCTCTTAATATGTTCAAATGCGCCAAATTATGATTTGGCATGGATATGTTTACTAGGTAATATCATGGTTTTATTTTATGATTTATAGCCAAATTATTCATATATATATATATATATATATATATATATATATACTCTTGACCTACCCTTATCCAATTTTGCATGAATGAAATTATAATAATTTACACTTAGTTGAATTGGAAAATTTCTATGCCAATTTGATATATCAATCAACATGAATTTGTGTCATATTTTCCCTTTCACTACCACCAATTCGAACTAAAATAATAGTCATAATTATTTTGGTCAATTAAACATATCCTACATCCTCCAAAATCTCCTTTGTATGGTCAAAAGAGAACCATCTTCATTTCTTATTAATCAAGTACAATGGAAAAAGAAATGGGATCATTCTAGTCTTATCGAATCCCTACTAGTTTAGAAATGGGTCTATTTTAGTTTGTGGAACCACTACTAGTTTAATTTCCCGAGGGAAATATCCTCTTCCTCATAGAATCATTAATTATCATGAATAGTTTTTAAAGAAACCTAAGAAAGTAGTTAATATGTTCCACTTTTAAATGGTTTCCATGGATCATTATGGATAAAGAATAATATTGAATGGCATTGAATCCCTGCTTAATGCACATGAATGGTGGATTAATTACCCCATTTTATGGTGGTCCACCTCTTATTCTAAATTTGTTGAGACTGGGAATGGGCATAAGAAGGTTTCCAATTAGGAAATAATAAGAGACAACTTAGTTATTATGGTCCACTAGAATATTTTCATGTGAAATTTGATTGGAGCAATGCTTACTTGTGCCTTTTAGAATGAATAGAAAGATGAGACTCATTTGCACAAGGGATGTGCAACATCTTGATATAGGGGAGGTGATAAGTCATAATTTTGGCACATTTTTAACCTTGTTTTATTCGTTTTCAGCCATTCATTTACTTCGAATTTTTTTCGAGAGATATCCACTACCACCTCCTATCACAATGAGTGAGATAAGGTTGAATGCAACAAGGTAATTAAGAGGAATTTTTGTGAGACTTGATTGATTTTTTCTAATATAAAACAAATTGTGTGTAATCTAGACTTCTTGTACATTGAAAATCTAATGTTGCATTAATCAGGAAGGAGATTTTCATATCCCTACAAATCTACCATTAAATATGTTATGGAGACACTATCCATGAAATCACTTAGGTAGATGATGAAACTTCTGTAAGACTAAAAAAATAAACCAATAACAAGAGATGCCACAAATTCCTTTCCACAATATTAACAATGAAATATTCAATCGAGACTTGGTCAAATATGTTAAGAATTCATAACCCAACAAAATAAATATGCACTCCAATCGGGAAATGATAAAGAGGCATAAAAACCACTAAACTAATACTTCTTTTATTCATTGTATTAGATGCATTTTTATTATGGTTGGTACGTTATGGAAATCTTTGAAGGAATAAGGAATTCGTAAGTATAGAATGTCTAGATACGTTGGTATATTTGTTAGTATACATTTCAATCATATTATAATTTTTCTCTCCTTGAATTAATGAAAAGAACATTATCTATATACATGACAAGGGATATCATCAAGGAGAATGAGACTATGAAGGAGAATAAAGAATAGGCGTGTAGAGATTTGAACTCTTTTGTTAAATGACATAAATTCATTATTTTCATATATGGGTTTGTAAGCATATTAAAGTAGTGTTGTAACACACCCTAACATCTTGTTCTCTAGAGGTAAGGCTCACTCTAAAATAATGGGTATCTTATATCTGTAGATTATTTTTCAATTCCATTTTAGAGTGTGTTTAGTGAATTTTATCACTTGATAAGTTTCCTTTATAGCTTTTATAGCTTGTTATATACTACCTTTACAAGTTAGTTAATATTCATTCATTGTAATTATTATAGCTTAAGCTTTAATAGTATCTAGAAATCATTTCAGAATTTGTTAGTATTATAGACATCGAATTGTGGAAAGGAATAACTTAAACATGTGAATTTAAATTGAAAAAAGTGCTCTTATTAATATGATATCCTTTCATGTAAATAGATCATTGTAAATCCTATACTTGTGACTGTAATTCGATGTAATTCTAAAATAGCAAATATGCTTGAATTTAAGTGTTTTTTAAATTTAAGTGTTTTTTAATTACGCAATTGAGTTTTCAATCTAAAATTACTTTGGTTTCCTTTAAATTCAAATAATATGAGCATATTAGAAAACCGAGAATAAATAAATAACCTATAGCTTACACATAAAATGCAAGGCATCTCGCAAGTATTCAAAACTTCAAGTTGAGAATTTAATGTAAAATCCATTTAGCCACTCATACTTAAAAAATAGTGGGTAATTAGATATAATATCATAAATTTAAGTACATCCTTGCAATAGTTAACAAGGGATATGCCACGTAGTGGCTATTGCCTACCTTAAAAAATTGAATGCTGCAAGATGTGATTATATGGCCATTAATCACTAAATGTTTAGTCATTAATCAGTACATGTTTAGTCTAGTGGTTCCAAATCAATTGTTTGATATATTATTAGTTTAGGATCAAATATTAGTGAAAATAAATGCTCATATAGTGCATTATGATTAGTGATAATGACATTTGAGGATTCGTTGATCAACCTACAAAATTAATAACTTAAATTTAAAACCTTAATCGTTGTTCAAGTATATGAAGTAAGAGCTCATTTAAAGAAGCATAGTGGTTAGATTTCCTTTGCTAATCCCCTAGAGATTTTAACAAGTAATGTTTCTTTTCCTTTTTCCTTTTTCAAAATGTAGTCTCTATGAATTGCTAGGATAGGAATTATCACATGAAATTTCATTAGAGGTGGAAATGATGCAAAGGGTAAATATGTATTTCTCTTTATTGTAGGGATCATATTTGCAATTCATATTTTGTTGAGGACATATGTTTCTCAAATTTTATCACCCATTCTTCCTTGTCATTTTGATCCCATCTCTTTACATCTTGAAAATATCTCCATTAATAATGAGAAGAATTTCTTGAAAAATAAAAATAAACTAGCAATTGCACCATAAGTTGCAAAGGAAACGTTGTAAAGTAGTAACATAAGAAAGAGTACTATAGAGGAAATTCTCTCACATGAATCAAGAGTAGTATAGAGGAAATGTGAAAAACCGGATTGGGATATTTAGTTACATAATTTGGTTACAAATACATATGTTAATATCATTTTTAGAAGTGGAAACTACTCGAGTTGGCACAGAGGCCAACCTAGCCTTTACTTGCTGGTTGGCTGGCTGGGTGGGATTACTGGCCGACCTTGCTGGCTTGGCTGGTTGGGCGGGATTACTGGCTGACCTTGCTGGCTGGGCTAGCTGGCCGTTATAATACCCTAAAGGCTGCTTCTTAGCCTTATGTACTTTTTATGAGTTCTTTGGTCCTAAGATGAAATATCATCATTCAAGAAGTTTAGAAAATGAGGTGTTTGATTAGTATAACCATTTCTTCTCTAAGAACCATAAGTATTTAAGTACCAAAAAACAAATTTTCAATGGGAAAAGAGAGATTACATCAAAACCACAAAGAATAACAACTCATCTATCGTATAACTTTTGATGATATAACTTACAAAATCTAGTAGTGACTTTCCAATTTGTAATACAAACTTAATCTAATTAATAAAAAAACATATAAATAAAATTTTTAAAGTAAAAATAAAAATATTTAAAAATAAATTAACGATCATAAAAAAAATAAAAATTATAAACATCCTTCTGTGGTAAACTGAAATTTCAACCCTAAAATAAATTAAAAATAATCTTGTTTCTAACCCTACATTTGATTAAAAAAAGAGAAATAAAATTCTAAAATAATTTCAAAACTATAATGGGTAAAGATTTCATTGAGATAAATGAAGCTCTATTTGTTTCAACTATAATGTGTAAGGCTTTGGTGGAGATAAATGAAGCCCAAAAGGCTATTTTTATGTGCATTTACTCATTGTAACAACAAATTAAAAAAGTGGATAGTAAAGTTTTATTGTTACCCAATAAACTATCAAACTTCCAATTCAACATCATAGAAAAAGATAGGCAAGCCCCCACTATCATCTAGGTGGACTCTCCCAACAATAATTATGTTGTTTGTTTTAATGTTTTTTGTTTCTAAGAAGCAAGTATAGGCTATATTATGCTCGATTCTCCCAACAATTAATTATGTTGTTTGTCAAGTATAGGCAAAATTATGTTGTGAATAGTTTCTACTATGTTTTATCTACCAATTCTATAGAGTTTAAAACTCAAATTAAAAAAGTGGATTGTAAATAAAAAAAGTGGATAGTAAAGTTTTACTGGTAGCCAAGAGACTATCAAACATCCAATTCAACATCATCTAAAAAGACAAGCAAGCCCACAGCCTCATGTAGGTGGATTCTCCCAACAATAATTGTGTTGTTTGTTTTAATGTTTTTGTTTCTAACAAGTCTCCCAACAATTAATTATGTTGTTTGTCAACAAAAAGCAAGTGTAAGCTAAATTATGTTGTGAATAATTTCTACTATATTTTATTTATCAATTCTATAGAGTTTAAAACTAGATTACTTAGATAAGTATTATAAAATACTTCAACTCCTTTTTATAACCTCAAACTTATTTATATATTTTTATTCTAATCTTTCAAGTAACAAATTATCTAAATAAACATATAATAACTTTCCAATTTACAATACAAAATTAATCTAATTAATAAAAATACATATAAATAAAATTTTAAAAATAAAAACAAAAATATTATAACGATGTTTAACTACTTTATAAAATAAAACATAATAAAAATATTTAAATAATGACTGCAGTATAGGAATTATTCATTCCAGAGTTACCAGGGCCGTTGAAATTCGAAGAAACGTGCCATAATAGTCAAATAATTCCAAAGTAAAACGAGGGAATGATAGCCTTGTAGAAAAACATGAAAAACAAAATTCCAACCGTAAAACGAGGGAATGATAGCCTCGTAGAAAAACATGTTTGTGAGTGAAAATTTTGATAACGATTTTATATTTTAAATTTTATGTATTGCAATGAAATGTTCAAAGATTAAATCTAGTTTGAATCGATTGTTTTTATTTGGTTTTTACTTATTCTCACAATTGGAAGGATTTAATGCGACATTTAAATTTATCAGCAGTATGTAAGTATTCATTTAATTAATATGTGAGGGTTTGGCGGTCATTTATCAGCAGTATGTAAGTATTCATTTGATTGCTGTGTGAGGTTTTGGCGGTCATCGATTAAGTCGAAAAAGAAGATTTCAAGCTAGTTTAAGTCTTGAAATTCATATACAATACATTCAATACAATTATTTTATAAACATTACAAACAAAATACTACAAATCATTAAATTACAAATTATATTGCATGTTAAAACTTTTAATAAAGAAAACTGCGAAAACAAATTATTCACTAATTCATTCTGTTTAATTTTACTGAAGTAACTTGTTAAATATTTATAGTTATTATTACACTCAATACAATTATTTTATAAATATTACAAACTAAATACTATAAATCATCAAATTACAAATTATTTTATAAATATTACAAACTAAATACTACAAATCATTAAATTACAAATTATATTGTATATGAAATTTTTTTAATAAAAAAATTGTGAAAACAAATTATTCACCAATTCATTCTGCCTAAAATTCTTAGAAAACCCCTTATAATTAATAAAACGGCATATAGAGCTCTGTGTTTTGGTTTTTATTTATTTATTCTCAATAAATTACATAAGAAAACAAAGGAAAAGAAACAGCTACCAAGAAAAAATAAAAAAATTGTCCAAGCATGAATTGATGGGTTGCTGTTGTTGTTAGGGGATTCAACTGAAATGTCGCATTCTCGTACTGCCCATCTGCATATAGCCATTACCATAATTCCTAATAACAAATAACTACAGAGAATAATATTCCTACAACATTACCATCATTCTTCCTTGTAATTTCTTAATAAGTCAATCCCAGAGAGCTTGCAAAAGAGGGCCATTATAATAATTCAATCCCCAGGGGGCTTGCAAAGGAAAGCCATTACGACTGTGAGACTAAGAGCTTCTTATTCACCTCACACAAATCTATGTTGCTGCATGCGGTTATTCCAAGTATGGTGCAAGTAATAATTTCGCTCATTCCGTACATTCAGTAAGAGTTTTTGTCATTCTAACTGTGAAATCAAGCATATAATTCGGCAAAGATGAAATTGATTATTTGTAAAACTATTTTTTAAGTAAATGATTGATAATAACTATATTTAATCGTACAATAAATACTAATATTAAAATTTATGATTTATAATAATACACATAACAGTGTGAGAAAGTTGTTTTACCAGTAAAAACATTTTACATCATAAAAGTAAAAATAAAAATAAAAACAAAACTAACCAATTTTAATCCTATGCCATATATTCAATTTCCATAAATAATAAAAAGAATTAATATTGACGCTTCATGTGAAGCCAATAATAGGAATGAGCACATTCCTATTTAGATGACAACTATGAACAATTGGGCGTAGCAATCTTTCCCCTTCTTAACGCATGCCCCCCAATGTCATGAAGGAATGAATAAGTGAACTTGATCAATTCAATTCATATAATAAGAAACCTAGTTCTTTGTTGCTATGTGGGCCATAAATTTGAGCTCCATTTCAGGTTGATTACAATACCAGGAGTGCTTTTGAATGAGCAAACTAAGCACAAGCAAATTAAGTTGTCGAAGTTGTCGTAAATGTAATGACTTTTAATGAGGAGATAGTTTTTTTGGAAGTTGAACCTGTAAGAAAGTCATGATGGAGGATGACCAATAATAGAGGTGGTAGTAGTTATTAAGGGAGAGCATGATCATGCAGCAAACAAGTTTTAAGGAAAAATAAGTGAATTCCTTTTGAAGCAAGCAATGACGACCAATAGTTACCATCTCCACCTTTCCATTTAATGAATTCTAAAGCAATACATATATCGCAACAACGAAATATTTAAATCTTTCTAAAGCAATACATTAAATATATATAGCAACAACCAAATATTTAAATCTTTCCTGAGTACAAAATAGAAGAAATTTTACATGTACAAATTTAGGAAATTCAAATCACGATCAAGACCATCAACTAAAGCTTGAAAATATAATCCCAAATTACAATACGCATACATGTTCATTATGAGAAATTATAAATTCAAATTTAAAAAAAATACAATATAAATTTTCTATAACATAGAGAAAATCTCTTATATTAATTTGATGTTTAATTTTTTTTATATGTCGGGAAAATTATGATAATTTAGTTGTTAAGGAACATTATTTCACCTGAAATAATAATTATAATTTTGTTGTTAAGGAAAGTATTTGAGGCAGGTTTTCACTAGTCCTAGTGCTAGATGTTTCTGGGTCTTGGGCGGATGCCTCTAGATCTTGGGCCGTTATGTTTTTACAGCTGCCACAGTGGCTTTCACTCGTGCTAGTGCTAGATGCCTCTGGGTTTTGGGCTGTTATGCGTTTACTTCTGCCACAGTCTTCCTTAGGTTCGAGGAAAACAAACTCTTAGCCAAGCATAAACAATTTTAAGACATACTGCAGGCTGCCACAGTCTTTCTTAGACCCGAGGAAAACAGACTCTTAGCCAAGCATAAACAGTTTTAAGACATACTGGAGACTCATCTAATATTTAGCTTCTAACCTTAAAATAAAATTATTACTATTATTATAATACATTAAATAAAATTAATAATTAACTTTGTTAAATATTCGAGTTTCCAATGCCTACTTACAAATTTGAGGTAAAATCTTGATTTGTGTTATTTACACTGGTTTTTTGATTGTATATATGAATTCAACACCTCAAAAACTTACGAACACTTTGATTGTGCAGGATGCAAATTTGTCCAGCAAGATTTTTAAAGAAATTATACCAACAAATTATACCCAAAAACATCCAATCAAAAAATATAAAATAAATAAAAAAATATCGCACTAATACAACTTGGACAAAAATTAAACGTACAAGTCGACCATACGTATCTTTGAAAACACATCTTTCAAGTCAACCATAGATTACATGTAGCTCTTAATGAATATGTGTACGGCCAGAGAATGTGGCAGCGAAATGTATTATATTGCAAGAAAAGTGACGTGGAGGCGACGTAGGCATTACATGACACAGATGGGCTGTCGGGGGTCAAGTAAAACACGAAGTCTTTTCACACACTTCAATGCAATCCCACGGTTCCAGCCTACGCTTTCCTCTCCTCCTACTACAAAACAACCACCAACGCCTCCGCTTTCACCACCAAAAACCATTCTCATAATCTGCAATGGCATCATCCTCCTCCCCTACTACTTTTCCATTCCCCCCTCGACGTTCTCCGCCACCTCCCCCACCTCCCCCTCCACGTTCTCCGCCACCTCCGCCGCCTCGCCTCATCCCCCCGCCTCCACCTCCACCTCCTCGCCTCGTTCCCCCGCCTCCACCTCCGCCACCCCACAATCCTCCCCCGCCACCCCATATTCTCCCCCCACCTCCTCCTCCTCCATTTTCTCCTCCGCTCGCTCCGCCGCCACCACCACATAACAATACGGTAATCATCATTGTGATTTGCTTTGGCGGCGTGTTTGTTCTAGCCTTTCTCCTGTGTTGCTTTCTCAGACGCAGGATAATATCAAAACCTCAACGTCACGTGCGTACCGCCGCCGAAGGAAGGACGTGAGTGCAAGTGCAGTTAAGGAGGAAGAAGGGGATCTTTTCGACATTCAGCCTTTCAAGTAACAATCGCCGATACTACTTACCATACCATAACAAATATAATAAAGGCAAATATTACTACTTTCATCCA
Organism: Pinus albicaulis; assembly: GCA_034641835.2. Lineage (NCBI taxonomy): Eukaryota > Viridiplantae > Streptophyta > Pinopsida > Pinales > Pinaceae > Pinus > Pinus albicaulis. The sequence continues at coordinate 534,274,224 of CM076579.1, forward strand.
TCCATTTTCAGTTAATATAGCTCCGCAAAGTTGTATCTAAATCTCTGTAACTGTAATGGCTTGATGAATATAATATCGATTTGAATATCTATTGTTCAACGTTAAATTACTCTGAATTACTCTGAATTGTCTGTAGCTTGGATTAGGATTTATTCTGTTATGGTTGTTTCTCAAACATTAATATCATACTTTTATTTATTACACTAATAATATAAGTATTATAATTTTTGTTATTAGCTTTTTAAACGCAACAATATGTCTCAAAAAACCATCGACACATACTCTCAAGTCACTCAAACTAAAGCTCATAATACATATTAAAATATTTATGTTCTCTTAACACCAAAAAAGAAAGAATATATGGTTAATAGAGATATAATAAAACAGATCATGTAAATATTCCAACACAACACCATCCACATATTCTTTTAAGTGTACCGTTCTCTTTGCGTCAATCAAAAGGCCAGTTTTGTATAAAGTTTAAGCTTCATTGTTTCTTTCTTTGCAGGTAGGTATGCAAGTGATCTTATTAAAAGTACTATAAACTAGCATAATGGCTATTAAAATATAAATTATAAAAGTTACTTATTTAATAATTAATGTCAAAAAAATTTGAATACATGTCAATTTTAATATGATGAATTTAATTTTGGTAATTATTATAATTAACATAATTCTTATTTATCCATTTAGCCTATAATGAAGTATATTAAAAAAATATTTTGTTAAAAAATTTAGGCAAGTTGCTTTAATTCATATATTATTAATATATAGAAGAATTTAATTGATTTAGTTTGAAAAATACATAAAAGAGTTGTATTCTAACATTTTTTTTAATGAATAGTATAGTAACAAACAAAAGAAATACATGATTAATTTATTTTTGTGCAATTTTTTGTGACAATTGGTCAGGATTCTACTGAAACATTTTTCTTCTTCCCTACTTTTTTTTCAAACTTCTTTTAAATTAGGTGGAGTGTTTACTGATTCGTTTACAACTAGAGTATATCATGTTGCAGATTTTTCTTGTTCTCAAGACTAAGCTTCATTGGCTTCATCTACCTAATTTTATGTTGTCTGAGAAGTTGAATTACCATGGGATTCATGGCCTAAGTCTTGTGGGATTGGATCTGTTTTTTATAGCCTTTGAGAGACTTGGTCCTCTTGTTTTTCTTGATAAACTAGAGTCATTGGAGGTAGAGAAAGAGCTAGAAGAGATTTATCTTATAGAACTAAATAATGAACCTTAATGGAACCTACCCACCAAGTATTTTTTTTCTACTTCTCTTTACAGTTTGGATAATGATCGACTATATGGCATGTATTAAAATAAGCCTTGCACCCAAGGAGACAAACACATAATCTAATTTTTGAGTCCAAGAAAAATATTTGTCACTCAAACTAATTTCAGCTATTAACCAAGATTGAGATTCATTTCTACACATATTTTAGCATAATTAGTAATGCTTCTCCGTTTAGTTTCACATGAGATAAAATGGAACTTTACTAAAGTGGATCCAATGGCTTAACAAGAGGGAAAACCACATGGATGCAACAATAGATTTGGAATTTGCACCCAAAGAAGAGTAAAGGACAAGACTTTTATCAATGGATCGAATGAGGGAGACCAGGTTTCAGGCATAAAATAGAATTGCCCCAAAAACATAGGCCTAGGTTAAATATTAGATCCATGTATTCAACACTATCAAACTCGGCGAAAAAAAATCCCTTTGCATAAGGGTGGATGATAAATTCTTGTTTGATCACTAACAACTAAATTTTCACTATCTAGGATTGCATATCTACAATATGTGGCCAAACCCCAAGGAAACAACCAACCAAACTACCATATTTGATGAAATTTTGCTTCCTCGTCAACCTCCAAGCCAATGGGAATTGGAATGGAGGGAGCTTCATGATGAACCATAATAGAGGAATATTGGGAAAAATACTATTGAAGCATGGAATTATTGAAAGAAACAACTCAAGAATATCTAATGACTAGATTAGAAGCTAGAAAATCAGGGGATACATGAGATCATGTGCCAACATAGCACAAGGAGGAACTCTATGCGAAGGTGCAAGCCCACCATGGGTCGTAGAAGTCAGGGACATCTAAGAGAAATTACAGTGAAGATGATTAAAACAAAGAGAATGGTTGTCGAACATAGGTCGTCGAGAGGAGGGGTTCCATGGGTATGCTTGGAAGTTGATGAGGAACTAAAGGAGGAGGAACATAAGAAGCTAAGGTCAAACCCTATCTATTGTATGCCAACGTGTGATTTCCATTATGTATAGAATCATTAACAATTTTAACACCATAAAATCAACCTTATTAGCTATATATTTACCTAGAACAACTTTAATTTTGTTAGTTTACACAATGAAAAATATGCAGAAACGACACCCTTATCAATTTACTCCTCCTTGATTTCTCTTAACTCATTTATATCGCCTAAATCCATTGAAGCTTTAAAGAATATACAAAGATTGAACTTCTTAGTGGTATGGAATAATTCCTTGTCCTTCAAATCACATCGCATTCCTAGCTAACCATATACCCCATGTACGTAATAAAATGAATATTTATTATATTTTGAAGATTTTACCTTACAAAAATTTGTTAGGAAAATGTAAATATAAATTATTCTCTATATTCCTCTTATACTTATAATCTTCTCTAACTCCAAGCATATGATCAATAGTTACTATGATATCCTTACATAAAAAACACCATCCAAAACCATTATGCATCTTCTCTAGAAATTATCCCAAAGTTAATATGTATTTTCTAATAGCTAGCCATAAAAAAAGGCATCACTTTAGAGGGAAATTAAATTTCCAAATACACTTCCACCACCAAACCACTTGATCCATCCTTACTAAAAAACTTCAAGCCCAATAACCTAACTTTAGATTATATAATAACCATTAGCCGCCATTCATTCCCCAAAATGATTGATCCACTTCATCATTTATCCTCGCAAGAGCTACCTTTAATGTTTGTATATATCTACGCTATTCAATATCATCATCATCCAACATGTCAACCTCCTTCCACTCCTTTTAAAGTGTTTTTCAAATCTACGTTTTAAACATGAATAAGGAAGAAGTAGCCATTCTTGTGGACATTATTCAACAATCCATAAAATAATCTAAAACCTTCCCATAACTAACTCATGGGTTCAAATCAATTCTGAATTTTTAACACTTCCCAAGAAAATTCATTACCATTGCTTTCCAAATAATCAATAAATTCTTCCATTTTTCACAAAATTACCAACTCTTTGCTAAAAAAATTGTTTTTTTATCCTATAATTCCCTTGATCCTATACACATGTCATATATTTTAAATTAATCTAAAAACTTCATTTGATTTCTCTTTTACCAACCCAAATACATAATTCTAAAAAAATTATTTTGAAATAAAAATAAATATCATCTTATAAAAAAATTAGATAATAATAATTTAATAAAACCAACCTATCATCATTACAAAACTAGATAATAATAATTTAATAAAACCAACCTATCATCATTACAAAACTAGATAATAATAATTTAATAAAACCAACCTATCATCATTACAAAACTAACCTTGACAGTAAATAAAAACCTTGCAAATATTTGTGCATCCCTTTCATAATCGTTTGTTTGGAATATAGACCCCAAATAGTTAAAACATACTACCAAGCAACTAGTCGTATGACATATTCTATGTGTGCCTATGCCCATGTTATTGTGCGTACAAAAATAGATAATACTTTGGATATTCAATACAATGATGTATTTACTTATATTACGAAATATGTTTATTGTTATGAGTTTATAATTTTTCAAAATAAAATTGTAAAGGTTTTAATAGGTAAATTAAATGGTTAGTAAATCTCAATAAATATTAATTTATAAAAGATTAAAACATTTTTATTACATTTTTGGAGTAGAAAAAAAAAACAATTAATTTTTTTATAATTTTATTTAAAATAGTAATTATTATTATTAATAATATTAAAAATAGTTAATATAAGTTAAGCATATATATTTTAAAAAAACATATCGTTCAATTCTACTTTATTATGATATTTTTAATCTATAAATACAATTTTTTACAATACCATGATTTATCAATATCACATACTAAAAAAATTACAATATATTTTATATGACACTTGTTTATATAACATTTTTTTGCTAATAAATTTCATTAAAAATGTAGACAATGCATAACTACGTTGGAAATAAGTCTTAGTTTTTTATTTTTGTAAGTTACTAAGAATATTTTAAAATATTATATGAATATTAAAACCCTATCACCCACATAATAATTATTGATAGTTAAATTAAAATTATGGAAGCCTTATTATAAAATATACATGCACTTATTTTTTATTGAGAGTATATTTATAATTAAACATATTTTATAAAAAAATAAGTTAAATAATATAAAAGAAAAAATGTTTGTTGAAATCCGTTTAATTTTTAACTAAAACTATTTATACTTTAAGTGGGAAAAAAAAGTGTCATAAAAAACAACACGATCAAGTAAAATTAAGTGTAGATAATGATGTGTTGTGTTTTGGGAAATCAAAGTTATGTCTCTTATTGATTATTGTAAAGAACAAAATTAACATTGAACAAATTCTCAAGAGTTTCATAATAAACCATTTGGATATAAGAAAATTATATTTTAATTTGTCACATTATTAAATTTCTTAATCTTCTAACTCATCAAAATTATGGTTATCCTTTTTTTTCTCTTAAAATTTAATAAGACAAATTTAGTAGTAGAAATTAATCATCATTATTATCATCAATAATTTTATATATATTCCCCTGGATGCGGGTGACTGACATGTTCAAAGTATTTTGTCACTAGGTCTCTCCACGCAGGGGCACCTGGCCTCTCCATATGGCTGCACCTACCTCCCGCGTGAAGAGCTTAAATTCGAAGCTCAAGGAAGGATGTCGACACTTGCGGCATTCACTCCTCCCCCTCGATCTCCACTCCTACAACTTGAAACTTGGCCATTTATGGCTGATGGCTCAAGTTTTCAAAATCATTTGTATTTCAGATTTTCATTAGTTGTAGACCTTCTTCATGCCTCTGCCCATTGCTCTGCTCCTTGAATTCCTCCCTTTGAGCTTTCTTCTCAAGCCTTGCAGACCCTCCAGCCCATCGATTCAATTCCAAGAAGAAACCGGATGTGGTGCCATCGAGGAGGAGGTAAAGGCTCTCCCTCACTCCCTCCAATTCCTGTAATGTTTGCACGCTCTCTATCAATATCAGTTGTTGTGGAAGAACTTGAGGTTCTCGACCCCTAACTTCTCTCAACCCAGCTCTCAATTCACCCCTAACTTCTCTCAACCCAGCTCTCAATTCACCTCCCAGAGAAGTAACATTACCTCTCTAGCTCTGGAAGCAGAAAACGTCCGTGCAAATTAAAATTATCGCACCTCCTCCCCTCTACCACGAAAATCCGCCGGCCTCCCCATCAAACACTTGTTGGAAGACTCGGACAGCGGTGGAAGCAGCTCTTCGAAGGACACCCCGCAAACAGATGAAAACACAGACAATGCGGCTCGCTCAACTTTGGCCAAACAGACTGATATGGTCTCCACTTCGACTCTGTTAGGTCCCTATATTACTAGCATAGTCCCTTATTGTTGTTAGTGTAACCCCCTTATTGTTATTGTTATACCCCTGTAACCCCCATATTGTTATTATTGTGCCCTTACATTATTATAGTTAGGTCGGCTAGGATTACATTGAGGCCCCATGGACTCCTATATATAGAAAGGAGGTTTTGTCATTTGTATCATCCACGAATTGTTCATTTATGTAATGCATTAGAGGTTTCACTCTTTTCTTCTATTTTTGGAGTTGGTTTCATAACAATTGGTATCAGTGCTTTGGATTCTAGGGTTTCGCTGCTCCAAACAGATCATCGTGGCATGTTTTTTATAACTTTTTTCTATGAAGTTTCAGAAACTGAAATTTTTACAGAGCGAAGCTAAACTCTTGAAGAACGTTGTGATAAAATTTGTGACATTTGTGACGAGAGTGCAAGTGCAATTAAAGAGGAAGAAGGGGATCTTTTCGACATTCAACCTTTCAAGTAACAATCGCCGATACCACTTACCATACCATAACAAATATAATAAAGGAAAATATTACTACTTTCATCAATCCATTTTCAGTTAATATAACTCTGCAAAGTTGTATCTAAATCTCTGTAATGGCTCGATGAATATAATATCGATTTGAATATCTATTGTTCAACGTTAAATTACTCTAAATTGTATGTAGCTTGGATTAGGATTTATTGTGTTATTGTTATTTCTCAAACATTAATATCATAGTTTTATTTAATACACTAATAATATAAGTAATATAATTTTTATTATTGTTTTTTAAGTCAATAATTTTTTATATATGTATCTTCATTCCTTTCCATTTTTAAATAACTATATTTTCTTTCCTTAAAGTGATTATTAAAGATGTAAATATATAAATAACTTTATATCCATCTAAAAGGAGAACATAACAATAAATATAACTTTTAAATATTATAATATAATATTTTTTATTAATTTCAAATTATTTATTTGAAAACTTAATATTAAATATCAAAGAAATATTTTTAACTTAATTCTATTTATAAAGAACAAACTATATATTCAATCAAACAAGTGTTTATATATATAAAAACAAATTAACTCAACCATTGCCACATACTCTCAATTCACTCAAACCAAAGCTCATAAGACATATTAAAATATTTATGTTCGAACGTCATCCGCTACAGAAAAGCACACCTAAAAAATTATTCTTAACACCAAAAAAGAAAGAATATATGCTTAATAGACATATAATAAAACATATCATGTAAATATTCCAATACAACTCCATCCACATATTCTTTTAAGTGTACCATTCTCTTTGGGTTTATCAAAAGGTCAGTTTTGTATAAAGTTTAAGCTTCTATGTCTCTTTCTTTGCGGGTAGGTATGGAAGTGATCTTATCAAAAGTACTATAAACTAGTGAAATGGCTATTAAAATATAAATTATAAGTAAAGTTGTTTATTTAATACATAATGTCAAAAGACTCATAAATTTGAATATGATGAACATTCACTCATGTAAATGTAAATTTGAATATGATGATTCGTTTTGGTACTCATTATAATTAACATTTTTTTAAAATGGTGAAGATAATTTTATAAATTTGAATATGATTAATATTCATTTATTTAAATTTGAATATGATGATTTTTTTGGTAATCATTATAACTAGCAATTGCATCATCACTAGATGTTGTAAAGAAACGTTGTAAGATTCTTAAAGAGATGTAATAGTTGCTAAGCAAGATATATGTAGTGATTTTGGTTAATTTTAGTAAAGGTAGGAAAAAATATTGTGCCTTGTCCTAATTTGTATTTGTAATTAAAAGAAAACTTATAGAAAAAAGCATGTTCAAAAGTATAGAAAAGGAGAACAAAGCCATATTTTAAGAAGGCGATGTTTTGATAATTAATAGTGTATAAAATACCATCTTAAAACAAATAGCTATCTAATCTTGTGATTTTGGTCAATTTTAGTAAAGGCACGAAAAAAATTGTGCCCTATCCCAATTTGTATTTGTAATTAAAAGCAAAGTTATAGAAAAAAGCAAGTTCAAAAGTATAGGAAAGGAGAACAAAGCCATAGATTAATAAGGCGATGTTTTGATAATTACTGGTGTATAAAATACCATATTAAAACAAATAGCTATCTAACCTTTTAGCATATGTGTTCTAAATTCTGTCACAATCTTTCAAATAAAGGCAAATACAGGTATAAGTATAACTTGGCAAATCAAAAGAAAAATTCATCTCAAACAAAGGATGAAAAAAATCATATCCTTTAATTAGTGAATAAGACCATGTCTAAATAGGCTAATACAATGTTCCATACGATGCCTTAAAATAACAAGGCAATATTGGTATTCGCTACTTGGAAAAAGGCAATTATGGATAAATCAAACTAATTGTTCTAAGCTTTGTCCTTGACAACTTGGTAAGAAAGAAATAACTAAACCTTTATGCAGTAATGGTAACATAAACCTTTACTATTTAACATAAATAATAAAGGAAAAGGAGAACTAAACCTTTATGGTCAAATATCGATGGTTTTCCACTCTAAACCTAGCATAACATTCAGATCATATACTAGCATCTTAAATAAGGGCTCCATTTTGGTGGAGAAGAGCAACAGATTCCCATTCAGGATGTGAAAGCAAAAGGTAGTAGTTACGCTCCCAATCAATGGCAAAGGGAATCTTCATTTAATTCTTCCATTCTATATAGAAAAGCTCCTTGTCCAGAACAATATGAGCAATAGCCATAACACACTCATTTTCATTTATGTCGAAGTATGGATTCCAAGATCATAAACATCAATACACCTTGAATGTCCTATGGTGAAGCTTGAATGACCACCCATGACATACATCCTTCCTTCAAGGCCACAGGCAAAGCAACCCTACCCGTGCCTTCTTAGACTCTTAACCATGGTCCACTCATTTGTTTTGGGGTAAAAAACCTCAATACTAAAAAGGTTTTCACCTCTTTCTCCATGACCACCAACCACATAAACAAGGCCGTTGACCTCTGTGCAAGCAAAGTCATAGCGTGTTACCTTCATGTTTGGAATCTCACTCCACCTACACTCACCAAAAATGTAAATGTTTCAATAAAGGAATTTTGATGAAACAACAGAAAAAAAAAATGAGAATACTCATAGAACGAATTGTAGGAAACCAAATAAATTGTTCCAAAAGGTTTCAACTTTGAACATGTTCTACGTCTATAGTGTAGTAGAATCTGCCAATATTCTACTCTCAACTGATAAAAATTGATGTTTATGGAATTTTCAAATGAAAGTTAAGTTATACTAAAGGGTGTACGCATAACATTAAATGGAGTTAGACCTAATGCAGTTACAAAATGGAAGAATAATGTACCTGTTCAATGCAGATTCATACATATATATGTTTTTTGAAGCCTTAGCAGTACCAAAATCATCATCAAACAAACCAACCATGACCAAAAGTTTCCTACAAATCACAACATAACCGAATCCTATCTTCATGGGACCAGGCATTGGTGGAAGTGATTTCCATTTACCATGAACAGAATTAAGAACTCACCAATGTGTTTTTTCAGCATCTGCATCAGTTGTCAGTACATAAATCCATTCTTCACAGTACCTACAACATTCATTGTATTATTCCCATACATGGAAAGCCACACTTGTTGCCAAGTTAATAAAAAAATTGATGGTATAATCACCTTAGTTATAATGAAAATAATCATTATTACAATTGTAGCACATCAAATCATATCTAAACACCATTACACAAGAAGTTCATTATATTAGAATCAATGTAGCCCACATGTTTAATTCAACTCCATCGCTAGTAGTTAATTCTATCAATTTATGATGCTTATATGACATATATTGTCTAAAAGGACGCAAGAATAAAATTTTAATGCAGTACTACAAGCTTGTTGGTCTGGTTGAACTCATTCTATCAATTTGTGATTCTTATATAACATATAGTATTTAAGGAGGCAACCAAGAAACTCTAGTACAGTCCTGTAAGCCTCCTACTTTAGTTGACACTCCATTCATTTACAATGCTCAGGAAAATTGTAAAGTTGTAACTAAATATGAAAGGCAGTTTGGATGGCCTAAGGCCTGACATATCAAATCTACAAAGGTAATTGCTGAAATTCAAGTTATAAAGTCCCAAACGTGTTTTCGTTGCTCCACTATACAAATTATTCATCTTAGTGAAACCACATATTTATGATACAAAGAAAGTGTAACTACAATATGATATTTGGAAGATAAGCATTCACCTGAAGGATAAAGTGTCAACACATCCTTAGCCTGAGATATCTCTAAATAGAATGGGCACAATAAGCTTTAGTACATGACATTCACTAAACTCGTACTTTAAAATCAATTTCAAATTACTCTTAGTTATTAACTTGCATATCTAAAAGCATAGAGTGTAATAGGGTAAGTATAAACAGGGTAGGCCACAACATAAAAGGTCTTAAGCTGATGCATATTTTCCTAGTTTCAAAGCCTTTCTTCACTTTGTCCACTGTATGATAGGTACATCTAGAAAAGCTAGAAAATTGGTCAACTGCAAGTAGAATAGTTTCGCTCATGCATCCTGGCACCCCAAGATGATGCTTGACCCACATCTCTAGAATTAGCTCTCTGCTTTAAATTGTAGAGCTCGTCTTCCCATCTTGATCTCCATTCTTCTTTTGCAAGTTCCTTCCAGAGGACAATTAAAATAGTCAAAACAAAATAGCAGCCTTGTATGTGTCAGCCACACATTTATCATGCTAAAGAAACCCCAAGTTAGCACATTATATGAGTCATGGATCACAACACAATACCAACCAGCACCCCTGTCATGACATGCATAAAAAAGGGGTGAATGAATTTTTCCAGTCATTGTTTATAATACAAACCTAACCTAAGATAGTTTCAAATTTTGAGATCCAAATATACACGAATTCAACATTAAACTAAGCCACACAAAACAAATATTTGAAAAGAAATCCAACATACCGTTGCATTTAATTGAAGAGCTATTTAATCCTAATCCACATCCGAAACCATTAACAACTCACAACCAGTGCAACATAAATGTCTGCCAAATCTTGGAAATACATCTAAACAGAGAAAACTACTATGCTAGGCTTACTAAACAACCTGGAGTTCTTTGAATTTTGTTCACATAAAAACTGTTGACGAAGTGTATTCAAAACATTAGGATGAAGATGTTTGGACACTACAAATTTTTTCTATTTCCATAGAGATCAAACTCTATGAAATTGACACAAGAAGTAAAAAATGTTTACTAAACAAAATGAAATCTTCACCAATTAAAAACCAATGTGGCTATAGAGACAAAATTGGCTCCCTTGAAATAGATATTTCCACTAATGTTTATTATGAATAGGCCCAAAAAAAAAACCATTTACAGCACTAACATGATTTCACTCACTGAAAATCCAAGCCTGATTTTTGTCCCCCAACAATTCTTCCGAAATCCCCCAAAAAGGAAACACACACTCACACATAGAGTAAATTAGTCATGTTTTTTGCCAGTTATGTTGGCACACTCGTGAAATTGAACAAGGTTTAAGCTACCCCCGTTACATTCTTGTTGTGCTCTGCCTGGTCCATATGACACGAGTTTCAGAAAGGGAATGAACCCAGGGACAAATATTAGGTCAATTTGGAAAAATAGATATCCCTCAAACTTGGTACCTAAGGAATTATATTCTATATGGTGCAAACCACTGGGGCATATTTATTGCAACAAATAGAACAACCAGGAAAAACAATAAGTTTGAATTCGGGATGCTTCATAACAGTAACTAGTCAAGATATTGGATGTACTACCAATAATTGTAAAGGGAAAAAAATCTGGAAGGTTCACACAACTCTAAAATGCGTTCAATTACAATCATACTTCTCGTCCCCCAATAAGGAATTACTAAAACAGGTACTTTCCAACAGGGAAGGTGTTGATTGAATGGTTTATTGGTCATGCAAGGGATTAGTTGGCTTGAAGGCTAATAATCATCAAGGGCTAGGTCGCACTCACATCCACTTCCAAGGCTAAGTCCACCAATAGGGCCACATTTTTCCATCCACCATGCAGGATGGGGCAAACATACCCATATTTGAACTTGGGTCACAACATCTCCCCAAAATTCCACTAGACCACAACAAAAAAGACATATACATATATATAAATCTATCAGGATCTGAACATGGATCTTTTGCACAACATCAACCCAAATTACCACTAGACCACAGCAAGGCAGACATACACACACACTTGCAATAATAATAGGTTCAAAAAAGAAAAGGGGCATTGAAAATTAATAGCATCAATTCAATCAAATTTTGATCCTAAAAAAGAGGTCCCATATATATATATATATATATACATACTTTTTCTTGGGATTTTCCAAGGAAAAGAAGTGAAGATTTTTCCTTACCTCTTCTGTATAATCCCACTGCTTAATCCCTACGACACCAGAGTGGATTCATTTCACAAAATAACTGTCATACATATTCTTCCTTCTGGGATCACACAAGCTCTCATAGGCCTCCTGCACTTCAGTGAACCTTCTCATGCACTCTTCAGCCTATTCTGGAGGGCACACATCAGGGTGATATTTTCTAGCCAACCGTCTATAGAATTTTTTTATATCCCTCAGACCCACGTCCTCAGAAATCCCCAATAGCTCATAAAATCTTGAAGATCGCTCTACATGACCCATTAAATCCCTGGCAGGTGGGCATATGAGTCTCCTGCAATGCAAAAAATGGTATCGGATATGCCCGTAATTTAGAGATCCAAGAGGGGATGTGACAGGAATCTTGCTCAAGGGTGAAATCTCATAGAATTTGAAGTATATGGGGGATGAAATTGTCATAATTTCCATAATATCTTGGACAAATTGGGGATTTTTTCCTACCAAATTGATGTGAAATACTGAGTACCTATCGGCTTATATATCCATCTTCATATATTAATTCATGAATTCCAGTTTTTTGTGCAATTTTTGTTCTGTATGCCCGCCCTTGATATATGGATGTTCCGTGAAAACCCATGTAGACAAAAAAAAAAATTCCACTATCTGACCTCAGTGTGATTGGAAAACACAATCTTATCGTCATGGAAAGAAATCTGATCATTGAGGAAAGCAGAGATGTCCAGTTCTAAAAGGAAAAAATAAATAGTAATTACTAGGGAATAAAACCAAAGTGGAAACAATTACAGCAATTAATGTGTATACACCAAAACAATACGCCAAAGAAACATTGAATGAGGGATCACAAATCACATACCTCTTCCTCAGCGCCCCCAAATGAACTCTTGCAAGGAAGAATTAGGAACCAGTTATCATGTGTATAATAGACGCAGAAATGAAGAAGGGAATGATGGAAATAAAATCCGAATTGGGAAAATTTATATAGCACATTGAAAGCACATTGTATTGAGTTTTTGAAAGCCAGTGGTTCTTTAAATTATCTCCAGTTGAGGGTTTTGTCTTCTTTAATTTTCTGAAATTAAAGAAATACATAATATTGATAACAAACCTGGTTAATAATTATTGAACTAATTCCAAGATCACCTTACCAATTATGTAACAGTGTCAAAATTCAATTTCCCCTAGATACTTGAAATCTGTGGGCTTCTCTGGCCAAAGTGGCACCATCTCTTCCAGGGGCTTGCAAGAGTAGAGGATAAAGTCTCTCCACTTGAGGGTTTTGTCTTCTTCAACATTGAAGTTGGTGGCGTAGCGCATGCGAGATTTTGGGTCCGTAGAGAAGTACTGCATATTCTCCTCCGTTGTTAGGTGGAAAATATCTCCCCCCACTCGCATCTCGTTTTCCATGGTGGATTTTGAAAGCCCATGATTCTTCACCTACAATTCTCAACATCACATTACTTGATGTGAACAGATATCAAACTGTAAGATAAAATGATAAATGAGATGCTGCAATTGTATAATAATTACCAAGAAGAAGCCCGAGTCTCAACATGCCTAGCCGATTGCTTCCACCGTTGCAGATTGGCCCGTGCCTTCGAGCTCTGAAAGGTCTATCAAGGATATTTTCTTTTCATGAGAATCAATGACAGGACATTGATCTAGGGGCTTGACATAAATCTGAGGGAGAGTGCGGCTACCATTGTTGTCTAGATCTTTGACTCCTCTGTAATGAAGAGGGCATTGTGCTTTTTCTTAAGGCATTTGTTGGTGAGGGTTAAGAGAGGTAGGAGGCAAAGCAGTGGATGCCATATCTCGATCAATGTACAACATAATGAAGGAGAGAAGAGAGCCATGATTCTGGTTTGCAGAGCTCATTGAAGATTGAGCATGAAGCAAATGACTTCCACAATTGTGGTAGAAGCCTAACGGAGCCCAAACACATCATGATCATCTGATTCCAAATAGCCAAATCTACTACTGAGCAGAAAATGTGTGTAGGAAACTAAATATTTGCAACTAATTTTTCCTTTTCATCCAATGGCTGAACATGTTCTAATCATATAACATATAATATAACGGTTTCAGGTTATGACATGATGAAAACATGAGAGTTGTTTTAAAATAGTGATGCCTTATGGTGTAATTAACATTTTTTGAAAATAATAATTAGGGAATTTTTATTCAATCACATAATGAAATATATTGAAAATTTAAATTTTTATTTTGTTAAAATTTTGCAAGTTAAGTTAACTCATATATTATTAGGATACTCGAGAAGAACTTAGTTGACTTAGTTTGTAAAATAAAATTAAAAACCTATATTCCAACATTTTTTTGCATGAATAACATAATAACAAGTAAAATAAATACATGATTTATTTATTTTTTGGTGCAATTTTTTGTGACAATTGGTTGGGATTCTACCGAAACATTCTTTTTCTAATTCCCCACTTTTTAATAAAAAGTCTTTTAAAGTAGGTGGAGTGTTTACCGGTTCATTTAGACCTAGAGTATCTCATGTTGAGGATTCTTCTTGTTCTCGGGATTTAGTTTCAATGGCTTGATCTACCCAATTTTCCATTGTCTAAGAAGTTGACTTACCATGGGATTCATAGCCTAAGTCTCGTGGGTCTAGATCTTCTTTTCTGAGACTTTGAGAGACTTGATCATGTTGTTTTTATTGAGAAAATAGAGTCATTGGAGGTGGAAGAGAAGCTAGAGAGATTTATATTATAAAACTAACTAATGAACCTCAGTGGAACCTACCCACCAAGTAGTTTTTTTCTACTTCCTTTTACAGTTATTTAACCCATTTGTATAATGGTCGGCTATATTGCATATATTAAAATAAGCCTTGCACCCAAGGAGACAAACATATAATCTAGTTTTTGAGTCCAAGAAAAATATTTGTCAGTCAAACTAATTTCAGCTAGGAACCAAGATTGAGATTCATTTGTACACATATTTTAGCATAATTAGTAATGCTTCTCCATTTGGTTTCACACGAGATAAAATGGAACTTTCCTAAAGTGGATCCAATGGCCTAAAAAGAGGGAAAACCACATGGATGCAAAAATAGATTTGGAAGTTGCACTACAAGGAAAAGACCCCCTAGCAGATTTTTTTGAGGAACCCCTTATAAAAATAGCCCAGATATCCGTTTGTGGTGGATGTCTCTAGAGGAGATTGGCGGGTGGAGGTTTTTGCTGATTTTTCTTTTGCGGTGTGTTTCTCATCATAAAACGCATAGGGGCATTTTATGAAAAGCACACCGGTGCGTACTAAAAATTGGCACACCGTGAAACCGTGCTCTACATACAAACCCCCCCGAAGCATCTAAATACTCTAGCGCACCAGTGCTCTACGTATAAACCGGCTCGGTGCGTCTCCTTAATCCAACGCACCATAACAAAGTGAAGTGAACCATTGCAAAAACAACCCGGTGCGTCTAAAATTCCTGTGCACCGAAAAAGGGTTAATTAAAAAAAAATTACCAGTCGTAAAAACCTCATTTTTACTTGTTCAGTGCTTTAGAACTCTTAAGCACCAGTGTGAGTTTGTCTTCTGTGAGGCACCCTACCATCGGTGCAACCATTGCACACATTATTGTCGTCCATTGCCCACTGTGTGGAGTTCAAATTTTCAAAAACGGTCATCAATTTTTTTTTTCAATTCCTCAGCAAAGATGCCTCCTTGATGTGAAAATGTACAGGTAATCTAATTATTTCTCAATAACTAAACCTTTTAGTGGATTAAAATTTTAAATTAACTAAAAATTAACCGTTTAATAAAAAAAAATTATGCGTGGTGCATCTGACACGTTCGGCTCGCACAATTCGCAGTGTTGCTTGTAAATTTGTTGGCCACAACGCGAATGGTGTTAACGAAAACCACACCAGGTTCCGGTGCAGTTCCAAGAAAATGCGCACCGATAGAATTTTAAAAAATAACATGGCATTGCATTCATTTAAACGACCACACCGTTGACTATGTAATATTGTCGGGGGGCAGTGCGTTGACCAAACTAACCGCCGTGGGGCGAATAGTTAGGTCACTGCACCGCCCACTTGATATCATTACATAGTCAATAGTGTGGTCGTTTACAAGACTGCACTGTTGACCATGGACTATTGTTCGACAAATATTTTGATCAACACACTAAACAAAAATATTCCTTAGTTGGGAAGTGCGTGCACATTTTCCATGTGCACCAAGCACGGTGCACAATAAATAAGTATGCACTGGTAATGACACGTTACATGTTTTTTGGGTGCATTGGTGTATTTTTTTTTAAATAAAAATTATATTATATTTTATATTATATATAGATACACTTCTCATTTAATAAAAAAAATGTATTTAATATTTGAATCATTCAACAACGTCAATGGAGAGAACAAAGAGAACAACAATAACCTATAAAGGATTGATATAGCGTGATTCAACTGTGGGAGGCATGAGAGAGGGAGAGGATTTTGTACCCTCACCCTATTACGTAAGCCACCGAGTTTCTCCTAAGCGAGGTAGGCCTCCTCAATTTCTACGAGGAAGATACATCCCTGAAGGGCCATAGTGGGTTATTGGGACAACTGATCTACAGGTGGGATGCCCACCAACAACCTTTCTGGGTCAGTCCTGACTAGTGGTACGAGCCCACTAAGGAGGACATATATTTTATTATTGGCCTATCTAGGAGAAGGCAAGATTTTCCCCAGTTCCTAGATGTCCCCATCGGCTATGCAACATGGAGTCAGTTGGCGTACTCCCAAAGATACGTTAGGGATGATATAATTTTTCCTGCAGATTTTCAGGTGTCTAGTGGTCAGCTACGGATTGCATCATTTGGTTCATCGGAGGTGAGGTGCCTCTCACTACTGCTGACAATGATTGCACACTACACCAGTGATGGAAAACGCATTATTTGCCCGCTTTTATTGTATGTTGATTCGTTATTCCAGGCGCCACAACTTGTGAGATGGTCTGCAATTTTTTTACGATAGTTTTGTATAGCATTATATAGATGTCATTCTCAGGCACGTGGGAGGTTGAACTTCCATTTTTGTTCAGAGGTATTCTATTTATTTTTTGAGAGGTTTCCAAAGACGGGGCCTAATTTTTTTCAACAACCTCATAGGTCGATGTTGCATGTACGGATGCAGATGTGGGGGAAGATGATGCCTAAGAGGGGCTTGTCTAACTTTCCGGCCATGATATATACTAATGCACTAGAGTTGCTAGGCAATGTTGATGATCACTCGTTCGTGATGGTGTCGTGTACATACGCCAGTTTGGACTGGTGACGGTGTACCAAATCCTCTTCAAATAGGACGAGCCACCGGCTGCGAGAGGTAATATTAGTGTTTTATTTAAATTAATATAGTTTCATTTTATTGTCTTAATTAATTAATTAGAATAAAATTTATTCTAACACGTTCTTTAACTTGCATTATTAAATTATTTAATGAAATTTTATAATTATTGTTGTGTACTATAAATTTTGTATATATTGGGACATCCATTGGGGACATGATTCCACACCCACCGAATGATCCGGGTGTAGATGCTGGCGAGGAGATGGCAGAGGCGGAAGATCAAGGTGACAGACCTGATCCTCGAGTGCAGATACCCGCGGGGGTGTGGTGTAAGGCAAACACCAGATTCAGAATAGAGTTGGGTGACCAACTATGTCGACTCCTAGTTGATGAGGGAGTCTACCCTACTACAATCATAGAGATCCAGGTTAACCGTAGGTTCACAGAAAACTGGAGAGATATTCCCCACGATACGATGACCCTCATGCGTCATATCATTGGATTTTCACGAGTACTGGCGGCTAGGAGGGATAGGCGTCATGGAGATGCACGACAGAGCAACGCCTCATCTGATGATCATGATCACGAGGGGAGTGATCATCATTCTATTACTCCACCTCCTCCTCCTCCACCTCACATCGAAGATCATGAGTAGCCAACACCCAATCCTGATCAACGGGCATCTTCTGAGTAGTCTACACCATCTCAGTAGAAACCTAGTCCTGAGCAGACACAACCATCGACTGAGCAAGCACCTGAGATTTTGAGTAGGCAAGTCCATCTGAGCAGGCAACATCATCTACTGAGCAGACTGCACCATCAATGACTCATTAGCAAGTAGTTCCTGAGAAAACTGCACCACTGACTAATCAGTCGGCACCTCCGAAGCAAGGACGTCATCTATCTGAGCATGAGGTTGCACCATCAACTAAGAAGGCCTCGACTAGTACTAGTATTGATGTAGTACCACCAAATATTTGACATTTATATGCAGTTATATTACAGTTGTATATTTTTGAAATTATATATATATATATATATATATAATCCATGTATTTTATGTTCATGTTGATGTAATTAATTTACATGTTGGTGTTCATCATGATGTGTATATTGTTAGGTCATGTTAGATATGTTCATTTAATGTGTTTGAAGATATATTTGTATATGATAGCAGTTATTTGACATGATATGTATATTTGATGTTTGTGTTGTGATGATGTTATACAATGTTTGTTTTTTTTTAGATGATCATGATCACAATGATTAGATGATGTTAGCGAATTTGAATGTCTATTTTAGAATATGATGTTTGTACAAATGATATTTATTAAATATTATGTCATGATTGTAATTGCAATTGCATGTAAAATTGTAAAATTGTAAATTAATTTTCAATTTTGAACCATAACTACCGTAAGTAAAACGTATACCGTAAATATTGTTAAATTACCGTAATTGTAAAATTGTAAATGTGTATGAATATAAATAATTGTAAAATAATAAATAAAATTATGAATATGAATTGTAACCGTAATAATTGTATATGAATTTTTGTAATATAATAAAGTTTAGAAAATAATGAAAATAAATTCATGTTTAGAATTATCATTATTGCTTGAGGGGTCTTGACCCAAGTTATGTTTTAATGTTTTCCAAAAAACACCTGTACTACTGGCCCTTTTGTTAATGGCCTGCTTGCATAGGTCAAGGTCTTAGCCGAAGTAGTATGGGAGGGTGCACCCTAAGAAAGAGAAATTTAGTTAAAGTGGGTCCCTTCAGATCTAAAATATCTGTGCAGGAGAAGCCTTAATATAGAAACCCTTAACAGTATATCGATGGGGTAACTTAATAGAAGGTCATAAATCATCATATAACATATAAACAGAGTAATCACTTAAACTAGATCTATGCATTCATAACATCGTATACACGTGTGCACCAGTAAATCATCAGTATTCAACGAGCAGGTAGAATCTCAAATTAACATAAAGCGTAGTCGATAATGATAACACAATAACACTTAGATATCACAAAACAATCTTCTCATTCATTCATGTCCAGATTCAACTTACAGACTCTATCTACCAGCCCGTGCACATAGCCAGTGGGGTCTACACACAACCAGCAGGAGCCCTTACCCAGAAAATTGACACAAAAGATCCACCAGTTCGTATCCACGCTTAATCCAAAACTTAGCCTCCCTCTAGACTCGATTTATCCATCTATTTATAACATATTATCCTACACTACTCTATGGTCTGCAAACCATGGTTTACGGACTCTTGGTCTACCCTTTGACCTATTACAATTCATTGGGGGCTTTGACCTGCCCCAAAGCCCCTGCGCTACACTAGAGATTACAAAATATTACAAAACTATACCAAAAATGCAGTTAGGGGACCTTGCTACAACAGACCCACAACACAATATTGTGACTCATCCTGAGGCACATTATCAGTGGGATCTTCATTATCTCCTGGAGCTATTCGATAACGACAACCAATGGGGGAAGGACACCTATGTTCAACCAACGTTTGTGAAGTTGGGCCTTTAGTAGCTGCGGTGACACTCTCCAATATTTTATTCAACTGCTTCATGGCCCCATCTAATTCCTACGAAACCTTGAGAGCTTCGTCAACCCATGGAGTTAGGTGGTAACTAAGTACCTTTTTTTTGCATCGGAGCCCCTCAATTTCGTGTCTGAGCGCATGTTTAGTCTGAATATGCACTAGTCGTTGGTCTGGGCCAAGAGTGGGCATGGTGGCTTCCATTTTCTCAAAATCTTGCTCCTTTTGGTGCAACTCCTTATTGATTTGGCGAAGGAGGGGATCACGCTGCACGTGGGACCATAACTCCATAGTAGTCTCAAAAAATTCGATGCCCTCAATGATCTGTGCAGTAATACTATTTGTAGCTTCCATGATGAGCGCGGCTCGTTGGGTGCACACCTTCGGAGGGGTCTCAGTTTGTAGCTTGGTCTGCAGCGATGCAATCTGTAGTTCCAAATTAGCCTTAACAACCTATGCTTCAGTCCACGAGGCATTCAAAGCAGTGACCAAGCCTTCTACCTTGGCCTGTGGTGTAGCGGAAGCAGGAGTGACTTCTGGAATATCCTCATAGAGCTAGTTTATCAGCTGCTCTAATTCCGATTGTTGCGTGATGGCGGCGATGTGTGCTGCCTGGGCTTGGGCGGTTTCGGCAGCTTTGGTCACAATAGTGTGCTCGGCCTCACTGAGTTGTTGTTGAGCCCGTAGCTCTCTGTTCTGAAGCTCACTGGTGATGGAGATAAACAAGTCATGTAGCTGCACACTCGTTAGTTGCGCAACATTTAGGTTGACCGAAGAGCATCCGTGGACTTGTTCGCACAATACCGAGGGGACCATAGAAAAATGCGCCCGGGAGGGGGCAGATCTGACTTTCCATCACAGTGGCCAAGGCTGTAACTATACCTGGCTGGCTTGCTTGATTCTGCCTCATCTGATCCATGATCGCCTGAAGTGTGTCTACTTTTAGCTGAAGGGCTTGCATTTCAGACTGCAAGGCATTTATCATGGCCTTATGTTGTTCTTCCAACGTAGCCCATCGGTCTTCTGACGCGATGGTGACGACGTCCGAAATTTTGTCTAAGTCATCTTTCGTCAATGTGACCTCTATGTCTACGCTAGGCTTAATTGCATTACGCTTCTTCCTAGGCCCTTTGGGAGTTTCGCTGGTGTGTTTCGTACCATGTAGGGATGCCACATCTTCACCACCAAAGCCTTCGAGTCCCTAATCATGTTACGACTCCAGCTCTGTCCTCATGGTAACATCCTTAAGGGTTGTTGGGGTCGTAATTCTCTTCGTAGCAGGTACCTCAGATTCCTTCGCTATTTCCATTGGAATGGTATCCTTTGGGGTTGCACTTTGGCTAGATGTGCCTCCTATACCTAGGTCAGATGACTTGAATCCAAGCTTCCACGCTGGTGTCCAAGTGGCAATCAATTAGTTAATATCTATTGTTGTGGCCATATAAGGGAGAGTATACCAGGCTGGATCTCCACAGGCCTGAATCTGCACATTGCTCATAGTAACCTGAAATTTCGCAATATCCTTGCACTTTTCCTAGACCGCGGGTGACAAGTGTGGCTGGGAATGAATTGTTGCTACCAGGGCATGATCAAATAATACCCAGAAGACCTTGTTCTCCTCGATCCACTTGGGATCCTTTTAATCCCATATATTTGAAAACTGTGCACCCTCGCACATATCTGGCTCAAGTTATGGGAGCACTAGCTCATGAGGTGCCTCCCACATAACCAAGGACATTAACATCATCAACCATGAGTAACAGAACACTTTCCCATGTTCCTGCGCCTCACACACGTTTTCTAGAAATTTTTCAACAAGGTACTGTGAACAGTTGTAGCAAACCCCTTTTTCGCATCTATCGGCGAGTTTAATGACATAGGTCGGGACGACCGATGCCTAGTAATTGCGCATAATTTTGCTTGCAAGTAGTATGGTACACATGTGTTCTCCCAGATCATTTATTGTGTCTACCACAAATTCTCTTTTATTGCGAGCAACCTGATATTTCTCCTTGACTTCGTCAGAAATCCGCTTATTGTACTTCTTACCAATGCCCTCCTTAGGATTTTTCCCATGCATGGGGAGGCCGATGATTCGGTGAATTAAGGAAACATCAATCGGGATGCAACCTTGGATCCACAAACACCCATCATGGACTAGCGCCAGCAACTAGTGAACAACCAAGTTTGTGATGTTGTAGCAGCCAAAGTGGGGAATGTGCAACAGGTTTAATATCCCTGAACCTGCCAATCTGCGTGCCCACAGCATTGGCTCTACCTTCGACATGTTATTGTACATCACTCTTTCAAGATATAATTCTGGAGCCAGTGTTGGGAAGGTTTCTAGATTGGCTAGATCATGATCATCGAACTTAAGGATGGGGAGGCCTTTGAACATATCACCAACCAGGGGCACCTCCGTTGGGACCAGAGGTATCTGCAGGTAGGCACAGACAACATTAACATTCTTGGGGACACACTCCGTTGGCTTGCTTGGCTTAACATATGGAGGCAGCCAGAAAAGTGGAGTTGCATGAAGAGCTTCCGCTCGAGCCGTCATAGGGTACTTCGATGAATCAGGTGAGTAGCCCTTATGCACCATTCGAGGGGAATGCACAATCCGAGGGGACGTGCATGGTTTTACCCTGGCCCACTTCATATATTTTCCTTTTACTTTCTCAGCTCCCTTCACCTCCCCTTTGTCCTTCCTTTTGGCCATCGTAGACATAACCTCTTCTATATCAGAGGTTACTTCTAATACCTCTTCAGATCCAACTTCCCCGGAAACCATTGTTGGGCCGAAGATAAGGTATGTTTTCACTCTACCTTTACCTCAAATTGTTATACACATTTAGGAATTTTTCCTCATCTTAATATTAAAGGAAAGGAATATTAATGTAAAATAAGGACAAATGAACTAACGGTAAAAGGGACATTTAACAAAGGGAATTTGAATTATTGTATCTTTATTCACAGGGAAACAAAGAAACTGAATCGACGAAAATTAGAAGACGACTGATAGGCAAAGACTAACAGAATCATAATGACTCCCATGGGCCAGCGAAAGACAGAAAGGCATATCCATGTCCAAAGAACTCAAATGACAGCCACAAGCAGTGGGTTGTCGTTTGGAAAAGACCGTTACCTCTAATTAAAATCGCCTTTAAAAGGACAAAGACAAATGAGATGGATAGAGCTATATAGGGATTTTCTTTTGTAATAGATGTATCGGGACATAATTGTCAAGTTGTATTCATGTGTTAACCTTCAACTTAATAAATATTTTTTTTTTTTTGAATAGTCATTCTCTGAGTTTTCCTTAGTGGTTGACTTCTAGTGGTTTGGGCCCAGCCCTAGGAGTTTATGTGCTAATCTATGTGCTATACATTCAATTACAGAATTTACATTTCAGTCATCGAATGTGTTTTGTGAGATATCATTTAATTGGTTGAGTTACGAACATAGAACAATAGAGCTTTCTCTTTAACTAGAATAGTTTATTGTTCATGCTTTCTGGCTTACATTCCATGTTTTGATAGCTATTATATGCTTCCATCATTTCCTAATTCTTTTATATTTGTTTCATTGAGCTTTAGCATGAGTGCCGTTCAATTCTATATATAGCTAAGAATTTGATCTTTCCATCATTACTGTAAGGCGTGTAGTTGTTAATTGATTGAGAATGATGTTAGCTAATTAGTTTACAAAGAGAATTCCATTGCAAAATTAGATAAGAAACTATTGTCAATTTATTGAAGTTGTTTTTCAATTCAGTAGGACTACTGTTCAATTCATTTGTGTGATGTTCAATCGTAGTTTACTCTTTTCCGTGCTTACTTAGACAAAATAGTTAAACAACGTTTCACAATTCCATTTCCCTTTGAATTGATTGAAATTTGAGAATTATATAATCCTCTTCATGATAATATAGAGTAATATTTCTTGATATCACTTGCATATATTATGCGTGACACTCTTGAAATAAAAATACTTTCCCTGTGTTGACAATTGAATGAGAAGCATCAAAGTTGCTTGTAACAGTCACCTTTGTGAACCAATTGGCACTGTTTCCGGGGAGAGTGTTTAAGACTGATGTCATTCATTTATTTTTCTCTTTTTCTGCGAAGAATTGGGTATTAAAAATGAGAGGTAAGAACCTGTGTACCGGCAATAAAAACATTGTCTCTCTAGCCCGCTTCTCAGAATTCTGTAGAGGCTAGTAGAATAGGTGCTCTTGTTTTATGACTAGGAAGAAAAAGATAGAAACAAATCAAAATCATCCACTTAAGTCTACGAAACCCAAAGGACCAGTGATCCTTGTTAGAACAACATATATAGATGAAATCATTAAGAAATCTGAATTCCAGGAATCCGTAGGACCCAGACCCATTCCTATTCAAAGTCCTACTACACTCCCTCAGGCAGCAGTATCACCGTCTGCAACCCTGTTGACCAGATAAATCAATCTTGCGGACAAGATCAATCTCCCTAGTATGAAAAATTAATCTATCAACAAACATCCAAATAAACCTATCTTTCTCTAGAGATATGCGATTTACAAAAGAATACTATAAAGGTGTTAAGGTCTTACCGTAGATCCAATGTTTGTTCGAAGTAGTTGTCCCTCGATCACTTGAAGGAGTTATCCTTATAGACCTACAGTCACAAACAAGAAAACATTAAATAGCACATGTATAGTAAATATTATAAATCATGCCTATCATGGTGATCAAGGAATCCATGAAATAAACAGTTAATTAATAGCTTATTGAGAAAAATGAATTCATTTGTATTAACTTTGAATAAAGAAAACCTTACAGCCTTAGCCTTGATGTTGAACAGGCCTTTCCGGGGTCCGAAGCAGGAATATCCTCTACACTGACAAGCCTTGCACTCTTCCAACCGAGACAGATAGAGGTATGTGATCTCTCCTCACAAAATCTCAGTTAAATGAGTATGAATCCCAACAACAATTAACCTCAAATAATTCTAAAGCTTCAACTCCCCTTGAGGCTACCCAATGCCTCTTTTTATAGTGCAAAAGAGGAGGTTTCAGTTCCAACTATGAAGGGATAGAATCCTCCTTCAAAGGGATAAGCTTTTCACATCAAGGGGTTAGCTCCTTAAGGTAAGGGATACATGAACCTCAAAAGAGTGGTTCTGCCACCGCAAGATTCTTTCAAGAGGCTTCTAGAATTTACTAAAAGTGAGATTTTTGAGTTTACTTGCGCCTTTTTAATATTTTACAGGGGTCCACACCCATAACACAGATAAAGTGCGTTCAGGTACGCAGGAATCATGAACATTAGGTTCGAGACCGCAGGCAAGACAAAGAGAAAGCACGATACCAGAGTTAAGGATATTTTTAAGAACTTTTCTCTTATTTTCAAGGCTTGACATGAGGAACTGATGTGTTAGAATTTCAAAGGAAGAAGTATGAGTGATAATGAGCTCATACAAATAGCAGAATGACAAGATGACAATTTTTAGTGCAACAGATTTCCCCCTAAAGTGCAAAGTCTAGAATAGATGAAGTTGAAGTCTTTCATATATGAAGAGTGCAGTACTTTATCATTTCAAGGATCATCCTGTGGGCACCCCAGTCGGAACCTATAAAAACATTCAAAGCAAAATATATATATGTAAACATATCATCGCTGAGGTAGGAATTCCCATACTCAGATCAAAACTAACTAGAAACTGATTTAAACTGTTCTGATACAGGAATGATTTTCAATACATCAACAGTATAGACATATGTAGACACAGTATGGATGCAACCATATGTTTATGAATATTCCACTGTATAAATGATAAAAAAATTCCTCGCAGCTTGGATGGTAGAAACTAGATCCAGGGTCTTGATTTCTGCTTCTCGAACTAGTACGATTCTATCCATGTGAATAAATGTGTCAAAGTCGAACATGGTAGAAACCACTTGATTACCAATCAATGATGTAAACTGTTAACAAGTGTGAGAGTAACCACCAGTAATGTCAATGGCCTCAAATTAATCAGTACAATCCATGAAATGTGAATGAATGAGATGAAGTCGAACATGTCACAGAATCTTTCGATCGAAGGTCAATGATGCAACCTGTCATCGAAGGCGAGAAACCTACCATTGAGGCATGCAGATTTCAAGTTACTGACGATTTCTAGATCAAATTCCTAGATAATGAGCCGTCATCGATAGGAAGTCATCCGTCGTAGGCAAGCCCACAAAACAAAATCATAGATCAATTTTTGAAGAAATATATTGGCAAGGACTGACTCAGGGATGGTCAAAATGGAAGAAATTTTTTTCACAAATGAATGGTTTGTTTGAACTATCCTCTTGAACACTTAACAACACCGCAGATGGTTTGGTGACAATTGACCCAAAGCTAATACCCAGAAACCAGCTGAAGACTTTCAAAATGGTTTGATTAACTGTTAGGCAAAGGATTTCCCAACCCAGGTGAACAAAAGTGTCGTTTTCACAAGTGGTTAACGGCTTTTCGAATAATCAAAATACAACAAATAGGTTCATTTTTCTCTCTTTCCCCCCACCATTTCTGGCAAGTATCTCTTTATTTTTGACAAGCTTGATGAGGATAACATTTTCTTGTTTATAAGCTCATCCTTCGGATGAGTCCAACTTATTTTAAGATTCGTACCCTAAGAAGGAGTGGTTCATTCCTATTTTGAAATTGAACAGGTCCTTTACTGTTAAATTTTAACAAGTCCGGTATAGGAGAAACTTGGTGTTTTTTCAATTTTAGGGAGTCAGAAGAAAAAACTTAAGAAGACTCCATTGGGGTACTTTTTCATAAATTTAGTCTCTTGAGCCCAAAAAAGGATAAAATAATGCAGGAGAGAACTCTATTGACTGTAATTAGTCAACATATACCTTTTTCGTAAATATTCCATTTCAGTCCATAAAAGGGGTAAACTTATACTGAAGGGATGATCATTCATTTATTTTAACAAGTTCGAATAATCAAGTGCTCGGCAATCTTTTCAATTTTCGAGAGTCTCAAAAGAGCTTAAAAGAGGACTCCAAGTTTTCTCTTTTTCGTAAATTTTTGAAAGAGTCCGAAAAAGTGATAAAAGTATGCTCTTTGTTGAAAAACGATCAATTTTCCCGAAAAATCCAATTTCTGCACAAAAATTCAAAACATTACACATACGTGTTTAAGATAAATAAAAATGTTTTCAAACATAACCTTTTTAAAGTGAAAAATAAAAAAATTAAAAATTCATTTATTCGAAAAAAATTATAAAAAGGGCTTTATAACTTCATTTTTACCATTTGAGTTCAGAGTGAAATGTAAGAGCTTTTGGGTAAAAAAGTTCCTGCGAAAATTTTGGAAAATTTGCCCAGCGAAATCGAGAACTCTCAGCTCTAGGTAATCCACGACCTCATTATCTTTCATTTCATCTATTTATATTTCGTTTTTTAGGCTTTAGATTTCATTTTTTAAGCAAAAATCGGTTCAAAAAATCACCCGCGGGGGTCCGCAGGTGCAACACGCGGGCCCTGCGGACCCCGACTTTTTTATACATAGAAAAAAGTCTTGGGTCCGCACCTGTTTCACAGCACCCATGCGTTCCTACACACTGTGTAGGAGAACAGAGTGCGGACCCCGCGCAATTAAATTTCAAACTCAAATTTCTCCAATTCTGCCCAAAATTTTTCAAACTAGATTGTTCTAATATATCTTTTTATGCATTGTAGGATATACAAGATACTAATTTGGAGAGAAAGCAAGCATGAAGACGTATATGACGCTGCAATGCTTCATTTGCCTACAATGTAGGCATTAAGAGCATGCGGTTTGTATAAATTCTAGGCCATTCAGGGTATGAGGGCACAAGTAGACCTCTTGACGTGGCTGGTGAACAGATGGAATGTACAAGACAAATGTTTTATTATTGGCGACCTCGAGCTCGAAATTGAGCTGGAGGATAACTATTTTTTGACTGGTTTGTCCAAGAGGGGTGAACAAATTTCTCTATTTGGGACTAGGCCAGGTGGCCAGTCTTTCGCTAGTCTTCGACTAGAGTTTTGTAATGATCAGGCAGACCCTCGAGACAAACGGATTGACATAAAAACTATCATCCATCCCGAGCTTAAATTTATTGCATTTACTGTCACTAGACTGTGTGGGAGTGCATTGTTGCTTGTGGCTATCGATTCCCAGATGCACATTGTTGTAGACTGTTTTCGAGGCACCATTTTCAACTGGTGCGAAGCTGTGTTGGCCAATGTAAAAGGCCAACTAACCAGAGTAAAGAACGGAAAGCCAAAAAAATTTGGATATGGATCCATTGTAGTCACCTTTACTCTAGAGAGGATCCCCATGTTAGCTCCGCAGAACATTCCTGTTGATGTTGGTCGACCTCGAGAACCTAGGATGGTTCTTTGAGTTGCTTTGATGGCCCGTCACACTGCTGAGGGCGTCGAGGTTGTTAGATTTCCTTCTACATATTTTCGTTGGTTAGAACACCAAATTTTTGTTATAGAGGACTTTCCATACGCCGAGATAGATTTCCGCGGTGACCGAGAGATGGCTCTCCCAGTAGGGGAACAATGGGATGAATCAGGTAAAAATCATTTTCAACAATTTCTAAGTTCTAATTTTTTGTATTTTAATCATCCCAAAACTAATAATCAAAATTTGAAATGCAGATGTGGGCCCACGGCGACCAACCCATCTCCAGCCTTATGAGAGGAGGCATCCAGCTGCTGCAGCACCAGCCCCAGAGGGCCAATCAGTAGATATCCTGTCTGATTTAGAGCATCACCTAGAGCGCTTGACTCTAGACATTCCAGAGACCGACATAGATGATATTCCACTTAGATTACAGAGATATGTGATTGGTGTCCCGGGACCTTTTAGGAGGTTCCTATGTAGGGTGGCCTGGGTAGTGGTCTCTTATCGTGATCATCATCAGTGATAGGATGATTGTTTTGTAGACTCATATTTTTGACCTTTTGTATTATCATTTTTTCCAATCATAAGGTGTTTTCAACCTATGATCGAAGATGATGTATATTTTTGAAAAAAACTTCTATGCTATGATATATCACTATTACCGGCTATATGTGTACATGTTATTGAATGTTGTTTAATTTACTGTTTTGATTATTGCAAATGTCGATTTATCATACTAGAAGCAACTGCATCTGCTAATGTATTTAAATGTCTTGGAATATGATGATATTCAATGTAATCAAATTCACATTCCAAGAGACGAAATCTTAAAAATAATTGTAATAACACTGGATTTTCTAATGGCATAAACCCTGTTAAGCTGTAATAAAACAAGTTCAGAATCGAACCTAACAATCAAAATCCGAATTCCAAACGATATGGATTCAGATAATAACTCAATCACTTCACTATACTCTGCAATGTTATTCGTTGTTTGACCAAGGCTTACCCCATGCATGGATACTAACTCGTCAGAGGGTTAATAGATATCCCAAGCTGCGGAAGAAATGTTCAGTGTACTACGACAAGCACCATCAGCAAAACCAATGTAGGTTTGAAGAGACGTCAACATCTGCAATATCAAGAGTAAGACTCAGATAAGCAGGAATAGTGATAAAAACACACTCTAAACTAGGCACGCTTTTCTAATCTAAGACACACTAGCAGTAAAGAAATCTAATCTAATAAAAAATCTCCACACCAAATTTAAGCATAATATCTCTTCAGATAAAGCCCATTTCTGGGTTTATCTGAAGGGACACTGTCGAAATCTATCAGCTCATAGGCCCCTTTTACCATTTTTCGCTTAACAATGAAAGGACCATGCCACATGGGCACAAATTTTCTAGCCCCTAGCTTATCGTTGGCTTGATCGTACACTAAGACTAGGTCTCCTTCTAAAAAACTATGAGGTGTAACATTTCTATCGTACTGAGCCTTTATTCGTTTGACATGAGCCTCATTTGCTAATGCATCATTTCATCGATTCTCATCTAGTTGAGCCAAGTACAAAAAATGTTTCTCCTCTTCAGATGTAGCTGGGAGTAATTCTATGGCTAATTTCAATGACAGAATTTCGCATTCAATAGGAAACACAGCTTCCAAACCGTAAACCAGTTGAAAGGGAGTGAAACCAGTTGATGTTTTTACTAAGGTCCGATATGCCCAAAGTGCTGAAAATAACATGGAATGCCAATTCAACTTATGAATACCAATAATTATTTTGATCATAGTGACTAAAACGTTATTGATAGCTTCAACTAGACCATTAGCCTGCGGATGATATGGAGTAGAACTATCATGGCGCAGGCCAAGTTGATCTATCAGTTCAGTCATCATGATATTTCAAAAATGACTTCCATGATCTGTAATAATGGCTTGAGGAACACCGAATCTAGCAATTATATGATTGAACACGAAAGTTACAGCAGTCTTGCTGTCTGTTGAAAATGTAGGCATTGCCTCGGCCCACTTAGTAAAATAATCTACTGCTAATATAATATATGCATGCCCCCCGGTCGAGTGAGGGTTACATGTAATAAATTCAATACCCCACTTTGTGAAAGGACCAACAACAATTATAGGGTGAAGAGGAGCGGGTGGTGCACGCATTTTAAGATCAAAGACCTGACAATTGTGGCATTTCCAGACAGCATAGATACAATCTTTGAATAACGACGGCCATAAATAACCAGCGCACAATATCTTTTGGGCTATGGAATACCCAGACATATGACCGCCACATGCTCTAGAATGGTAGTTATTTAGAACCTTCTTAGCTTCTTCATGAGTAAGACAGCATCGGAAAATAGAATCTGCTCCACGATGATAGAGTGTATCACCAATAATATTGTATTGTTGGGATTGGAAATGTATTTTATGTGCTAATATAGTGAGATTTCAGGCCGAAAATATTGGGTTTGGAGATAAAAAATAATATCCCCATACCAACGATCAAGAGTACTAATAAGAAACAAGGATTCATTTGCAATGGGCTGTTCTGCCACAATTTCAGTATCAGTAGACGGGAAATCACACATCAGTTCGGCAAAAACCAAAGATTTCTTTGCCTTGGATTTTTCAAATTCCAAGTCAAATTCCTGCAGGATAACTATCCATTTGGAATACTTGCCCCCTAACAATTGTTTGGTCAAGATGTACATCATAGGGTTACAGTCAAGAATTACTGTGGTTTTGCATAGTAATATGTAGTGTCGAAATCTTTGGACAACTTGAATAGCTGCCAAGGCCAATTTCTCCACATGTGTTTATTTGATCTCAGTCGGACGCAGATTTAGATTAAGATAGTAAATCACATGTTCACTGTTGAATTCATCTTCCTGAACTAAATCCATTCCAATGGTGGAATGAGAGGTGGCAAGGTACAAAAAATAGTCCTGGTTGTAATTGGGAGGATGCAATAACGCTGCATGGGTCAATGTGTGTTTGAGTGCATCAAAAGATCGATTAGCGATTTCATCCCAAAAGAATGGAATGTTTTGTTTTAACAACCTGGTAAAACCCTTTGTTAACTCGGCGTAGTTAGGAATGAAGCGACGTAAAAAATTTTCTTTCCCCTGCAATCTTTGGAGTTGGTGCAAAGTCGAAGGAGGAGGTAGATTGACAATAGCTATGACCATTGACGGATCAATGCGAATGCCTTCTTTTGAAACAATAAATCTCAGTAAACGACCCGATTCTACACAAAAAACACATTTGTGTGGATTCAGCCGAATTCGATAATGCCTACATCTCATAAATATAGCTTGTAAATGAGTGATATGGTTAGCCCTACGCGATGAATGAGCAGGTAAATCATCGAGATAAGGCTGCACAATGTGCTTAATTTCATGAAATGCATAAGACATGACCCTTTGGAAATTTTCCCCAACGTTATTCAATCCAAAGGGTAGTTTGCATTAAGCAAATTTTCCCCACGGACAAATGAAAGATGTTTTAGGTTGATCAGCAGGGAGTACGTTTATTTGATTATAACCAGAAAAACCATCCATAAAGGAAAAAATTTCACTACCGACACAATCATCGATAATTTGATCGATATAGGGGGTTGGATAATTGTCTTTAGGACAAGCTCGATCAATATCCCTATAGCCGATACATACTCTTATCTTTCCTTGTTTTTTGTTAATAGGAACAATATTCGATACCCAATCGGTTAAAGGAATTGGATAAATGAAACCTGCACGAAGTAATTTCTCAACTTCGACTTTGATAGCAGTAGCTTTTCTCGGATGTATCTGACGTAAACGTTGACGAACAGGTTTGGCGTCCGGGTAAGTCTTTATTTCATGTACAACAATTGACGGATCGATCCCTGGCATTTCTTCATATGACTAGGCAAACACATCATGGAATTCTTGAAATAGGGCTTTATAAATTTGGATTTCATCGTCCGTACAACAAGCACCTATATGAATGTTTTCAATTATTCCTGGCTTAACTGAAATTTCAATAGGAATCGTTCAAGAGATATTTTCCAAATTTAACTCAGAATCATGATTTCGCAATGGATTCTGTGGTTCTTTGACATATTCAACAGTAAAAATAGAAGTGAAATCATTTTCAAAATGATCCAGCTCAGGTAAAAACGAAGATCAGTGATGTAGATCTTCCCATGGCAAATCGTCAACAGACAAAAGTTCACGAATCTGCTCATCAGTGTGAACAAGATCGGGAAATGTCGTTGGGGCTGAGCTAGATATAGAAAGTGATTCCTCATGGATCCCATTCATTGGATTAGTTTTGGTTGAAGAAGGATTGGAAAGTGACTATACAACCTGATATGCAATTTCAAAGGGACTCAAAGGCATCACGCCATCAAATGAATCCAACTCGGAGTCGGAAGGTATGATCCAAGGATCATCAAATGTAATAGTATTTGATGAAATCATATGAATAGTTGCGATAGAAGGCGATACGTTAGGAGGAGGAAAGGAAAAATTTCCTAGTAAACCATAATCTTTTATCAAACCTACCCCAACATCCTTGTAAGGGATAGCCATTTTACCAACGTACTGGATTTTTTTTGTAGAGGATGGATCGGAGGAGAAATAAGTTAACTGGTCTATTGTAATGATATTTCCTTGATGTGGAAACTTGATAAGCCAAAATACCGAAGAAACAATAGCATTCATAGCATAAGACCAACTATGACCCAGGAGAAGGTTGTAATCTAGAGGGGCATCAACCACTTCCACATCTAGATTTACGGTTTTGCCTTCGACCCCTTGGATTGGGTTTCTCGATCTGTAGCGGATCAGAAATGGGAGGAGGTGTAGTTGATGTGTTTGAATTAGAATATTATGCTTCTTTACCACCAACAAGACTTTTACTACCATAATCTTGTGATCGCATCACAATCCTAACATGAGACATCATCATAATAGGTTCTTCTGAGGCATTCGAGGTCGAACCAATCATCTTACTATCTTGAGTGGGAAAAGGATCCTTCAAGATAGCAGATTGTTGAGAACCTTTAACAAATTTCTAAACCTCTGCTGGATGTGGGCATTCCTTAGTAAAATGATCCTCGTCACAAATGAAACAGGGATAGCGAGGCTTGCGTTTTTCATCATTAGATTCATTTTTATCAGTTTTATCTTTTGAATTCTTTTTTATTTTATTCTTCCCCTTCTTTTTACCGCCGGATTTAGATTTGGACGTAGATGTCTCTACGACATGAATGTCGGTAGAAATTTTAGTGGAAGACTCTCCTTTTGGGGAATCAGGTAAAGTTATTATAGGAGAAAAACTCTTCGAATATTTCTTCTTACTTTTAGTAATAACTGTACCAATCATACCATCAACGGCATGAGACCCTGAAGGAGCTACAGTTATTTGACCTTGTTTTGGAAGATTGGGGATTTTTTCATGTAAAGTACCTGACTGCGTATAGACGAGGTCAAGGTACTGAGCTTGAGCAATGACTTGCTCCTCAGTAACAACTCCGGCCTTAGCTACAACTTCAGTGATTTTGGGTAATAATGATTTAACAAACCATTTCGCCAAAATTTGATCTGGAATGTAAGCTTTCACCAAATGCCTTCTATATCGCCATTTGTGAATATGATCAAAAATATATGTGGATGTGGATTGCTTTAGCGAATTCAATAGTTCCATGCCATTGTCGTATCTGACAGGCAACTGAAAATGAGTTAAGAAGGCAGTTGCTAAATGACTGAAATTATTAAAAGATCCTCGTGGTAACTCAATGTACCATTTGGCGGCAAGACCAATAAGAGTTCGTTGAAAAAGACGTAAGCGAATTGAATCATCAATTATCGAATTAGACGCACACCAGAGGTGATAAATCATAACATGATTTGATGGAACCTCTCTTGACTTACCCTCGAATTTTGGTATATCACTAGGTAAATTATGCGTCATTGGCGGCTAATACAGATGATAGAAAATTGGATCATTCGTAAGGCATGTCAAATCAGGTAAATCCAAAGTTGCAATAAATGGTAACTGACGGTTAGGGTCGCGAAAACCTTGAGTAACAAGAGCAGTTCCGGGAGGAGGATACCCAGGATAACTGGGAATCGGATTTTCATTAGAAATTGTGTAACCTCCCGAGAAACCAAGATTAACTGCACCAATATGTGGTTGTTTAGGTTGTTGATAAGTATAGCGAGGGTACGATTGATACTGATAAACTGGGTTTTGTGAAACGGGACCGAATTGATACTGTCCCTAGTATGGTTGATATGTGAATTGCAGTTGACTTGTAAAAATCGTACTTGTATCATCTTGTCTCGTAGGTATCTGGACCAAATTTTGAATTGTAGGTCCTGACTGGGGTACAGATACTTGAGGGATTTGCATGGATGCAGGGATAGAAGAAACCAGAGTCACAGATACTCCAGATACAGGTGTTATAGGTTGAACAGATGTTGCAGTAGTTTGAGGCGGAGTCTGAGGTGTACTAGGCCCAGACTGCTAAACAGAACCAAGTGCAAGGGTTTGAATAGTAGGCTGGACAGGTTGTTGGGTTGGACCATAAACCAAAGGCTGTCCAGGTTGAGTAGACAACTGCACATTAGGTTGCATAGTCTGTTGAATTTGGGATGGATCCCACACCATTTTTATTCTGAGGTATTGTCCCGTAGAAGGTTGAATGTAAGGACCATAGCCTGGTTGAACGTAGGGTTGATAATTAAGTGGTAAATTTCCATTTCCTTGTACAAATGATTGACCAGAAGGCGGTTGGAAACCTTGAGTTGGGTACTAACCTTGAGGTTGATAACCCTGAGGCTCGTACTGAATCTGGGGTTGATAAGGACCTTGAGGAACATACTGAGTTTGGGGTTGACCTTGGGGTATGTACTGTTCTGAAGGTTGATAACCTTGAGGTATGTACTGTCCTTGAGGTTGTTCTCCAAAATAATATTGTGCCACATTTTGTCCTGGGAAAAATTTACCTTGAGGTTGCCCCCCAGGTGGTAACTAACTGCCTTGAGTTTTCCCCCCAGGCGGTAACTGAATACCTTGAGGTTACCCCCCAGGCGGTAACTGATTTCCATGAAGTTGTCCCCGAGGAAGTAACTAACTACCTTGAGGTTGAGGATTTGGAATATTACTAGACATCATAAAGATTTGCTTTGTGTTCGATGTTTTAGTTTTAATTCCATTAAGACCAGATGATAATACTTGTTCAATTGGTCGAGGAGATGCTCCTAAGAAACTACCAGAAAGAGCCTGATACCCCGAAGGAACAGAAGGACCACCGTGTACAAATTCTTCCGATTTTTGGGAAAACATAGATGACTCTCCTGCCATGATAGATGAAGGATAGTAACCTTTAGGCGTAGGATAAAATGGAATTGTAGGTGGAGAAAAAGAAATACCTGGGTTTTCTAAAAAGTTTGTCAAAGATATATACCAAGCGTCACTCCAAATAGGGCTGTAGAAAATGTATTCACGCTCCCTAAGATTTAAATACTAAGGGGATTCGGGAAGAGATATCTCTTCGTCTGGACTAGCAATTTGTTCAATAGAAATAAGGCCAGTTGGAAGATCTTCAGTAACAATATTTCTTACCCTAGGTGAACCGGGATCACTAGAAGTTGGTGTAATAAATCCTGAGGATAAAACAGAATGTTCAGTATCAGGTTCAGAAATTTCAGGTTCTTCAGCTAGTTCACTGGAACTTGGAGAAATACTACCAGTAACTTCGGAAACTAAAATCAGTTCTTCGATGTGTTCTGTCGTGGGTATTTGATGATCAGGATGAACAACTATAGATGAACTTCCAATTTCTTTTGATCTAATTCTACCACTACTAGATGATACTAGGGCACGCAGCCCTTCAAGTTGACTTGGTAAAAATTCAACGTTTCCCCTGAAGTATCCGAGACTGTCTCGGTAATTCTTCCATGATTAAATATTAATCAATCACTCACAAAAAAAGAAAATATCAATAAAAACACCAAAAGTCTCTAAAGAAACAAACAGCTGAATCACACGCCTAAAAAATCTAAGAATACAAACCACACACAAACAGTAACTTCTCATACTAAAAACACTAGTTGGTGATGAAATCCAACTTAGTGGAAATTTAATACAAAAAGGGCAGTTGGAACAGTTACCCTGACAACCTGCTTAATGAAATAGACTGGCAAAAGTTTCTTCACAAAACCATCTCGAGTGAAGAGAACCCCCCAAAGAGTCCAAGTGAGTCTAGTCGACGTCTGCTCCAGGTACAGTGAGATCTTTCCTTCACCGTCACCTTAGGAAATAATCTTAAGCTTATGGACACTAAGGTTACCAACAGTAACAAATACAACTAGGAGAACAGTCTACGATCCGATTCCAAGCGCAAGGGAAGAGTAACAAAGCTCAATCCTCTTGAAGGCTCCTTGACATGGTTAATTCAAGGTTTATCGACAAGTGACCCTAGGCTCCTCGACAATGGTTAATCCAAGGTTTACCGTTTGTAATGCGTGCAGATCTTCTATCTTTCCCAATGAAACAGAATTGATTGTCTCAAAGGTTCGGACGTGATCTCGTGGTTAACTCCTTTAAGAGAAGCTTCCCAGATTGTACCAATTACAATTGGATTTATTTCCTACCACAATATTTATCTACTTGTTTGTTTTTACTATCTTGGAGAGTTAATTACTCCCTACTCCAAGATACTAGCATAAGCAATATTGGTGATAAGAGCCCTAGAAATAAAAAAATTACTAGATGAATTTTAATTAAGCATTGCTTTTATGGGTTTTTCTTTAAGTCAATAGGTATGGAAATGCAACTTTGATGATGTGAAGACTCAACTTCCAAAAACACTAAAAATTCACCTAAAAATGATAATCAATTTGTTTTTCTTTCAATGAAATTGTAGCTAAAGAAAGAGTTCGAGAATGCAATTCTTTTTAAAAGACAATTCTTTCTTTGAACATGAAGAATAAATGGAAGAAAATATTTTTGTCTTTTCAATAAGAACTCAAAACGAGACAAATAATCACTACTCACAATAAATCCCTTTCACTTTCAAGAATTGAAACTACAAAAACAACTTTCCTTCAAAAGAGATCTACAAATTTTAAAAGCACTCAAAACTATAGAAAACTAATTTTGAGATCTACAAACTTTGAAAATCTAATTGAATAAAAGCTTTAATTTTTTTTTTTTTTTGAGAATGTTTTACTTAGTTGTTCAATAAACTAAGGATTCATTTTTCCAGAATAAAAAACAAATCAAAAAACATCCAGATATGTTTCCTTTTGTAAAAATGAAATTCAAAACTTATAACAAAGTTTGTTCAAAGATTTGCAAAGAAACAACTAGATCTATTTCTCAAGAAAGGATGGATTTCATAACCAAGTCAGACTCATCAAGAAGACAAAAGGACCGGTGTGATCTGAGGTATTTCAAGCTTCCAATCTTTGAGTCACTACAGAGACCAAGTGAAAAGCAATCCAAGTATGCAAAACTTCTAGAAAATCACCTAAAACACAAACACTTTTGGAACTCACTCACAAGAGGCTTTTGACAGGAACAATACAGATCTGGGCAGATACTAGAAACCCTAAATCAAATTAAACATAAACTGGAAGAAGAAATCTGGAGTTTTTAAAAAATTTTAACAGGGTCTGCAGGCCCCAGAAGTAACAGGTGCGGTCCCGCACTGGTTACTTAGGAAAAGTGCGAAACTGCCCACACTGTGAAAGAGAACAAAGTGCAGTCCCCAGAAAATTTCAAGAAAAACACAAATATTTCAAAAATTTTAAAAGAAAAGAAACCCTAAGCTACCCAGGCAAGTATCCATCAATCAAAAACCAGAAAAATCATTTTCTCAAATCAAAATAAAGGAAAACCAAAAAACAAGAATCCTTCCCCAATGGAGTCGCCAATTTGTTGACCAGATAAATCAATCTTCCAGACAAGATCGATCTCCCTAGTACCAAAAAGTAATCTAGCAAAAAATAGCCAAATAAACCTATATTTCTCTAGACATACGCGATTTACAAAAGAATACTATAAAGGTGTTAAGGTCTTACCGTAGATCCAATGTTTGTTCGAAGTAGTTGTCCCTCGATCACTTGAAGGAGTTATCCTTATAGACCTATAGTCACAAACAAGAAAACATTAAATATCACCTGTATAGTAAATATTATAAATCATGCCTATCATGGTGATCAAGGAATCCATGAAATAAACAGTTAATTAACAGCTTATTGAGAAAAATGAATTCATTTGTATTAACTTTGAATAAAGAAAACCTTACAACCTTAGCCTTAATGTTGAATAGGCCTTCCCGGGGTCCGAAGTAGGAATCTCCTCTACTCTGACAAGCCTTGCACTCTTCCAACTGAGACAGATAGAGGTATGTGATCTCTCCTCACAAAATCTCAGTTAAATGAGTTTGAATCCCAACAGTACTTAACCTCAAATAATTCTAAAGCTTCAACTCCCCTTGAGGCTACCCAATGCCTTTTTTTATAGTGCAAAAGAGGAGGTTTCAGTTCCAACTATGAAGGGATGGAATCCTTGTTCAAAGGGATAAGCTCCTCACATCAAGGGGTTAGCTCCTTAAGGTAAGAGATACATGAACCTCAAAAGAGTGGTTCTGCCACCGCAATATTCTTTCTAGAGGCTTCTAGAATTTACTGAAAGTTAGATTTTTGAGTTTACTTGCACCTTTTTAATCTTTTATAGGGGTCCACACCCATAACACAGAGAAAGTGCATTCAGGTACGCAGGAATCATGAACATTAGGTGCAGAACCGCAAGAAAGACAAAGAGAAAGCGTGATACTAGAGTTAAGGATATTTTTAAGAACTTTTCTCCTATTTTCAAGGCCTGACATGAGGAACTTGTTGAAAATGCAACAAGATGATGGAGCTTAGTGAAAAGAAGTCGCCTTCACTAAGTGAGCCCACAGGCTATTTTTGGCGCAAAATCTATTTTTAGACTATGTCTATTTTTAGACATATGGATCATGGTCTATGAGTTGCAGGATTCTATTTGTGGATGGTTGGTCAAGTTGGTAAAAATAGATGGACCTCTATTTTTAGACATATTGGGCGAAGTCTATTTTTAGACTGCTAGTCTAAAAATAGAACAGTCAAATATTATTAGACCTTAATAATATTTGGACTCTAAACATTATCTTATCCTCTTGGAGCACTTCAGTTTGATGCTTGGATGTGGCACATGCAGCTGACAGAAGGAAATACGCTTTTCCTAAGGGTTAGTTGAGCTATTGCATGGTTGACTTTAGTTAGAACTCATGTGGCAGAGTTTGGTGGAGTTGATGAGACAGTTGGTGGAGTTGTGTTCGGTTTAACTTAGTTGAACTAGTTGTATTTAGTCTAACTGATAAATACACTAGTGTTGAGTGGTGTGAATTAATTATTAATTAATTCACTAATTATTAACTCATAAATCAACTAAAGAACACATCAGTTAACTGCAATGCATGGACAATTCAGTGGAGACCAATGTTAGAGGTGGGTGAAAGGGTGAGTCTACTATCAGTTGTGACTATGGCTGTGCATGAGATTTGCACACACATTGATTGAGATTTCCAATGAGGATTGCGCAGTACAAGCCAGGTGGATTCGAACTTGGATCTCATCATTATTCATCTTGGATTGCGCAGTAGAGGCAGGCAGACTTGTGGAGGAGATTTGAACTTGTGACTTGTTCATATCTGAGCTAGTTTGTGTGTAGCATATGAGATAGTGCTGAGAGCTGTGAGGAGCTTTGTGCTATGTATTGTTACATGTTCTCTATCATTATAATATACAGATAGTTGGGGGTTTTCATCTGTAAGCTTTCCCCATTACATACTGTGTTATATGTGTTCTCGATTATGTTTTAATGTGCGCATGCGACTGCTTCTAATTTCCGAAAATTGATGATCAATTGTAGAAGAGGTTATGTATTATGCATGAAGCTCAAATAGTGTGTAATCAGAATAATCTCGGTGAATAATTCATCTATTATTCAAATTTATACATGGTATCAGAGCGAAATTGATCATCGGATCTATTACAGTGATTGCAATTTATTTCGGTAGACAGAGTCTGTAAGTGGGCCAGGTAGCCTCTGGATCCATCCTTTCCTTGAAAGGTGATATATCCAGTAAATGCCCCTACAGTCGATCTCTGTGCTAGAAATACTTTGTTCTCACAGATCAGAAGCGGTTGAGTTTTCAGCTGGTGGAATTCGAATTTGCAGCAGTGTTTTCTTGGTGTCGAAGTCAAAATGTCTTTCAACGGATTGCGATTGGAGTATGCTCTTGAAGGCAACTCGAATTATATTTCATGGAGAGATAGGATGGAGGCGGTGTTAGATGACAATGGGCTGAAGAAGTTCATAGATGCTGAAGTCCCAAAGCCTACTGATGCTGCTCAAGTTGAGGCTTGGCAAAAGAAGACAACGAAGTGTCGAAGGATTTTGTTGGAGGGCGTGAAGGATCACATTGGTTCCAGCCTGCATGGAAAAGCTTCTCCATACTTGATGTGGAAAGCATTGACAGATTTATTCCAAAGCAAGAGCAACCAGAGGAAGTTGGCGCTCAAGGATAAACTCAGACACATAAAGATGGAGAAAGGCGACAGTATGCCCAAGTACCTCATGAAGTTCATCCAATGCAGGGATGAGCTGGGAAGTGTGGGGGTGGCTGTAGATGATGAGGAATTGGTGAGATTGGCTCTCCTTGGTCTTCCGAAGAGTTTGCATTCCTATCAGGACTTTGTCAATGGTTGGGAGAAATTGCCAGGATGGGAGCGACTTTGGTCGGATCTTGTGCAAGAGGAGATAAGGCGGAGTACCAGGGAAGGATCTTCATCAAAGGCATCTGATGAAAAAAATTGTGCTTTAGCTGCCAAAGAAAAGAAGGGGAAGAGCAAGAAAGATTCTCATTCCAGTGCGAAAGGCAAGAAGCAGGACATGTCCAAGGTGAAGTGCTTTCACTGTCACCAACACAGACATTATGCCACAAATTGTCCGCAGAAGAAGAAAAATAAGCAGGCTGCTGGATCTGCAGCAGGAGAGGCCTTAGCCTCGTAGTTTGAGCTGGATTTTTTTCTAATCGCATGCTTGGTCTCAAGTGTGATGGGATCAGTATGGTTCATGGACAGTGGTGCGTCTTTTCACATGACAGGAGATCGAGATTTGTTTTCTGATCTGGATGAGAAAGATCTTGGAGTGCACATCGAGATGGGCGATGATGGTAGATACAATGCGACTTGTATCGGTACCATTTCCTTTGAGAGGGAGTCTGGTAAACCCTTCGTATTGAAGGAAGTGATGCATGTTACAGGATTGAAGAAGAATCTTATCTCTGTGGCGATGTTGGAAGACAAGGGATATGATGTTGTCTTCAGCAAAGGAAAGGCTTTCCTGCGCAGTAAGACAAATGGAGAAACCCGGAAGATAGGGGTTCGAGTCAAGAACCTTTATCAATTGCAAGTAGATGGCTACGCAGCAATGGCATGCAAGGCAGAAGGAGTGGTGAGCTAGGATGATGGCAAGCTGTGGCACCGGAGATTGGGCCACTTTCACCATGGAGCTTTGAAGATACTACAGCAGATTTCTACTAGGCTTCCTAAGGGCACTCTTGCGCAGTCAGATCTGTGCAGGGGGTGTACCTTGGGAAAATTTGTGAAAGCCACCTTTCACAAGAAGGATAGTCATGCCACGACGATCCTTGAGAGAATTCACACAGACGTGTGTGGACCTTTCTCAGTAGCTTCGACAGCAAAGCACAGGTACTATGTGATCTTTGTTGATGATTATTCTCGGAAGTGCTGGATCTTCTTCATGCAGAAGAAGAGTGAGACATACTCAAAGTTCTGTGAGTTCAAGGCGCTGGTTGAGAAGGAAACGGGGAAGCATGTGAAGGCTCTTAGGAGCGAAAATGGTGGTGAGTTTATCTCTGGTGAATTCAAGGACTTTTGCAGTGTAGAAGGGATTCAGAGAGAGCTCATAGCACCTCATAACCCACAGCAGAATGGGGTTGCTGAGCAGAAGAACAGAATGATCGTGGGTGTTGCACGGGCGATGTTGCATGATCAGGGCCTACCCATTCACTTGTGGGCGGAGGCATGCAATACTACAGTATATGTGCAGAACCGTTGTCCTCACAAGATACTTCGCATGAGTACACCCGAGGAGGCGTTTTCTGGTAAGAGGCCTGATATTTCCCATTTGAGGATTTTTGGTTCACCTGTTTACATTCATGTGACGAAGGATGCCAGGAAGAAGCTGGAGCCGACCGTAGAGGTTGGGATATTTGTGGGGTACACTGATATGCCCCACAACTATCGTGTGTACTTGCCAGATAGTCGCAAGACTGTTGTGCGACGGGATATCAAATTTCAGGAGGAGAAAGCCATGAAGTGTTCGCTTGAGAGGGAGCCACACTTGCATGTAGATGAGGAGCTATTAGTTCCTAAGGATGAGTCTCGGGATGTGGATCAGCCACAAGGTGAGGTTCATGGAGTGGAAGATACCACTCATGCAGAGCCAACCATCAGAGGGTGGAAGCGCACTACAAAAGCTGAGCGACTGGCTCAAGATGCAGAGAAGGTTGTAGGACCACCTACAGCACAGTGCAGACAGAGACAGTCACCGGACCGGTACACTGGATACATGGATCTTGTGAGAAAATGTGTCGTGACAGAGCCATCCTCTTTCGAGGAAGCTGTGGAGGACCCCGCATAGGTAGATGCCATGGTGGAAGAGTATGATTCGATTGTCAGAAACAGTGCATGGGAGATTGTCCCGAGACCGGAAGGGAAATCAGTGGTGGGTTCGAGATGGATCTACAAAGTGAAACAGGCAGCTGACGGGAGTGTGGAGAAGTACAAGGCAAGATTTGTTGCCCGAGGCTTTTCACAGATAGAGGGGATCGATTATGAGGAGACCTTTGCACCTGTCACAAGGTATTCTTCCATACGGACGATTCTTGCTCTCTCAGCGTAGATGGGGTGGCACATTCATCAAATGGATGTGAAGACTGTGTTCCTCAACGGAGTCATTGAGGAGGAGGTGTACATAGAGCAGCCCGAAGGTTTTGAGATCTTCAGCAGTGAGTCGCATGTGTGCAGGCTCAAGAGAGTGTTGTATGGGTTGAAACAAGCACCTCGTGCTTGGTACACACGGATAGACAGTTATTTCACCGGACTTGGATTCTCCAAGAGTGAGGCGGATCCTAACCTATACCAGATTGTGGTGGAGGGTAAGTTGCTAATAATTGTACTTTATGTAGATGATTTGATTTTGACGGGTGATGAGCTGTTGATACTTTCATGCAAGGAGGATCTTGCAAGAGAGTTTGAGATGAAGGACTTGGGCCTCCTTCATTATTTCCTGGGATTGGAAATTTGGCAGCGCAGTGATGGAATATTTGTTTCTCAGGGTAAGTATGCCCGGGAGATACTGGAGAAGTTCAACATGCATGGCTGCAAGCTTGTTGATACTCCTCTTCCTGGAGGTTGGAGGAAGGAGGATGCTACTTTGACGAAGGTAGTGGATGCCACTGTTTATCGACAGTTGGTGGGGTCACTTATGTATCTGGTCAATACATGACCCGATATATTCTATGCTTTTAACCATCTTTCACAAGCTATGGTTAAGCCAACCAAGCTCTTCTGGAAGGCAGGAAAGCATGTATTGCGTTATCTTAGAGGCACATCGGGATATGGATTGTGGTACAGATAGGAGGATGAGGTGAAGTTATGTGGCTTCACGGATGCAGATTCGGCAGGGAGCCCAACG
Source organism: Pinus albicaulis (assembly GCA_034641835.2). NCBI lineage: Eukaryota > Viridiplantae > Streptophyta > Pinopsida > Pinales > Pinaceae > Pinus > Pinus albicaulis. The sequence goes on from CM076579.1 coordinate 534,318,425, forward strand.
GACAGAAAGAACACATCTGGAGGGATCTTCAGTATCGGGTCAACAACAGTTTCTTGGTACAGCAGGAAGCAGAGATCCGTGGCACTCAATTCAGCAGAGGTCGAGTATATGGCAGCTAGCTTGGCTGCATGCGAGGCTATATGGATGAGGAAGATCCTGGTCGGGTTGTTCGGGTCACACTTGGAGCCTACTCTGATTTATTGTGATAACCAGAGTTGCATTAAACTCTTGGCCAATCCAGTATTTCATTATATATCCAAACACATCGACATCAGGTACCATCATATCAGAGATTGTGTGCAGCGGAGAATCATGTTACTTTCATACATTCCCACGGAGGATCAGGATGCTGATATCTTGACGAAGGCGCTCACCAAGAGCAAATTCGAATACCACAGAGGCAGGATAGGGGTTGCAGATAATCCATATCTTGTTGAGAGGGAGTGTTGAAAATGCAACAAGATGATGGAGCCTAGTGAAAAGAAGTCACCTTCACTAAGTGGGCCCGCAAGCTATTTTTGGCGCAAAGTCTATTTTTAGACATATGGATCATGGTCTATGAGTTGTAGGATGCTATTTGTGGATGGTTGGTCAAGTTGGTAAAAATATATGGACCTCTATTTTTATACATACTGGGCGAAGTCTATTTTTAGACTACCAGTCTAAAAATAGAACAGTCAAATATTATTAGCCCTTAATAATATTTGGACTCTAAACATTATCTTATCCTCTTAGAGCACTTCAGTTTGATGCTTGGATGTGGCACATGCAGCTGAAAGAAGGAAATCCACTTTTCCTAAGGGTTAGTTGAGCTATTGCATGGTTGACTTCAGTTAGAACTCATGTGGCAGAGTTTGGTGGAGTTGATGAGACAGTTGGTGGAGTTGTGTTCGGTTTAACTTAGTTGAACTAGTTGTATTTAGTCTAACCGAAAAATACACTAGTGATGAGTGGTGTGAATTAATTATTAATTAATTCACTAATTATTAACTCATAAATCAACTAAAGAACACATCAGTTAACTGCAATGCATGGACAGTTCAGTGGAGACCAGTGTTAGAGGTGGGTGAAAGGGTGAGTCTACTATCAGTTGTGACTATAGCTGTGCATGAGATTTGCACACAAATTGATTGAGATTTCCAATGAGGATTGCGCAGTACAAGCCAGTGGGATTCGAACTTGGATCTCATCATTATTCATCTTGGATTGCGCAGTAGAGGCAGGCAGACAGGTGGAGGAGATTTGAACTTGTGACTTGTTCATATCTGAGCTAGTTTGTGTGTAGCATGTGAGATAGTGCTGAGAGTTGTGAGGAGATTTGTGCTATGTATTGTTACATGTTCTCTATCATTATAATATACAGATATTTGGGGGTTTTCAGCTATAAGCTTTCCCCATTACATACTGTGTTATATGTGTGCTTGATTATGTTTTAATGTGCGCATGTGACTGCTTCTAATTTCCGCAAATTGATGATCAATTGTAGAAGAGGTTATGTATTATGCATGAAGTTCAAATAGTGTGTAATCAGGATAATCTTGGTGAATAATTCATCTATTATTCAAATTTCTACAGAACTAATGTGTTAGACTTGCAAAGGAGGAAGTATGAGTGATAATGAGCTCATACAAATAACAGAATGTCAAGATGACAATTTTCAATGCAAAAAACCCACACCGAGATTCAAAGTGAAACAGAAGGATCTGAACAAAGCCTTCAGACTGTTGATCACGTAAGTACTGATCCTTCGAGAGAGGGAGGTTCGTGTAATTTGCAGGAAGGGGAAGGAGAAACCAATAGTGCAATTCAGGTATGAACTCCAGAGCCTGGATCCCATAAAAGAGTGGGTGAAACAGAGACACTCTATATCCCAGATCGAGGAAGTGCTGTAAGGCTTCCTCCGCATTCATCCCCTAATCCCGTTAAGATTATTCCTCAGGAAGAAGAAATAATTGAAGATTACAACATATCTTTGATCAAATGGAAAACAATCAGAACCAGAATCAAAGGCATACATCAACATTAAATTATCCCATTGTTGATCATGCTGCGAATGCCCCTTTGAAATCCATTCCCTTACAAAACATCCCCAACTTCCATGGGTTGACCTTAGAATATCATGATGCATTTCTATTTGAATTCAATGTCTTATGTAGGGGGTATGACTACACAACTGACCCTCAGAAACTGAAATTTTTTCTCTCTACTTTGAAGGGGACAACTTTACGTTGGTTCATGGGGCTCGGTGGAGGAACCATCAATAACTGGGACCAAATGAAGAACACTTCCCTTAATAAAAATGAAGATTATTGCCAGACTCGAGAATTAAAAGATGAAATCTTCAATATTTCTGCAAAAGACAATGAGACATTAGAAGAATACGTTGAAATATTTAAATATAATTTAGAAATGTCTCCATATACTACACTATCCAAAGACATCCTAAAAGCAACAATGATTAAGGGAATGAAAGAAGAATGGGTTGAACAGTTAACATAATGGGAAAAGGGGACATATACCAAGAAGAATATGATGATATTATCTCACTGTGTATCAGGTGATCTCAAGGTAGTACACGAAATAGGCCAATTGGACGAGACTCAACAAAAAAAATCCTAAGCAGTCCAGTGGCAACGTAATGACAACAGAGTTTGGTAATACTTTAGAATATTTTAAAACTGACATCTTGGGCACTTTGAAAACACAAATTGATGTCATAAAAGCCAAGCAGAAGCAAGCTATAATAGAATAGAACTTGGTCATATTTTTCCCACATTGTCAGAAGAAGCACGACCAAAGGTAATGCCCATTAGACAAGGTTAAGACATGTTCTATCTACTCTAAGGACCATGCCACAAACCATTTCCCTTCACTTCTGGGGCTGAAGGAAGTTCTCAAAGAAGCAGAAGAAGGGACAGAACCAGTCTACCTAATGAAACAACATCAAAAATGGCAAGCACGACCAAGTATGCCTCAAGAATTGCCTCAGTTCTTTTCTTCTCCGAAGATTTACCAACAAAACCCTACAGTAGCTTGGTAGAATCAACCATCTTTTTCTACTTGGCCATCTCAGTCGTTTCGTATGCCACCTTGGCCAACACAACCCTCTTCAGGGAATAATTGGTCATGTTTTCCTTGTTCTCCTCCTTATTGGCAAAACACTCCATATCAAACCCAATGGCCAGCCTCCCCTTCTCAAACCACGAATTCGCCTCAAAATTGGAAGCGACCTCTGGGAATGACCAACCTACCAATGGGGACAAGAGTTCAAAATCAACCTACACTGCCAACTCCATACCCAGTCCAAAAAAACCCTCAGCCCATCATATGGCCTCAACTTCCAGCTCAACCCAATCCTAACCCCAACAATAGGTCAGTTCAACTAATTCAGATTGTAGAAAATCCAAACTCAGAAACTGAACAAAAGCAATGTAATGAACGAAGGCTGAGATCTGGATGTACTATCTCACTGGAAAAAGAGACGACCCCGCCACAATTTGAATCTGGAACTTCAATAGAGCCTAAACAAACAAATATGACTGAAACAAAAGTAGAGCAGGGAAAGGGAATGATTGATCAAGGGAAGCCTGAAAAACCCCTCCATTTCCTGAGAGGTTAACACTGCCTAGACCGATAGTCTCTCCAGATTTCGATATCTTGGGAGTATTAAATAACCTTTGCATTAAAATTCCTCTTTTGAAGGCCATACAAGATATTCCCATCTATGCCAAGACAATTAAAAGAACTGTGTGGGAAGAAGCAAGTGAAAAGAGGAAAGACTATACCCACTGTTCATATGGTGGGAGCACTATCTGACCTACTGTTCGGTAAGGAAACACCCGTGAAATATGAGGATCCAGGAAATCGCATAGTAACTGTGAAAATATTTGGCCACTCCTTTCCAAACACATTGGTTGACTTAGGGGCAGCCATTAACATCTTAACTACCGGGACTTGCAAAAAGCTAGGCATATCAGCTTTAGAACCCACAACTACTTTGCTAGAACTCTCTGACAGGTCTATTATTAGACCAGAAGGAATATTGCAAGACATCCTAGTTTATGTGGACTCATGGGAATATACAGTTGAATTTTTATTTATTAACCCAAATAATCGGATGGACGGGCACCCATTGATACTTGGGTAACCTTGGTTAGCTACAACCGATGCTTACATAGGCTGTTGGACAGGCAACATGACCATTGCTAGAGGAGATTCCATAAAAAAAAATTAACATTTACCCACCTGCCAAACCAAGTCTACCCATAGTAAACAGTCACAAGCATCCACATACATATTGGGAACAAAATATTCGTCCACCTATGACATTAATTGAGGCTCTTGAATTTAAGGATCAAAATGAAGATGATGTAATCAATAATTTCATGAACCAGCCATCTACATCTAAAAACTTGAAATGCCAAATGTTAAAAACAATTCTTGAAGATGAAACACAAGAAGATCCCTTGGAATATCTTGATGATCAACATATTCCCACAACCGCCGTACGCAACAACATACCCATTGAAATTGAGCCAGGGAAAATTTTTAATATCAATGGAAATATGGATAACAACCAAAAGAAAAGGCTCATAAAGGTTCTACAGAAGTATTAGGGAGAATTTTCTTGTGACTACCCAGCCATGAAGGGTATAGACCCTTAGCTATGCACCCATCACATCTATACTGAAAAGGAGGCTCGACCTATTTGGAAACCTCAGTGGAGGCTGAATCCACATCTAAAATACATTGTAAAAGATGAGATGCAGAAGTTGCTGGATGTAAATTTCATTTATCCTATCTCGGAAAAAAAATGGGTCTCCCATCTAGCAATTGTTCCTAAAAAGAATGGGAAATGGAGAATATATGTGGATTACAGAGAACTAAATAAAGCAACACAGAAGGACCACTTCCCCCTTCCTTTTATTGACCAAGTCCTTGACATTGGTAGGAAAATGGTTCTTTCCTTTCTTGATGGGTTCAGTGGTTAGAATCAAATCTAGATAGCCCTCGAAGACCAGGATAAAACAACCTTTACCTACCCATGGGGTACATTTGCCTATCGGGTACTACCATTTGGATTATGCTATGCCCCAGCAACCTTCCAAAGAGCCATACTCAACATTTTTTCTAATTTAATAAATGAGGGAATTGAAATTTACATGGATGACTTCACTCCATATGGTGATTACTTTGATCAAGAATCAGAAACGCTAGAAAAGGTATTAGAACGATGTATTGCTACTAGGTTATGTTTAAGTAATGAAAAATACCACATGATGATATCCGAAGGAGTAATCCTAGGACACTACATTTTGCATCTCGAATATAAGTGGACCTAGAAAAAATAGAAGTAATCGTTTTATTAGCCATACCTTGTACACAGATAGAGGTATGTAGTTTTCTTGGATATGCAGGGTATTATCGTAGGTTTATAAAAAAAAATTCTCAAATTGTCACACCCTTGTATGCATTAACTGGAAACGTTGAATTTCATTGGTCTGATAAATGTGACACTGCTTTTACAGACTTAAAGAAACTGGCCTCGACGACACAAATTCTACATGGTCCTAACTAGAATATTCCATTTCACATTTCCTCGGATGCATTCGACACAACGATAGGGGCAGTTCTCGGACAAGAAGAGGACAAAAAGCCCTATGCTATTTATTATATCAGCAAAAATCTCACTCCCATTGAATTAAACTATACAGTGACTAAAAAAAATTCTTGGTTTTCATTTATGCTATCAATAAATTTATGCATTATATAACTGGCTATCAAGTACTCCTGTATACTGCTCATTCTGCCATTAGATATCTAGCTAATAAACCAATCACAAATGGGAGAATAACTCGTTGGTTGCTGCTTTTTCAGGAATTCGATATAACTATCAAAGACCATCCACGGAAGGAGAAAGTGGTTGCAGACTTCTTATCCAAGGTTCCAAAGGCATATGACACACTAGCAGTGGACGACAAGTTTACTGGCAAACATCTGTTCATTGTAGAAATAAAAAAGCCATGGTACTCAGATGTAGAAAACTATTTGGCAGTAGAAAAGTTTCCCAGACATTTGACATCAAGGGAACGAAAACGAATTGTATAGCATAGTGCTAGGTTCTCCTAGATCGGTGGATACCTCTTTCATACAGGGGCCGACAAGCATATACGTAGATGCATCTGGGAAGACGAGATTTATGATATCCTACAGGCCTATCATGATGAAACTTGCGGTGTCCATTTCGCAGATCGAAAAATGGGGCACAAAGTATTAGAATTGGGTTATTATTGGCCCACAATTTTTAAAGATGAAAAAAAATATATCCAATCCTGTGATAGTTGCCAAAGGATGGGCTGCCTTGGCCAAGCCGATGAAACGCCACTACAACCACACTTGGGAGTAGAACCATTTGAACTATGGGCTTAGACTTCGTTGGACTATTCAACCCGCCATAAAACCAGAAAATCTACATATTGGTTGCCACAGATTACGTTTAAAGTGGGTGTAAATGGTGGCCTTATCAAGAGCCACGAAAGAATATGTAATTAACTTCCTTTTTGAGCCATTTGTGTGATATGGTTTACCACGGGAAGTGATAACTGATGGAGGGGCAGAGTTTGTGGGTAATAAAATTACAACCACCTTGAAGAATCACCATATCATCCATAAAGTCATGTTTCCTTACCACCCGCAGGAAAACGGGCAGGTCGAAGGTACCAATAAATTCCTTGAGGCAATTCTTACTAAAATAGTATCAGCACATCGTCGGGACTGGGCCACTAGACTACCAGAGGCCTTGTGGGCTTACCGCACAACATGGCGAAACACTACTTGATATTCTCCGTATCATCTAGTATTTAGGAGAGAGCCTATTTTTCCTATTGAATTCAGAGTAAATACTCTAAGAATAGACCCGAAAGTAGGGCTGGACTTGACAGAGGCCCATATTAAAATACTCCAGCAAATAGATGAACTAGATGAAATACGGCTACTGGCCCTGCAGCGTACAACAACCATACAACAACAGCAAGCTAAACGACATGACAACCTCATAAAAAAGAAGAGGTTCCAGAAAGGAGATTGGGCACTTCTCTATGACTCCAAATTCCAAGATTTTCCAGGGAAGTTGCAAACAAGGTGGCTTGGCCCATACGAAATTCAATAAGTACACAACAACGATACCCTCACCTTGTCTGCCATAGATGGGTCCGGTTCTACATTTCAATTCAATGGACACAGAGTGCGTCTCTATCATAAACCTCTTATAAAAGATTCTTTCTACCAGCAGGTACGCAACGATCCTACTATCAAAAATTCTAGCAGAAGGGGGTGACAACCCCACAACTTTAAGTACATAAGAGCTTGCTATTTCTTTTTGTAAATATTGTATATAATTTCCTTGCAATTTTTGTTTTTTTGTACATTCTTCTTATTCACAATAATATCCTTTTCCTTCATCACCCCTTGCATTTTTCTTTGTCGTTCAATCGGATTGAACAACCTTGTTTTTTGCATTTTTACTTTTGTTGTTCAAACCTTTGAACGACTGTTATTCAATCCAATTGAACAGTTGTTGTTCAATCATATTGAACAACCATGTTTTTTCGCGTTTTTACTTTTGTTGTTCAAATATTTGAACGTCTGTTGTTCAATCGTATTGAAACACCGTGTTCTTTGCATTTTTTTATTTTTCTATTCAAATATTCGAATGACTACTATTCAATCCAATGGAACAGTTGTTGTTCAATCGGATTGAATGGCTGTGTTTTTTTGTATTTTTACTTTTGCTGTTCAAATCTTTTAATGACTACAGTTCAACCCAATTCAACAACTGCTATTCAACTGGATTGAACAGCTATGTTTTTGCATTTTTTCTTTTGTTGTTCAAATATTTGAACGGTTATTGTTCAATCCAATTGAACAACTGTTGTTCAATCGGATTGAACATCCGTGTTTTTGCGTGTTTAGTTTTGTTGTTCAATCCAATTAAACAACTGTTGTTCAAACGGATTGAACAACTGATTATTTTTTCTCCCCTCTTTTAGCGTGATTTTTCTTTCTTTCTTTTTTGATGACCTCTCCTCATTCCACACCCCAGTTATAAAACACATTTCTAAGTGGAAATTGGCACTTCAATAGGAGAAAAGTAGCAATATTACTAATATGATGATCCTTTGGAACTTTAAATGGAAATCTCTACTTCGGAAGCTGACATGGTACATCTATGCAATGAACGGCTAAGACATCTCCTATTCAAACATGTTATCACACAATACATAGTCTTATAAGGTTATATCTTCTACACTCTCGAGTAGTATTTCCCTTTGACATAAGGATTTAGGAATAAGGGGTATTAATTTTATTGGCATTCTTTTTACTTCTCACACCATCCCTAACTCTTAAGGAGTTAATGAGCCTCCCTTCATGTATAAAGAATAAATATTAAGCTAGAATTAAAATTTTTAAATAAGGTGTCTCATCACAAGCCAACCTACCATGATCATAACGGTTTATCAGGTGACATGCCCATAATGGCCAACACACCAGGGTAATGACCTTCTCAACTGCTTGAAGGACAAGAGGTCTCATCACGAGCCAGCCTGATCACTCTGTTACAATCCAAGTGAATGGAACTGTGACTATCTGGCTACCACACCAGCACAGTGGTCTCTTCATAAAACAAAATGCCTACTTTTCAAAAAAATAACTATGTCTATATGCAAATTTTTAAGAGAGAATAGGGAGTCTCATTAAATCCAACGTACCATAATCATAAGAGTTTACCAGGTGACATGCCCACAATGGCCAACACACCAGGATAATGACCTTATCAATTGCTTGAAGGAAAGGAGGTCTCATCACGAGCAGACCTGATCACTCTGTTACAACTTTAGTGAGTGTCACCATGAATATCTAGCCACCACACCAGCATGGTGATCTCTCCATAAAATTGGAAAAATAACTACTTTTACATAAAGGATTCTAGCTCATTCTTCGGGTTAAAATAGAAACTCTATCGAGGCTATGAATGCATGTTGGTAGCAGTGGCTCTGCTTGTGGTATGAAAGTGTGTTCCAACTATAGCCAATTACTCTTACATATACCTTATCTCCTATTTTCTTCCATTCCCAAGATAAATCCACTACTCGAATTAGTGATAATACTATTTTATTGCATAAGTAATTATAAATTAACTACTCTTTCATGTTTGAATTCTAGGATGATGCAACCAATAATTATCTATCACATTCATGCTTCCATCACACCATACCATTAAATAAGGACATCTTATCATATGTACTACTTTCTTCCCTTATTCGGTCACTTCCACATGAGATACAATTATGATAAATTCCAATTCTGACCTTTACACTGTGTTGGTGTCCCATGTTTTGATAGTTTGGCAAATCAAAAGACAAGGCAAAATCAGAACCAATCTTTAGAGTTCCAAGATCTAGTCCTCCTGTTCTCAGAGAGGGATCTCTCAAATTTTTTTTTTGCAAAGGTTTAACTTGTGTGCCTGGAAAATGGATTTTAGGTTAGTTATTAAGTGTAGGTGTTTGTCTGTTTGGTTGGTCGGATTGATACAACAGAACATGAAAGGTCTGGAAATATACACAGAATGGAGAAACATCTGGTTCATTGGGCAATGGAGTCAAAAAGAGTTCATAACATACTCATCAATGGATATGGGATATCAGAGGGCAAATCTAACTTGGCCATAGGATCCTTTAGTTTTTGGAATGAGATGGACATCAATGATTTGGAAAGAGAAATTTAATTCTCAACAAAGGGAATTGGGAAACACAGTTTGAACAATAAAGAGATTTTTGATAGACAGGGCTAACCATGAATTCTACAAATCACACCTTTAAGTAAACAATGATTCCAAAAGAACTTTTAAAATAAAATCTAAGATTCGGGGAACACCCTATTTCCTCAAAGATTTTATTTCAAATGACTTAGAAAACATAAAAGATTCACTGATAATTGTGGTCATAGAAGAGGGAACGCCTAACACATCTATGATTACAACTATAAAGAACTTCAAGGCAACTGTTCAAGCAAGGACAAGGGGAAAGATCGGAACATACCTCCTTGATTCATTGTAAACAAGAAACTTCAAAGGGAGACTTCAATAACATTTTTTAAGTGGCAACAGACAAGTATGGAAAACCATAAATCATGCTGAAACCAACTATTTGAACCATTAAGGAAATAAACGAGCATGAAGACTAAAGAGAGAGATTAAAGACTCTAAAATACTTCAGCAGAAGAAAACACAAAACAATGAAGGATTAACAGGTCTAAGGTGCTTCCAAGAGTCATTTCTTAGCCTAAAAATTTCAACCTACTATAGTAAGAAGTTATCGAACATAATGAAAACAGGGGAAAAACATTAAATAGTTCAGAATACTTCACCAACAGCCAAGCTCATGGATCCAATGATAGAGCCTTCTCAGTCGCAAGCATGCAAAAACATCATTAGGGCTTCCAAGACTTCAATTTTTTCTTCAACTTCAACAAACTATCTATTATTTCAGAGAGTTTCAATATTACAACTAGTGATCAACCAACAACCAACCAACCCCTCACTCATCTTCTGCAGAAGTATATATAGAAGAATGAGGAGGTGAGATCTGATAAAAGATCTCCAATTACAATTAATACAGAGTTAATGGTTTCTTGGCCTTTGAGGGGCTCAATGAAGAAACTTACATGGGTGCACTCTGTATTAAATGTTTTACATCAAGTTTAAGCTCAGTGGGAACTTTTGTTGACCTTTGAGGCTCTGTGTGGTGTCAAAGTAACTCTGCAGATGTTTGTCATTAATTTCCTTGGCAGAGTTTCCTCTTTGGCTGTGTTTTGAGACAAATATCTGATCCTGATCAATAAATTCGGCCTCTGATTGAATACTTTGAGGCACAGGTGGCATCGTGGTAGCTAAAGGGATCAATTTGCCTCATTTGTGGCCGTGGAGGTTTTCCTATCGATAAAACACTTTATATTTTATTTAAACTGTGTTTTACTTGGGGATTAGGCTTTTGATAATTGTTCTTAGCCGTGATCCCCGCAAAATCTGTCTTTTAATCCTCTGTTCTGATAAATTTTGGTCTTTGTCACTGATACTCTCTGACTATGCCCGATTCATGGTTTTTGCTGATGTATAGGGCTGCGCAGGGGTGATATGGAATCAATTCCTGAAGAAACACTGATGAAACATGAATCTCAATCATGCGAAGGATTTTCTTTATTGAATTGGGGGCAGGAGGATCGTCAACCTCCGCCTTTGAAATTTCCTGAGTTATGGCGAAAAAACCATAGAAACCCTGCACAATACAAAAACTATTAGAAAATCCTGCATATATAGGTTTATTGCTGTGGAGGACATGTGGAGGAAGCATGATCATTGGATGGAATCATCCAACAGTCAGGATTGATCGGGACAAGGCGTAGTGAAGGCAGAATAAAATTTTGAATCAGGGTCGTCGATCGCGCAGAGATCGACGGTCGGAAGCGGAAAATGGAAAGTCAAAATGGGAAATGTTGACTGGGCGACGAAAGTGGGCGATGAAATATGAACCATCCATCTGTAGATCAGATCGACAATGGAAATTAATTGGATGCCGCGTCATAGCCCGGTTAACTGTCGGGCATCTTCAGTGAGCGATAGTCGGTTGATGGCCCGCCCCAGATCGAATGGTATACAGCGATATTGCGTCGAGTTTGTTGAAGAAATTTAATGTGCGATGGGGAGGAAGTTTTCAAATAGTACACGGGAAACACGTCGGCCAGCGTATGGAATCACTGCTGATCGGGAAAAAACCACCTTTTCCCCAAATGCGGTGCGATGAATACCACGCGGTTTTTGGAATGGTGAGTGGAATACAGGGACCACCGGGGAGACAGACTCCGCACCGTCAATCTGCAGATCAGATCGACGGTGGAGATTAACTGGGGTTTGAATCGGTGGAAAACTTTGTAAAGTAATTAAAAACCCAAAGTTGAAAATAACACAAGGTTTTAATATTTTGGGGGGGCGGGGGGGGGGAATATAAATATAACATGAGCAGGCGCCCGGCTGCGGGGCCTTTGGGCGCGTGGAAAATTATACGACCGAGGGTCAAAGGGAAAAAGGGCTAGGACCCATATATGTCCAAATTGTGGGTTTTTATGGCTTTTCAATGGATTTCCAAGGAAATTGAGGGTTCCAATATAGTTTTAAAAATGAGTTTTAAACCATGTAAAGAGGATTCTCACGAAAGGGAGAAAAGGAATCATAAAAGTAGAGGAGTTTTATGGAGAAAGAGGGGGGAAAATGAGGGTTAGTTTTGGAATAAGGGAAAAGGGAAAAGGTGCTTGCAGTAGTATTCTGGCTTGGAAATCAGTAGGATTTATAAGTATAAAATGGGAACAACAGTGAAGTTCGGACAGAGGATAGGCATGAGGCCTTCAAGAGTCTTCAAGAGCCAACAATTTTTAGTAATAAAATTTGTTCCTTGAAGGCTCAAAAAGTCTTAGCCACCTTTTGATATAACAAATTTTATAGGTGGCTAACAGTGGCTCCACTTGGGGATGGTGCCTTCTTGAAGGCATCAATAACTTTAGACTTACATTCTCTGGGAGGCTGACCTGTGCCTGATCCATTTATGTTCTCTGGGAGGCTGATATGTTTACTCATCCATTGGGCTGCCTTTCTTTCTATGGATGATGTGTTTTGAAAACATATTAACAGCCATAAAAACAATGGATCTTTTATCAACAAACTTTCTACCTACCCAATCCTACATATCTAACATTTTTTCTTCATTAGAGTGCACTTAGATTGGAAAACTCTTTTACAACATTTTATTCTTTTGAAAGCAGGAAAACTAATCTATTTTTACTTCTTATTTCAGCATGGACTCAAATTAAACAGTTGAGCCCATATGATTCTCTACCTAATCTACTGTATGTTGGGATTAAACTGTCCAACAGAATTTATTCTCTAAATTCTACAACAAAAATTGAAAAACACTAAAGTCAGGATTGAACAGTCTAACTTGATGTTGGTCCATGGCATAAAGACAAGCTGCACATAGAAATTTATTTTGTAGAAAATAAAATCAAAAAATGAAAGGCTTGAGATATGAAAGTTCAAAGTACTGCCTTCTCTTTTTACAGCTCTGTTTTAACCTTTATTTGAGTTGTTCCTTTTTGTTCTCTGGCTCAGATTTTGAGCTAATTAGAACCAAATTTACATCTTTTTTGACTCAGAAAAATAAAACAGGTTTGAGTCATCTCTATTTGGAAACTTAGGTTCAGATTTTGAACATGTTTGAACCTTTAATTTCTATCCTAATCTATCTACTGATAAGCCAAGATTAAACAATTTGGCAAATCGAATTCACTATCCTATCAGTAGAAAATTTAAAACTAACTAGTCAAGATTAGGTTGTTTGACTAACTAGAAGTGTGGTTTTCAGGAGTGGCATTTAAGCTTGCACACTTTCAGATTTGTTTCTCTTTTTGGTATGGGGCTATACCTTTCTTTGTTTTGCAATTTTCCCTCTTTTATTTTCTATTGTTTTTTGTATTTTTCTTTTTTCTTCCAAGACAAAAATCAACAACTAACTAGATGCTTAAAACTGAGTTTTATTGACATTCCTATCTAACCTAATCTAACTTGGAACATTTACATGTTTTAGCTGATGAACTCTCTTTTCCAATACAACCAATCCAACAAATGATTCCATGATTGGTCCTTCTTCATCTCCTTGGGCAGGCTGGACAAACCGAGCCACTCCGATTCTTTTTTTTTTTTAGCAGCAGTGCTAAATAATCCTCTTTCTTTTGGTAATATACTGCTCCTAATGACCTTTATCCCTTCTTCAAAGATTTTCAAGAAATGAGCATAGGGATATTGAAATAATACCTGGTTGTGGGTGTTTGGAAGATATGTTTCAACTAGGATCATCTCTTCTTTCTCCACTAGATTAAGGAAAAGATTCTTATGAGGAAGAACAACTTATTCATCTTCATTATTATCTGAACTAGAGGATTCATCATATATTGCAGTGTTGTCCTCTTATAGTAATGGTATGCTCTGATTCAGTGGACTGTGCTTTATGAAGAGATCATCATGTTCTTGAACAGGGGTATCTTTTATTACCTCAACCCTTTCAGGAGGAGGCTCCTTATCTTCATCCTGCTCAAGAAATTTCTCTTTCTTCCCAACCTCAACATTGCAACTAGTAGATTGTTGATTCCCAATTATGTGAAAGCTATTTATGATGAATGGGACTAGCTGATTGCTACTTTCAGGTTGATTATAATGAAATTCATGACACCAATCGACTGTTGGTTGCCCTGCATGATTAGTTTCTATTTGGAGCTCATCATCATCATCAGATTGATCAGAAGCTGAAAAATCATTAGTATAAACAATTTCACCAATCAAGCATATTGGGTTATCAGTTTGTTCTTTTAGCTAATATACAAGTTTATTTTCTATTTCAAGACAACAAGATTTAGTAGGTAAAGCAGCAGAATTTTTTTGTTCTAATAAAGAATTTAGGGTCTAATGTTTATTTAATATCTGATCAATTTCTTCCTCTGTAAATAGAGAAGGAAATTTCTCTTTACTTTGGATAGAAGAACAACAATCCTCTCCCTTTTGTGTTAACTGGTTTTGAGGCTGGATGTCTTCTTGAGCCTCTTCTAGGGAATGATTACTTGTGTTTGTAGGGAAAATTTGAGGATTCTTTTCCTTTTCCTAATATATCTCAATTTCGAACAACTCCTCATGATTTTCAAGGAAGTCACTTTGACTATAAGGTTCATGAGTTGTTTCAAGCATATTATCAAGATGCCATTGTTTTTTAATAATCTGAAAAGAGTCATAACATAAAGGCAGAGACTTTGGTTGTGTTTTCTCTTCTCCTATTTCAGATTTGTTGGTTCAAAATGGCTTATGTTTTCCTCAGGCAGTGCTTACTATAAGTTTTTGCAATTTGGTTATGAAGTTCTCTTAATAGCATTGTACAAGATATAGGTAGGCAATCAGGAATTTCCTGACAACCTTCTTCATTGATTTCTTTGTAATCTTGTTCATCATACATATCTTGTAATTTTTGGGTTTGTTATTGATTTGAAAGGAGCATGGGCTGCTCTAGATCATCAATATTCAAATTAGCCTCATTCCATTTAATTCTTTTCCCAAGCATATACACTATTTTTTCCATCATGACCAACAATTTTTCTTTATTGTTTTCTCTATAGTCTTGCTCACATTATTTTATAAAGTCTTGATCATCATCTATATATTGCTCATTATCTAGGTCTTGTAATGGTTGAGTTTGTGATTGATCAGGGAAAAATACAGGTTGCTCTGGATAATCGACATCTATATCATCCTCATACTTTCCCAATATTTTATCAAGTATGTACACTATTTTCCCAATTGGGTCTAATAATGTGTTTAGTTTAGCTTCTCTGTCCATACTTGGATCCATGCTTATAATAAGAGGTCACTATATCTTTCTAACTAGTTCAGAGTCCTTTACCAGTGGAGTTATTAGGTCTTTTGGGATTGTGGAGTTGCCAGGTGGAAGATTTTGAAATTAGCTATCCACCAAAAACATGAGTGGGTTTTCTCAATACATTCCCAAGGGAGTCCACAAGGAATAATGAAGTAATAGGCCTACTGGGGACCAATGGAGTCACCAGGTGGAAAATTTTTAGCTTTTGTGAAGGTAAAATATTTTATGGTTCCACCACCATGTTTATTTTGAAGCCAAACTGAAATATTTTTGGGTTTTTCTGAGTTTCTTGATCTTATTGGTTATGAGAGTGTCCTAAATCTGACTTAACACTTAGCTAGGGTGTCAAAACATACAGAGTTCACTCTTATGGCTTGGTAACTACTTCCTTCAAGGTTTGATAAGGTTTAATAAGAATCCTAAGGGTTACTTAGTTTGTCACTGATTCAATTAAGTCCTATCATGATTACCATGCTTGGTAGTGCTCGAGGGAGGTTACTTATGTTATATTTAGACAATGAGTGTTTTGTTTTGAAGATTTTACTCAGGGTCCCACCGTGATCACCATTATGTTGGTGGCGATGAGGTGGCTAATAATCACTGGATATTCTTGAAAATAAGGGATTTCTGGAGTCCTGAAGGGTACTTAGATTGTCGCTAACTCAGAAGTGTCCCACCGTGATCGCCATTATGTTGGTGTCCCGTGTTTTGATAGTTTGGCAAATCAAAAGACAAGGCAACATCAGAACCAATCTTTAGAGTTCCAGGATCTAGTCCTCCTGTTCTCAGAGAGGGATCTCTCAAATGCTTGTTTTGCAAAGGTTTATCTTGTGTGCTTGGAAAATGGATTTTAGACTAGTTATTAAGTGTAGGTGTTTGCCTGTTTGGTTGGTCGGATTGATACAACAGAACATGAAAGGTCTGGAAATATACACAGAATGGAGAAACATCTGGTTCATTGGGCAATGGAGTTAAAAAGAGGTCATAACATACTCATCAATGGATATGGGATATCAGAGGGAAAATCTAACTTGGCCATAGGATCCTTTGGTTTTTGGAATGATATGGACATCAATGATTTGGAAAGAGAAATTTAATTCTCAACAAAGGGAATTGGGAAACACAGTTTGAACAATAAAGAGCTTTATGATAGACAGGTCTAACCATGAATTCTACAAATCACACTTTTAAGCAAACAATGATTCCAAAAGAACTTTTAAAATGAAATCTAAGATTCGGGGAACACCCTATTTCCTCAAAGATTTTATTTCAAATGACTTAGAAAACATAAAATATTCACTGATAATTGTGGTCATAGAAGACGGAACACCTAATACATCTATGATTACAACTATAAAGACCTTCAAGGCAACTGTTCAAGCAAGGACCAGGGGCAAGATCGGAACAAACCTCCTTGATTCCCTGTAAACAAGAAAATTTAAAGGGAGACTTCAATAACATTTTTTAAGTGGCAACAGGAAAGCAGGGAAAACCATAAATCATGCTAAAACCAACTATTCGAACCATTAAGGAAATAAACGAGCATGAAGACTAAAGAGAAAGATTAAAGACTCTAAAATACTTCAGCAGAAGAAAACACAAAACAGTGAAGGATTAACAGGTCTAAGGTGCTTCCAGGAGTCATTTCTTAGCCTAAAACTTTCAACCTAATGTAGTAAGAAGTTATGGAACATAATGAAAATAGGGGAAAAACATTAAACAGTTCATAATACTTCACCAATAGCCAAGCTCATGGATCCAATGATAGAGCCTTCTCAGTCACAAGCATGCAACAACATCATCAGGGCTTCCAAGACTTCAATTTCTTCTTCAACTTCAACAGACTATCTATTATTTTAGAGAGTTTCAATATTACAACTAGTGATCAACCAACAACCAACCAACCCCTCACTCATCTTCTGCAGAAGTATATATAGAAGAATGAGGAGGTGAGATCTGATAAAAGATCTCCAATTACAATTAATACAGATTTAATGGTTTCTTGGCCTTTGAGGGGCTCAATGAAGAAACTTACATGGGTGCACTCTGTATTAAATATTTTACATCAAGTTTAAGCTTGGTGGGAAGTTTTTATGGCCTTTGAGGTTTTGTGTGGCGTCGAAGTAACTCTGCAGATGTTTGTCATTAATTTCCTTGGTAGAATTCCTCTTTGGCTGCGTTTCGAGACAAATATCTGATCCTGATCAATAAATTCAGCCTCTGATTGAATACTTTGAGGCACAGGTGGCATCGTGGTAGCTAAAGGGATCAATTTGCCTCATTTGTGGCGGTGGAGGTTTTCCTGTCGATAAAACACTTCGGATTTTCTTTAAACTGTGTTTTACTTGGGGATTAGGCTTTTGAAAATTGTTCTTAGCCATGATCCCTACAAAATCTGTGTTTTAATCCTCTGTTCTGATAAATTTTGGTCTTTGTCACTGATACTCTCTGACTGCGCCTGATTCATGGTTTTTGCTGATGTACAGGGCTGCGCAGGGGCGATATGGCATCAATGCCTGAAGAAACACTGATGAAACGTGAATCTCGATCCGGCAAAGGATTTTATTTGCTGAATTGGGGGCAAGAGGATCATCACCCTCTGCCTTTGAAATTTCTTGAGTTATGGCAAAAAAACCATAGAAACCCTGCACAATACAAAAACTATTAGAAAATCCTGCATATATAGGTTTATTGCTGTGGAGGAAATGTGCGTGGCCATTGGATGGCATCACCCAACGGTCAGGATTGATCAGGAGAAGGCGTAGTGAAGGCGGAAGAAAATTTTGAATCAGGGTCATCGATCACGCAGAGATCGACAGTCAGGAGCGGAAAATGGAAATTCAAAATGGGAAATGTTGACTGGGCGACGAAAGTTGGAGATGAAATATGAACCGTCGATCTGCAGATCAGATCAATGGCGGAAATTAATTGGATGCCGCACCGTAGCCCGGTTAACTTTCGGGCATCTTCGGTGAGCGATAGCCGTTGGATGGCCCGCCCCAGATCGGATCGTATACAACGATATCGCGCCGGGTTTGTTGCCAAACTTTAATGTGCAATGGGGGGCCAGTTTTCAAATAGTACATGGGACATGCGTCGGCCAGCGTATGGAATCGCTGCCAATCGGGAAAAAACCACCTTTGCCCCAAAGGCGGTGCGATGAATACCGCGTGGTTTTTGGAATGGTGAGTGGAATTCGGGTACCATCGGGGAGACGGACTCCGCACCGTCAATCTGCAGATAAGATCGATGGTGGAGATTGACTGGGGTTTGAACTGGCGGCAAACTTTGGAAAATAATTAAAAACCCAAAGTTTAAAATAACACAAGGTTTTAATATTTTCAAGGGGGGGCAGAATATATATATAACATGAGCAGGTGCCTGGCTGCGGGGCTTTTAGGCGCGTGGAAAATTATATGACTGAGGGTCAAAGGGAAAAAGGGCTAGGACCCATATATGTCCAAAATGTGGGTTTTTATGGTTTTTCAATGGATTTCCAAGGAAATTGAGGGTTCCAATATAGTTTTAAAAATGAGTTTTAGACCATGTAAAGAGGATTTTCACGAAAGGGAGAAAAGGAATCGTAAAAATAGAGGAGTTTTATGGAGAAAGAGGGGGGAAAATGAGGGTTAGTTTTGGAAGAAGGGAAAAGGGAAATGGTGCTTGCAGCAGTATTCTAGCTTGGAAATCAGTAGGATTTCTAAGTGTAAAATGGGAACAGCAGTGAAGTTCGGACAGAGGATAGGCATGAGGCCTTCAAGAGTCTTCAAGAGCCAACACTTTTTAGTAATAAAATTTGTTCCTTGAAGGCTCAAAAAGTCTTAGCCACCTTTTGATATAAAAAATTTTATAGGTGGCTAAAACACTGCACGCATTCATAATTGTTACAATCACTCCTCTATCCTAGAGCTCTAAGGCCACAGACACCATTCTCGTGTACGGACTATGATTACCGACCCCTGACATTTCCCCTCATATGCATTAATGATTAATCAAATCTCTCTTGTACTTAAGGACGTGGATGCCCTTATTTCAAGAGAGGGGGTGTAAATAACCATAAATATTAAGCATGTGAATTCCATACACAAATTACGTTGGATACGCTAATAAGACCAAAGAATCATTGAAATTATGATATGAAATTACCTACATTTACGATAGAAGGTTGTAATTTCTCTTTCTCTTGCATGCAGTGCTTATTCTAACCAATAAGGCCGAAAGGAAACATAGACAGAAGGAGAAATGAGCTCAATAAAACACATCAGCCATGGGAGGAAACTCTCTCCAAAATGAACCTACGACCTTTCCAATCTCATACGCAGCTCACACCATTCTCCAGCAAGATGGCTAGCTGCCATACTTACACAGATTGCAAGGATTTGACATAGAGATAAAAATTGAATTCCTGCAAAACCTACAGGAGGGACAGACCAGGCTCAGTGGAAGGATTATACCTGTCATAGAAGATATCATTACTGAAGTCTCTGGAATACCAGCAAAAGGAGAAAGATGGGCCGAAAAGCACCTTCTTCTACGAGAAGCAATCACAACATACCAGGACCCAAGAGAACTATTAGAATGAAAAGGAAAAGGGATTAACCCTACCTCTCTATAGCAACCATGGCAGGAATTGGTAGCATTCATCTAGAGATTCATCACATGTGATGGATGCCAAGACATGGCAAAACCCCGTCAACTCAAACTGTTTACTGTTCTTAAACAAAATATTTTAGCTAATCTGCCTTCTTTCTTAAATTTTGTATTACATGACATTGTTGTTCGAATGAGAAAGTCTAAAAACAACCAAGCAGTCATCAGCCACCATGGTTTAATCAAGTTAATCATAATGCATGAGTTAGGCAAACAAGAGACATCTTGGGACACTTTTTTTACCCCTGCCGTGTAGGCACTTGAGGAAAAACCTGTCAGGACCGAAATTGAGCTCCATAGAATGAAAATACCTAGAAGAATAAGAGGGAAAAGGACCTGTGCTTCGACCTAAGAACCAAGCAAGAGAAGATGGTCCGAAAGACTACAATTACAAAAAGAAACCTTGGAATTAACTAAGAAAGTATGGCCATCCCACTCACCACCTTCAAGCCCTCAAAACATACCCTTACAAGACTATGAGGAAGAGGTGGCTCAAGTTCTGGAAAAAAGGAGGGCATCCTGAGAAACTAGAAGCCCATCTGAACAAGCTGAAGAGCAAGAGGAACCATTAAACCAATCTGCCACTACCAGCAACTCTGACCACACCGAGATATTACCCCACCAAGATGAATCACAAGATTTTAGGGCTTTGTCTCCTCTCGAGAGTGATGGGGTGAATAGGGAAGAGGAGGCAGAAGGGGTAGCCGAATCTGAAAACCAATTAGGAGACACCATCCCCTTAGAACATAATGCAAGCATGGAAACGATCCCTCTAATGCCTGAAGGGAATAATATCTCACCCAGCCGGGACATGAATGCAGAAGTAAATTATGGAGTACATGTAGAGAATACCATCACTGACAACCTTGAAACGAGCACCACCATTCGTGGAAATGACGTTGCTGCTCCTCCATCTTCTGCTAAAAGTAGGCCAGAAGAGAATTTAGATGAAAAGAAGTTAAAGAAAAGAAGTAAGACCTGCAAAAGGTTAAGGAAAATGGTAAAACATTTGAGGAAGCAGTTGAAGGAAGTAAGCAAGGCTCGGAAGCCTAAGAAATAATTGACCACCACATAAACCCAAACAGATTTTGTCACCAATTTAATAGACACTGCTAAGGTTGAGACACAAACTGACTTAGAAAACACTGCTGAGATTGATGTACATATAGACCTAGTGGACACTACTGAAGCCTCTGTGCAGACTAGGCTGGACTTCATAGAAGAAAAAGAAACCCAAATAGAGGAATCCCCTACCTACACTCCTCTAGTAGAAAAGGATACCAATCAAAAACTGCATAATTAATTAATTCGAACACAACACGAATTAGCACAATGCATAAAGGAAGTAGTCCCTGCACAAGAGTATCGAGCACTGTTAAAGAAATTCACAGAGCTTTCTGCAACAAAGGATGAGACATTTTCTCAACTCAGAGAAGCACAGGAAAAGTTAAAGAAAGCACAGGATCAGGTGGAACAAGCCAAAAAACAAACCACTATGGTTTTCTCTCTGTACTCTGATGTGCTAACATGCAGGGCACCAACCACCATCTATGCCCTATTTCTAGTAGAACAATATTTATTACTGAATATCAAGGCCATCAGGGTAGGGGAGCCCACAACTTTTAAAACTATAGAGGAATTATTCCATTGCTACAATGATCAAAATGAGAATCTCCAACACCTCTTGTGTGAACTATACATGTACAAATTCTTCCTAGAGGAGGACAACGACAATAATCCTAGCCCCTTTATAGGATATATCTAGTTCTAGGCTTTACTCTCTTTTGCTAATAACCGGATTCGGTGGGCTAAAGCCTACAACATTTTCCAGAAGAGGGAACATGGCCTAGACCTGTGGGTTAGAGGAGAGCCTACTAGACCCCTGTAGTTATTCAACCAATGTAATAATTTCATGCAAAGAAAGGGAGTAAGGAATAAATTGGGGCCTATCCATAAGGATATTATACAACATGGAATGGAGTATTTCGAAGAAATTCAGGAAGCAGCTCTGGAAGCAGCCAAACAGAGGTGGATGGCCTCCACGAATAATGTGAAAAATAGGGAGCCATTTGGTTGCAGAAACTTCAAAGCAATTGCCTCCAGGTTCCTTTTATATAGCAATCTGATCTTAAAAATGGGCCTTGCATGGATAGGGTGAAGGTATAGATTCCCTCTCATCTGGTACCCCCTTGAGGGTTATGATCATGACTACGAACTGCTAGAAGGGCACAAAAACGATGCCTTTGCAAAAATCAAACAGAAACATGGTTTTAGAGCCTACAAAGAAGAAGTCTACCCTGCCTATTATTTGACCCAGTTACACCTCAATCATTTGTTTGCATGAGGACCTGCATATAGGTAAGCGGGGGGGTATGTTGGGCCAAAAATAAGGTACGTTTTGACCCTACCTTTACCTCAAATTGTTATACACATTTAGGAATTTTTCCTCATCTTAATAGTAAAGGAAAGGAAGATTAATGTAAAATCAGGACAAATGAACTAACGGTAAAATGGACATTTAAGAATGGGAATTTGACTTATTGTATATTTATTCATAGGGAAACAAAGCAACTGAATTGAAGACAATCAAAAGACAACCAATAGGTAGAGACTAACAGAATCATAATGACTCCCATGGGCCGGCAAAAGACGGAAAGGCATATCCATTTTCAAAGAACTCAAACGACAGCCACGAGCAGCAGGCTGTCGTTTGGAAAATACCTTTACCTCTGATTGAAATCACCTTTAAAAGGTCAAAGAAAAATGATATGGATAGAGCTAAATAGGGATTTTCTTCTGTGATAGACATATTGGGACAGAATTGTCCATTTGTATTCATGTGTTAACCTTCAACTTAATAAAGAATTTTGGTGTTTTGAATAGTCATTCTCTGAGTTTTCCTTAGCAGTCGACTTCTCGTGGTTTGGGCCCAACCCTGGGAGTTTTTTTGCTAAAATTTGTGCTATACATTCAATTACAGAATATACATTTTAGTCATCAAATGCATTTTGTGAGATATCATTTAATGGGTTGAGTTACAAACATAGAACAATACAACTTTCTCTTTCAGTAGAATAGTTTATTGTTCATGCTTTCTGGCATACATTCCGTTTTTTTTTAGCTGTTAGATGCTTCCATCATTTCCTATTGCTTTTATATTCATTTCATTAAGATTTAGCATGAATTCTATTCAATTCTATATATAGCTAAGAATTTGATCTTTTCATCATTACTGTAAGGCGTCTAGTTGTTAATTGATTGAGAACGATGTCAACAAATTAGTTTACAAAGATAATTCCATTGAAAAATTAGATAAGCGATTCTTGTCAATTTATTGAAGTTGTTTTTCAATTCCGTAGGAATGATGTTCAATTCATCAGTGTGATGTTCAATCATAGGTCACTCTTTTCCGTGCTTACTTAGACAGAATAGTTAAACGGCATTTGACAATTCCATTTCCCTTTGAATTGATTGAACTTTAAGAATTAGATAATCCTCTTCATGATAATATAGAGTAGTTGTTCTTGATATCACTTGCATATATTGTGCTTACACTCTTGAAATAAAAATACTTGCCCTGGGTTGACAATTAAATGAGAAGCATCGAAGTTGCCTGTAACATTCACCTTTGTGAACCAACAGCCGTGACATGCAATGATTCAATGGGGTTAGTAGCATTCATTCTTTCCCATAAGACTAATTAAAGGTTGTTGCTATCAGAAGGGGTAGCTCGCCTAGACATATGGATGGAAATTGCACAGAATAGCCAAAATTCACTGTGGGGCACAAGGCATGAGAGTTTCGGAAAGCAAACGAACCCTATGTGACTGACGCCCCTCTTCTTAGAGCTCTCGATGGGGAAAAATAGTCGGATTAGCCTTAATTGAAATCTATCATTACGGAAATGGTAAAAAATCCACTCAGATTGCCGCATTAATTGCCAATTTCCCTATTACGTATAATTTATTAATTATTATTTAAATGTAGTTGTCTTAGGTTTTATTAAGTAAAAGGGCATGATCAAAGATCATGCCTCTTCACTAAGGGACACCATGAGGCTATATTTAAAGCCTTGGTGATTCCCCATTGTAATCATCTCATCTTTTATCAATAATAATATAAACATTTCGAGTTAAATATGAGTTTTTATACTCCATTGGTATCGGAGCAGTCGTTCTTAAAGATCTGTGTGATCAATTCCTTGTCCATTATCTTCCCCACTTCTCCACGCTACTACCATTCCTCTGCCCCACCAGCTTCTTGCTGCCCCTCTTCCCCTGCTTCTCCCCACCCACTCTCCCCACCGCTGCCACCATCCTTGTCTCCCGTCTTCCCGCCTTCCATCCCACTGCCACCATCCGCCGTCAACCCTGCTTCCATCGACCAAGTGCCGTCGACCCTGCCACTTCCACCATCCGCCTTTCTGCTGCCGCCATCCAATTCCTGCCTTTCGCGATCGAGCATACCAGCACGCTGCCACCATTCCTCGACCAACAACCCATCTATTTTTCAACTGACCGTCTATCCAGCTGCAGCCCCGCTGCTGTCCGCCACCATTACTATTTCAACCGTCATCATACGCCGCCAAATTAGCATGCTGTGATAGGCATATTTTTTTTATTTTTAAATGGACGATTTTTAAAAACAAAGCATAAAGGTGTGACATTATCGGACAAGTATTTTTTTAAATAAACGATATTTTTTTGGATTAATAATTATAATATATATTATATAAATTACGATCACCAATTATATATATATATATATATATATATAATAATTATTATTATTATTTAATTAAAAAAAAAATTGGTAGATAAATATTCATCACCTCATATACGCTCAATGTCTTCATCAATGTCGATGGTCTAATTCCAAAAAAAATAGTTAGATCTTGAGAATAAGATCAATAATAATTCTAATGACTTCAGCAAAAGATTAATTGATCTCGAGGGTATAGTTGCAGGACATTTCAATGACATCAAAAAGCTTCAAGATACGAAAAATCAGATAGAAAGACAAATTTGGATAAATCATAGCGAGGCCACAGAAATTCATAGCCAAGCAATGAAAAAGCTAACAGACATCTGCGACAATATAAATCAGACACAATGACCAATATTCTCGAATATGGAACATAATCAATAGAAAAATTCAGCAGATTCAGGGAATTTAGAAGATCATCATGAAAAAACCGACTCTCACAAAACATCATCCCCACACCATCAGGAAGACATTAATGCAAATTTTCAAAATAAGTAGCTTTGGAATGAATTTGCTAATCAATACCCCCTTCTCGTTCCACCATTAGCATACCAACGAAGAGCAAAAATCGAGCTACCCAAGTTTGACGGTAATGAAAAAAATAATGTTGCATGGCTTAATAAAGCCAAAGAATATTTTGAGATTTATGACATTAACAGTGATGACGAAAAAATTAAGCACGCTTCCATGAAAATGGAAGGAGAAGCATATAATTGGTATATGTGGTGGAAAAATACGACACTTGCTATTAGTTGGACGAAATTTAAGGATGCATTCTTTAAAATATTTCAAGGCGTAAAGGAAGAAAAGTTTTTTTCAACATTCATCAAATTATGCCAAAAAGGAGATGTGGATGAGTACACTCGAGAATGGGAGAACTTAGTGACACGAGTACCTGGATTGTCAGAATCTCATTTAATCCAGTCTTTCATCTCAGGACTTAAAACCCATATACAAGTAGAGCTCGAGCTTCATGACATTACATTAGTAGAACTAGCAAGGCAAAAAGAAAAAGCTGCTAAAAAGAAATTTGAAAGGTTATCTTGGTCAAAACCAGAAAGAGTATATTGGAGACAAAGGTTTCCTCAATCTATAAATGTAGATAACACAAAATATGTTCCACCACATCTTTGTGAAGGTGACAAATCTAAATGGAAATACAAAGGATGAGAGAGGGCAAGTGAAAACATTGTGGAGAAAAGTGGGACCCTAAGCACAAGTGTGCTAATCGAAAAGAAAAAAATCCATATAATTGTGAAGCAACTAATGACTCTAACAATGATTATTTAGAGGTAGAAGGAATGGAAGACACCCCAGAGTCCTCTCTAGAAGTAGATGACGAAATCATTCCACAAGTTTCATTATCAGCTATGGCAAGTATATCACAGCCTCAGACACTAAAATTAAGAGGACATATTAAGAAGAACAACGTAATGGTTCTTATCAACACCAGCAGCACCCACAATTTTCTAGATTCAACCATGGCCAAAAGACTCAACATATTTACTTTTCCCATGCCTAATATGAAGGTAATGGTGGCCGATGGTAAGAATATTGAGCAAGTAGAGAAATTCCATAAGGTCAAATTACAGATTAAAGACTTTAATTTTGAATCTCCATTATATATCGTACCACTAGGAGGAGTAGATGTGGCCATAGGAATTCAATGGCTACAAACCTTAGGTACTTATTCTGCCAACCATCAGAAGCAATTTATAATATTTAAATGGGAAGGGCAATAGCACAAGTTATATGGATTCCAAGCACCAGAAAATCAAATCGTATCATCATCCCAAATGATGAAGATGATTCGAAAAGGAGTGCCAGCCTATATAGTAAAATGTCATCAGTTTGAAATTCTATCTACAAAAATAATCAACGAAGGGTCACCAAAAGTACAAGGACTAGTTCAGAAACATGAAAAATTATTCCAAGACCTGCCAATGAAAATGCCTCCTAATAGGGAAATTGAACATACAATATAAGTCAAGGCAGGATCAAACCCTTTCAACATCAAACCTTATCGCTACCCGCATCACCAAAAGACTGAAATTTAGAAGATAATCCAAGACCTTTTAAAATGTGGGGTTATCTCAAAAAGCAAGAGTTCGTATGTCGGCCTAGTTATATTGGTAAGAAGGAAGGATGGATCATTCCGTCTATGCATTTACTATAGAGGATTAAATAAGATAACAATTAAAAATAAGTTTCCAATTCCCTTTATCGATGAAATGCTAGAAGAACTACATGGCGCAAAATACTTCTCTAAGTTAGACTTAAGGTTAGGCTATTACAAGATCAGAATCAAATTGAAATATATACCAAAAACTGTGTTTCAAACACACGAAGGTCATTACGAGTTTAAAGTACTTCCCTTTGGGTTAAAAAATGCACCAGCTATGTTCCAAGCTACTATGAATGAATTATTTCGTCCATATCTTAGGAAATTTGTACTAGTATTTTTTGATGATATTTTGATTTATATTAAAATTTGGAAAGAGCACTTGCAACACTTGGATAAAGTTCTTAAGTTATTAGAAGATCATCAGTTTTATGATAAGAAATCCAAATGCACCTTTGGAAAATAAGAAGTCGAATATCTGGGACACATAATATCCCATGAAGGGGTAAAAGTGGACCCTTCTAAAATCAAGGCTATAAGGGAATGGAATAAACCAGTGAATATATCCAAGCTAAGAGGATTTTTAGGATTAACGGGATACTATCGAATATTTATTAAAGAGTATGCACACAGAACTGCACCTCTTACAAATATTCTAAAGAAAAACTCATTTCAATGGAATGAAGAATCAGGAAAGTGTTTTGAAGAATTAAAAGAAGAAATGTCTAATGCACCAATATTGGCAACTCCCAATTTCTCTAAACCATTTATTATTGAATGTGATGGCTCTAGATTCAGTGTAGGTGCAATATTAATGCAAGAAGGGCACCCTATCACTTTTGAAAGCAAGAATATCAATAAGTGAGAGCATCTCAAATCCACATACAACAAGGAAATGCTTGAAATTATGCACGCATTGGCCAAATGGAGACAATATCTGTTAGGGAGTAAATTTTCCATCTGAACGGATCATAACAATCTTCAGTATCTCCTTAAAAAAAAAACACTCTCTTAAGAAAAAAAAAATTTGGATTGAAAATATTGCCGCCTTCGACATGGATATATTACATAAGAAGGGGAAAGACAATGTCGTAGCAGATGCCCTATCAAGGAAGGATGAAGAACCAACACTACTTGCAGTCTCAGTTTTTGTTCCTAAATGGCTTAATGAGATTCGAAGTGAGTACGACAAAGATCCATGAATGTCGTCTATAATCAATAATCTCCTAGGAAATTCAAAATTTGAGTGGAAGAACGATATCTTATGGTACAAAGGAAGAATTTATCTAAACTCCAAATCCAAGTTTATATAAAAAATACTCAAGGAATCACATGATTCCATGTCATCGGGGCATGTAGGATATTTTAAAACCTACTAAAATGCACGTCAGTCATTCTTTTGGAAGGGTATGAGTCATGATATTAAAAAATATGTAGCAGAATGTGACAAGTGTCAAATAAATAAAAGTGAAAATATTATGACACCTAGGTTACTTAATCCCTTAAATATTCCGAATCAGAAATGGGAAGAAATTTCAATGGATTTTATTGAAGGGTTACCTGTATCTAATGGAAAGGATAAGATCTTCGTAGTCGTTGATAGACTCACTAAATATGCTCACTTTATTGCTATGAAGAAAACATACTCTGCAAAGAAAATTGTTGAGATATTTTGCAAACATATTTATAAACTACACGGATTCCCGAAAGTCACTGTGAGCGACAAAGATGATAAATTTAAAGGGAATTTTTGGAAGGAATTGTTCAACCATATAGGAACCTACCTAAACATGAGCTCAGCTTACCACCCCCAAACGGATGGACAAACAGAGGTTGTCAATAAATGTTTGGAAGCTTACCTACGTTGTTATGCTACGGAAAAACAAAATAAGTGGGTTCAATGGTTGCATCTCGCTGAATGGTGGTATAATTATACTTACCATAAATCGGCAAAAATGACTCCATTCCAAGCATTGTATGGATACGAGCCCCTGAAATGGAAATATCTCACTTCAATCTAGTCAAACCTACCAGTGGTTAAAAAACAGCTAGAAGAAAACCAAAAGGTCGTCCAAGTCCTAAAAGAAAATATGAATATTGCACGGAACCGTATGAAGCAACAAGCTGACCACAATAGAACTGAGAGATCATTTGAAGTGGGAGACTGGGTGTTTGTCAAGCTTCAACCATACAAGCAATTGTCCCTGAGACAAAAAGGGAAACATAAATTAGCCCCGAATTTCTATGGTCCGTATCAAATCAATAAAAAAATCAGTCAAGTCGCTTATGGTTTGAGCCTTCCCAATACAAGTCATGTTCACAACGTCTTCCATGTGTCATGCTTAAAAAAATCACTTGGTGACCATCAGTCAGCCAAAATGACACTCTTGATTTTGGATGATGAAGGAAGGACCATTTTGGAGCCTGAAAGTATCCTATCTACCCGAGAAAAGAAGTTATGCTCTCGTGTTATCTCAAAATACTTGATCAAGTGGAAGGATTTAGCCGAAGAAGAAGACTCTTGGGAGACTGAAGCATTTCATCAACAACATCCGTCATTGTGTATGCTTTGAGGAAAAAGAATCTTTTAAGAGAGGGGAAATGTTATGTATAATTTATTAATTATTATTTAAATGTAGTTGTCTTAGGTTTTATTAAGTAAAAGGGCATGATCAAATATCATGCTTCTTCACCAAGGGACACCATGAGGCTATATTTAAAGCCTTGGTGATTCCCCATTGTAATCATCTCATCTTTTATCAATAATAATATAAATATTTCTAGTTAAATCTGAGTTTTTATACTCCATGCCCATTCTGTTCAACAGTAAACTCTCTTTTTCACCCAGGCGGCCCGTTTTAATGGCTAGTTTTTCCTGCCGCGTACTACCCCTGCACCTACATCGCAGCTTTTTTCACCTCCTGCCCTACGCACTATCCCTGCGCAAATTTTCGAACCCATCTTCGCGTTTCTACCCTGGTGTGCGCAACATCCTTTACACAGCTACTCCGACCATATAGTCATTTGAGCGGCACCCGGTTGTCCCTATAGGGTTTCAGGTAACTTCCATTAACATACCTTGGCAAGTAATTTGCGTGTAGCATAGCCAACCTGACCGCACCACCATCCGTAATCTCATTCACTATGTACGGTCCCAACCAGTTCTTACGGAACTTTCCAGGGTGTCGCGCAAACTCGCTGTCATAAAGTAATACCAATTCATCCTCCTTAAATATCTTCATCGAAATATATCGATCATGCCAAGATTTTTCACGAGGCTTCTAAACCTGCTGGTGGAACTAAGCAATGAACCAATCTTCTTCTAGGGCCATTAGTTGTGCCAATAATTCCTCCATGATGTATGGTTTCGCCATGTTTGTAAAAGCTAAAATGCACACACTGGGGACAATTTATTCCATAGGCATGATGGCCTCCTTCCACTAGACCATTCTGAAGGGAATTTTTCCCAAGAGTTTCTTACATGTGGTCCTATAGGCCGAGAGGATTGAGGGGATGCGCACATCCCAATCACTTTAGTCAATGTTACAGACCTTAGTGAGCACATGTTCCATAATTTTATTGAAGGCCTCTACTCCTTCGTTCGCCTATGGGTGATATGGGGTGCTTTTCGCATGGTGGATCTGGAATTACTCAGTCAAAGCTGCACCAATTTCATTAAAAAATGCGTACCTATGTCACTCATTAGGATCTTCGGGCAACTAAACCTGGTTAGAATATGTTGAAAAATGAAGTGTGCAACATTATTCGCAGTACAATCCTTGACATATTTTTCTTCCACCCACCTGGTTACATAATCAGTGGTGATGATGATGTACCGGGCACCCATATTATTTCTTGGGGGATTGATGGGTTCCACAAAGTCTATGGCCCACTTGTCGAATGCCTACAGAACCATCTATGGTTGCAGGGGCATCTCATCTCGACGCAAAATCTTCCACGTCCATTGTCATGCATCACAGGCTCGACAGTACGCATGGGCATTGTTATGGAATATGGGCCACCACAACCCAACCCTTAATACTTTCTGCATAGTGGCTTCCCTTGCATAGTACCCTCCTACAACTCCTCCATAAGCCTTAGCCAAGATAGCTTGTCTTTTGTGTTCCAATAAATACCTCCGTAGCACCTCATTGGTGCCTAGCTTGTAGAGGTGTCCCGTGAATATGGTAAAATCGGTTGCACGAGCGACAAATTCCTTTTCTGTGGTATTGAGTAGCCATCGGGCACCATACCTGTTGTCAAGAATTGAACAACGTCTACAAATTTCTCATAAACCACCTTGATAGAAAGTAGTTGCATGTTAGGTAATCCTTCTTCTAGGTTAGTTGGCTCTTCCCTATTCTTGATCCGAGACAAGTGATCAGGCCAAACGTTTAATCTCCCCAATTTCACAATGATTTCAAAATCATACTCCTAAAACAATAGTAACCACCTACAAATCTTCCTCCCCAACACAGGCTTATTGACCAGGTATTTTAAAGTAGAATGACCTGTGAACATCTTGAAGTGTCCACCTAATAAATAGTGCTTGTATTTATGTAGGGAATATACCATTTCCAATCCTTCGCGCTCCATGGTAGAATAGTTTCACTTTGCACTAGATATTTTTCTGCTAGCAAAGGAAACCGGATGATCGATTTCCCCTTCTCCTAGCCACGCTAAGACAACTCCTAATGCTATCCTTGATACATCCACATGCACATGAAAAACCTTTTCCCAGTCGAGAAATATAATAATAGGTGCAACTACCATCTTTTCCTTTAGTAGCTCAAAGCTCCTCTAACACTCGTCATCCCAAAAAAAAGAAACATCCTTCTTTATCAACTTTTCCATTGGTGCGGTGATCAAAGTGTATCCTTGAATAAACTTTTTGTAGTAACTAGTGTGGCCTAAGATGGAGCACAACTGTTTCTCAGTGGTGGGGACTGCCAAATTTATGATAATTGCGATCTTGGCTGGGTCAACCATCAATCCCTGCTAACACTCCACGTGTCCCAATAGAATCCCAAATGGGACACAGAATATGCATTTCTTGATGTTTAGTAAATTTTGGTGTTTCCTGCAAGCATCCAACATCATGCGCAGTTTTGACACATGGTTATTTACTAAGCCAAAAAATTTCCAATCATCAAAATAGACTTCCAAAAACTTATGAATGAATTCCTTGAATATTGCTATAACTATGCATGAAAATATGGCAGGGGCATTCTTCAGCCCAAATGACATGACTGTGTACTATAATGATCCCCATTCAGTTGTGAAGGTTGTCTTGCTACAGTCCTTAGGTGCTATGCGGATATGATGGTACCCTCAGAACCCATTAGTGAACAAGTATGCTTCCTGACCTCCCACATTGTCCATAATTTCGTTGGAGAATGGTGTAGGGAAGGGATCATGTACACAAGCATAATTTGACTTGCGTAGGTCTACACAGATCCTTATCTTTCCTTTAGTCTTCTTTTCCTATACCACCATAGGGTTTACCCAATCTGACTATTCCATTGTTTCAATGATACCTGCAGCCACCATCTTCTCTATTTCCCCCTTGACTTTTTTTTTTATATTTATGGTTTAGGAAATAGGGTCACTAATTGACAAGGTGCGCATACGGCTTCACAGTAATCCTCATCACACCCATATCCCCGATGATCCCTTTGAGTTATGAGAACTTTGTGGAGAACATATCCTGATATTCAGTAAATAGCTCCACAATATTTCCCACTGTGTCATTATCCTAGTAATCCCCAAACTTTTCCATCTTGGTTTGCGCTTCCGTGCCAATGTTGACTTCCTTCAGTTTCAATGGTTTGGTAACATCAAATTTCTGTAACATAGGTCCTACAACGACACGTTCTCCTTCTGATTTTAGGATAATGATATTTCATGGGTCTTCATCACAGTCTTCTACTGACAAATTTCTGCAGTTGACAATATCTTGGATCTGTGCATCCTAAGATGGCTCAATACATTTATGCTTAGAGAGGGACTCAATAAAGACTAGAGCATCTATATCTTGTAGGGCTTCATCAATTTTCTCAGTTATGCATCCAAATACCAAGTGGTGGGGATTGGTCCTAAAGCATGAATAAACATATGGACCCATTCATTCCATGTTTTTTCATTCCATAATTCCATCCAGAGAGCCAAGTGCTTGCGCGGACCCCCTCAACCAGAGAAGAGTTCCATGGGTGAGTTGACCAGAGGATGAAATCGTAGGATAATCATTTTTCGGCATCCCCCCCAGTCCTGAAAAGCTCCCTTATGGGTTTTCCACTGTCATGCGGGGGTCGCATGCACATCCAAGTCAAGGGCCTAAAATATTCATTCTTTAGGGACATCTGCTTCAACTGTTTTAAGAAAGTCCTTAACACTACTAGAAACATCAAAGTAGGGTAGTTCTCTTACCCCTTAGGAGATGCATAGAAATCTCTTTGTGATCTTAAGGCATTGCAACGCAGATACATCATATAATTGGTTCTGCCATTGTTCTATCTCTCCATCTGAGTCTGAGAAGCATTCACTATCTTTTTCCTAGCATAACATGCCATCAGCCGTAGGGTT
Organism: Pinus albicaulis; assembly: GCA_034641835.2. NCBI lineage: Eukaryota > Viridiplantae > Streptophyta > Pinopsida > Pinales > Pinaceae > Pinus > Pinus albicaulis. The sequence goes on from CM076579.1 coordinate 534,352,067, forward strand.
GATCCAATCATCATCCTGTGCGGTCAGTTTGTAGATGTGATCAACATCCTCCTCCTCTCATATTGGTTCAGTGTATCACTCACCGTCTGCTGGATCGAAAGGGACTAACACCTGTGTACCTTCGCTTTCAAAGATGATACTCCTCCTTTTCAAGTTAATGATACCTCCCGTGTCAATAGCCCAATCAAGACCTAAGAGCGCGGGGTAAGGGTCTGCGTCATCCACAATCTGGATTACTTCAAAATCAACATAAACTTGAACACCTGTGATGTTTACCACAACTTTCGGTAGTCACCCTAGTGGGATGATATTTTGCTGATTATCCATTCGTAACTTAATAGTGGACCACTCCAACTTAGGTTCTCCCATCCTTTTCCAGTTTTTCTTGGGTAGGACATTTGCGTCCGATCCTACGTCAAGGATGACTTGGTCCATTTCATAGTCTCTAATCTGTGTTCTCTTCTGCCTTTTGGTTGCGCAACAACTTCATACATGCCTAAAGGAATGGTGTAACATATTTGTCTTCTTTTGGATCTACCGCAGTCTTCAAGGTGGACACTTCATCTTTGGCCATATCCTTCCGAGCTTCCATGAAGGTTTCTTTCTCCTTTTTTAGATCTAAGCTTTCCTTTTTCTCGAAAGCCCTCCCGATTAGTGGTTCAGCAGCAAATTTTTCCTCAGCTCCTCCGGTGGCAATGCCGCTGCACCTGATCACATTGATACTTAGCCCATCATCTCGAGGTTCTTCCTTAACTTGTTGTACATTATGCGTGGGCGTTTGTTGTTTTTCTTGAATTTTCGCTATTAGCATCGGGCAGTTCTCAATGACATGGTTGAACTGCCTGAAATATCTACAGGATTTGGACACAGGGTTCAAGAAGTCTCTTTCATAATGTCCCACGTCCCCACAGTTGTAGCATATCAGTTACCCTTGTCCTCGAACTGCAGTTCCCCCTCTCCCTCGTCCCCTTCCTCCTGTGGGGGATCCACCCTACCTAGAGGGATATAATGGTGATGAGGGCTCATATTGCACCCTTTATAGGTTTCTCGTATCTACCATGAGGTCGAGTGTTCAACAGCATTGTTCATCGTGACCCATAGACGATAAGAATCTACACCAATGTTGTTTAAGTTCTGGAACATAGGCACCTAACCGTGGGCATTGATCTATATCATGTCTTCCAACTACCCGATAGTCAGCACACCACATCATGGGGGTACTGGGTCCAGCCATTTCTCTAGGACGTATATGGCTTGGACCCCTAGCCTGCATATAATCTAATAATAAAGGACATTGATCCTTAGTGTGACCTGACACCCTACAGTGTATGCACCAAATATCTGGGCTAGCTTCCTTACCTCGATCCCTTCATAAGTTCTGAATTTATAAGTGCATCGCTTCTAGCTGGCTCTGGATCTGTAGTGCCCCAAATTGAGTATCATCTCTTGGTGTAGCTTCTAACTTCATGGAAATCTCCAAACCTTCTTCCTGGGATTTGATCTTCTATTGTCCCATAGGTCCACGCAAATGTGGTATTAGCATGGATATAAACCATTTCTTGTGTTCTTTGTCCTCGTAGACAAATTCCCCGTGATTGATGACCTTCTTCAGTCGTTAGTCGGCTTCCTAGATGAACTCTGTAGGTCCCTACTTGAAGTCCTAAATTTTGACTAAACATTGAGAGTATGATTTAGGCTTTCAAAACCATTGTTTTATGGTGTCCTTAATATTTTGTATCGACGCATTCACGTGCTGACCAATGTATCCCATAAACCAGTCCAGGGCCCTTCCTTCAAAGGCTATGGATAGTTGTGCTCTTTTGAAAACATCATTATTAACGTTATGCATAGTGCATACAGACTCTGCTACAAACCATAATAGATCCATATCCTCATCCTTCGTATCCTAAAAGGTAAGCAGTTTCATGTGCACAACCATATTGTTTTCAGGAGGTGGCGGAGGTGGGTAGGAGAATTCTTACCCTTGCGTGGGTTTGATGACAGTGTAGCCAGGGGATTGTTTTCAACGTGCACAACCCCGCCCTGGTTAGGATCAGGTGATTCCCTTAAGGGACTGTATAATAATCTATCTCCTTCATGATTAACTCAGTAGTATTTACCGCTTCGTGTCGTGCTTCCACTCTGGTTGGAGGTCATTCACTCGATGTGGCCACACAGGACAACTTTTTCATACAATAAAATCTTAATCAACAATGGCAGGGTGTGCAGGAAATTACCTCTAAATCCATTGAATAATATCCATTCTGCTTCCGAATATGATACAAACTGATCAACTACAAATTCTGTTACAAACCCTCCCAAAATACTATCAACCCAGTGATCTACAGTCCTGATGATTTTGTTATCAGTTTTTTCTAGTTGTTGGATCAATTCAAGGGTCCAGTGCATGACCTGATCGTCCTTTTATCAGGTCTGGAACTCTGCCAATCATGCCAGCCACTCCTGTAATTTGTGTCCGAAGGATATGAAGAATATTTCGTGCACTTCTATAAATATGTACTTTTTCTTCCATTCTTCGATAGATAGCTTCTTACTTCTATTCTATTTTAGGGAAAACTCTTGGATCTATTTGTTGAACCAATCCTCAAGTTCAGCCTTCAGCGGTTGCCAATAACCCTGTGGCATTACCAGATCTCTCTCTCAAAATGCTCCCGATCCCGACAAGGGAACCATTTTTTGGCTTAAGGGGTCTTGACCCAGGTTTGGTTCTAAGGTTTGCCAACGAACCCCTATACTACTAGCCCTTTCGGCAATGGCCTACTTGCGCAGGTCAAGGTCTCACCTAAAGTAGTATGGGAGCGTGCTGGAACCAATTTTCCGCACCCTGAGAGAGAGAAAGTTAATTAAAGTGGGTCCCTTTAAATCTAACAAACTTGCATAGGAGAAGCCTTAATACATAAAACCTTATCAGTATATTGGGAGGGTAACTTAAGCGAAGGTTATAAATCATGAGATAACATATAACTAGATAAAGCACTTAACCCAAATCTATGCATTCATCACATCGCATCCACATGCACACCAGTAAATCATCAGTATTTAGTGAGCAGGTAAAATCTCAAATTAACATAAAGCTTAGCCGATAATCATAACACAGTAACACTTAGATATCACAAAACAATATTCTCATTCATTCATGTCCAGATTCAAGTTACACACTCTATCTACCAGCCCGTGCACACAACCAGTAGAGTATGTACGCAACAAGACTCAATGTCTCTGCGTACACAGCTAGTAGGAGCCCTTACCCAGATAATTGACACAAAAGATCCACCAGTTCATATCCACACTTAATAAAAAACATAGCCTCCCTCTAGAATCGATTTATCCATCTATTTATAACATATTATCCTATGCTACTATATGGTCCACAAACAGTAGTTTGCGGACTCTTGGTCTATCCTTTGACCCATTACAATTCATTGGGGGCTTTGACCCACCCCAAAGCCCATGTGTTGCACTAGAGCTTACAAAATATTACAAAAATTGACCAAAAATGCAGTTAGGGGACCTTGCTCCAACAATTATGATCTTACATACCAAAAATAACAGTATACATTTTAAAGATATCATTCACACACATTTAAAGCAATAAAGTAGTTGTATTATTTTAGGAATTGACGTAAAAAAAACTTGATATAGTGCATTGTTTTCGAGATCAACAAAATTGCAAATTATCAAGTGAAACGATTTTAACATTAACACAATTAAAATGAATTAATTCAAAATACATTTTATAATGTTTTCAAAAAAAGAGCCTTATTTATAAGGTTATGTCCTATTCTTTATAGAAACCCATTTTAAAAAGTATAAATGATGAAATAACACATGTACCATATCACTCTCTATTCTCATGATCACCCTCATTATCTTCCATTTCACTTGGCATGATAACACTATTGTTATCAAAAATATGTTTTGATCAAAGATGTACCACCACTTGCACCTAAAAATAACGCATTGGAAAGAAGAGAAGTCCACTTCAATGATCTCTTGTATCTTTCCAACGTAACCTAACGTCCCTCGTACTAGGTTTTAATCATGACGGCTAGCTCGACTAGATTGATCGAACTCGAATTCCACTCCATATTCTTGTGTCATGTGTCCATCATAGGAATTTTCTGTGCAAAAATGTTGTCCTTATGCCCACATAGATGGGAATAAATTCACCTATAAAAAAATTAAAAAATCATAGTGTCATGTGTCGTATAATAACCCAACTGTTAAAATATGAAATATAGATGTTACATTTCAAAGGTGCATTATTAAGTTTAAAATTTACATAAATAGATTATTACCGAGTGGGTGCACCCAATCCCTATGTTTAGCACATCCTCTTTAGCACGCAGGTAATGATCGATTGCACCATATTTCTCTCTGACTTGGTCAACAACCTAACTGTTGGGGCATATAATTGGCATATTTTCTTTTAAATGACCAGGATAAGTCACACTTCTACCATTCAACCATTTGAATTATTTCCTGTCACTATCCCATTTCATCCTCTTTTGTTTGTACAATGCGACCCATGGTTGTATCACTTTGGAATTGTAAAGAACGAATTTATTGATTGCTTCAATTTCTGCATTTTCTGATGAAATCAAACCGACATATAGTACATATGAGATCAAAATATACATTATATCAAAGTTCAAATTGAATATTTGCTTTGTGTAAATTTGAAAAATTACAAGTTGCTTACTCTTTATCAAGTTCCTTTTTCCATTCGTTTGGAGAAGCTCCCCTTCTCTTTTGTCTGCATCCCTTTCATCATCCCAAATCACCGCACCTGGTTTTTTGTCGATATGCTTGAAGTACTCACTGTAATGATAGAAAAATCATATGATATGTACCCCTCAGGGTTTTCCCTTTTTTGAACAAAACCTTTCAATTTCTTCATGTACCTCTCTAAGAAGAACATCCAACAACAAGAAACCACCCCAAATAATTCAACCTCATCTACTAGGTGGATTAGAAGATGATCCTGTAAGTCCATGAAATTCGTCGACAATTCTTCTCAAACATACAAACAATCTCAACTATCTCTTGACGCCACCATGGAATGCTAGCCACATGAATCTCCTTTGAAGTGATCCAATGTACAAATGAAAATAATTTAGATATGGCATGTCCTAGGTCTTGGGGGAAGTCATGTTTCACACACCCTTGCACGAACAAAGGATAATGACACTGAAAATTTATAAACACATGCAATAATATACAAAATTAGTTATGTTTTATGATCCTTGCATGGGATAAAATTATTAATATAACAAATAATAAAATAATTCTTTTGACATTATACGTACTCTTAGAAGATTCAAATGGTCATCCACAGTGAAAAAGCATCATAGTGAAGACCCATATGAACCTCACACCCATTATAACTTACTTTGCCAAAGAAAGATCATGTTTTCTAAAAATCCATGGGACGCCACCTTCTTTGAAATACCAATTAGAGGGATGAGTTGCCTCTGATCTTGTACTTTATAATCATATTGGCCAATGTTTCTTTTTATTTTTTGAAGTAATAATATCTTTCCTAAAAACCAATGTGTCACTTCGTTTCGATGATATGTGCCTCCATAAATAAGATGAAACATTTTAAAATATAGGCATGGGATTTAATAAGTGGGTAATATTAATATTCTCCCAATATGGGAGGTTATAAAAGATAGATTTCCTTTTCATCCCAATGGGAAATTTCTCAACATAGGTGTTGAAGAATTTTGGATCATCGAACAGAGGCTCCCCATTTGAATCCAACATTTCTATTAATTCCTTCTCCTTATCTCTCTCATATGCTCTAAGTCATTCACCTGGTTTCGTTATTGCAGGCCTTTGGGTTCTCTCTTGTTTACCATTGAAAGTGGATGTTGCTCTTCTATAAGGGTGTTCTTCTAGGAGGAACACCCTGGAGCAGTCATACACTGGCTTCCATAGGTTATTGGATATGTTAGGGTCCCGTGATTTGGCCGATTGGCTAGCCAAATGACGATGTAACATCAAACCAAGCTTTGGAGCCCAAGGACCTAGCCTTCCTGGACTCAGAGAGGGCTCTCTCTATATGTGTAAAAGGTGTCGGTGTGTTTACTTGCGATGTTATGATATTAGGCTAGTTATGAAGTGTGTTTTTGGTTTTTTAGTTTTTAAGTTTGTGAGGGATGAAACTGATCAAATACATAAACTGGATAACAAGATGTAGATAAATTGGGCTATGGGGTCAAACAGGTCAAGGAAGCTTATGAAGGTGATGATGTGAAGCTGCTGTAGGGCCGATTTGATTCATAATAGAAGGGATCTCTGGGCAAAATGGATTAAATGAACAATAAGTTGGTGAAAGACAAGGGATTTCAAGTGCAAACTAGTTAATAGCAGACATAAACATGTAATAGCAAGCCATTGATCATGCTAGGAATAACTATAAGCTAATCAATACATAGAAATCGAACATTCCAGCCATACATAGAGGTATAAGACCCTCTAACTTCGGGAAAAGGCTATCAGACTTTGGGGAAAACACATGAGATAAACTAACAACTCATAAACTATGCCGGAACGCCTAAACATAGTCTCTAAGTCATTGGACACTTGGACAAATAAGTTTTCATAGTTTTAGGCAAAGGGCTAGATCGGGACTAGGCCTCCTTGGTTGAACAAAATGATCAACAAATCAGTCAAAGAGAAAGTTTTATGGACAGAACTATGGGCAGCTGATAGGTAGGTAGGGCAAACCATACATCCTACTCAACATACATGGAACTGATGAATAAAACTTAGCAACAATACCTTATATTACTAAAGAGCAACTAAGAATTCTTTAGCATAACTAAGGGAGAAGAAAACATCAAGCTATGAAGATTCGGGGATTTTGAGGTGCCTCCATGGGCATGTCTCAAAATCAATCTTTACTGATCTATAGCAGCAAGAAAAATGAATTATGAGTGAAAACTAGAAGACAAAACACATTAAGAAGCACTATACCATTCTACCATGTCAAGGAATCCATCAACAATCCTTCATCATTCCTCAAAAGCATCCAAGAGGCAGTCCAAAAATCATAACTCAAGTGTATTATTCAAAGCTCATATGACCAATGTATTCATTCTTCTCTCAAGTTCAGCCTCTAATTTACAATGAGAACCATGGAATAAATAGGCTTGAGGGAGGAAAACCTCATGGAGCAACTAGCTATTCCATTGGCCAAGTCAAAATATCTAAACTTGTCCTTGAGGCTTTGCAAAGCCCAAGGCACAAAATATCCCATAAAATATCTAAAAAAATGCTAAAAACGGAAATTATATTGACTTTACATGATTTCCCAATGATAAAAATAGCTTAACGCACATTTGGGAAAAGCAGATTTTTGGAGTTCAAAAATTACAAAAATACTTCATATTTATGCCTAAAAAAGGTCCCCTGACTTGCTGAAGGAAAATGGCAGCCTTCCCGGTGTCGAAATGAGGCTCATGATGGCTTGTTGGAAAGCTCTCTGTGTCTGCTTTCTGGCGCAAGTGAAATTACCTCAATCTGATCTCGGGAAGTACCTCAAAACTGTACCTGTGTGCAAAAACCCAGAAAATAGCAGGCTGCTGATATGGCGGGCAGAATGTGCAAAAAGAGGGTGTTTTTCGCCAATTTGAGGGGGCGAATGATCTTCAAATGCCCTGAAAATCACTGGAGACCTACTCAGGGAATTATGGCATCCATTGGTATCATCCTCCTCCCTTGAAAATTCATCAAACTGAAATGGCGAAATTATGAGTTTTCGGCCAAAAACCCAAAAAATGTGAAAAAACAAGATTGTGTCAAAATTTGCCCAAAATCGGCGTGTATGACCCTCAAGGGTCCTTGGCAATATGTTCGGAAGAAAAAACCAAAATATGAAGTTCTGAAGTGTCTTTTTTTACTTTCCATGTCGGGCGCTTCCCTTTAGCCTTCTTGAGCTTGTCTTGGGCAGCCTTGTCTCATATTTGGCATTCTGGCTTTGGTGAAGAAGTCATGGCCCCTTGCCTAGGAGAGGCAGATAGCACATACTTTGGAGAATTCCCTTCGTGATCCATGTCTTGTATTCGCTTGCCCTCATCAGGATGCTGCTGTGTATCATCTCTTGGTTGCCCTTGCTTCTTCACTATCATGGCCGTGTTCATCATGTTCTTGCTGCTCAAACAAAATTCTGCCTTCTCTGTCAGTCACTATTTTGATCAAGGCAACCATGGTTCAATTGTTGTGTGTGATTTCCTCCTTGGGTATAAGATCCCTGCTCCTTCCAAACAATACCTTTTCTTGCCTTTGTATGTCATTCAACAAGTAGACTCAAGGATAACAACACAGCCAAAGTGATGCTTCTGTGTTTTGTGGTAAAGTCACTTTTCCTTTGATGTGTTGAGGATATAAGACACCCTTGTTTTTTTAGAGGAATGCAACAACCGTACTTTTAGTTCAAGACCTTCTTTTTTCCTTGTAGGCACTTCATCAGCAGATCCACCAATATGAAGACATTCAACCGTAAAATGTATCTTACACAATCAAAGTTACTGTGTGTATGAGATAAAGTGGCAGAGTTTTGAAATGCTTATGAGGTGTTATCAAAGGCCTGTAGGAGTTAAAAGCCAATAAACTTCTTTTTGAACAAAGCACTACCCTCCTTGTATACAGCTCACCAAATATGTTTAATAACACAAACACAGTCAAACAATAAATATCTTACACAGTCAAAGGTGACTGTCCATAGTATAAAGAGATAGGATTTGTAATGTTTGATGTGTTAAAAAAGGTCTGGTAGCACTTCAAATACCAACAAAAACTCTTTTCTAAACAACACACTGTCCTCATGTTACTTCACTGCTCTTTTCATATCATCTTGACAACACCTTGAAATTATAGTGGCATATTCCTCACTGACTCTGTTTGATGAAAGGTCAAACCCTGTTTGGTTAATCAACAATGTTCCCAAATGTATTGTGAATGCCCTTTTCAATATAAGACCTCTGCACCTTCAGAATGTTGCCTTTCCTATCTTTGCATATAAATCAGCCAGTACTCATAACGACTTATACCATCAATCAAAGGAAAACACAGTCAAGAGGACTTTCTTGTGTTTGGGCACCCAGCTTTGGTGTTTGAGGCAATAGGACACCTTTGTCTTCGTAGAGGAAGGAAAAATAAAGACCCCTTTGATTTAACAACACTATTCTCTGTTTGGGCCAATCAATCCAATAAACTCAATCAATATGAACACAGTCAACCTTAGTGCATTCCCATAGAAAAAAGTCACTTGTACATAGGGCTAGGTGGCAGAGTTTAGTTTTTGGTGTGAGCTCAAAGACCTATAGCTTTCAACAACAATAAACTCTTCTTAACCAAAGTACTGCTCTCCTTATACTTTACTGCTGCTCACACAAAGTTCGACAAGACCTCCAAATGTAATGGTGGTTTTACTCACTGAATCTGCTTTATAGAACAAAGGAATCAACAGTGGTTATTTGTCCTTTTTTACCCCACAAAGATGTTTTCTTTTGAATCAAAAACATTTATACAGCGATCAATGTTCATGAAATTAGGTCATTTTTTTACCTTTCCAAATACTGTGTTTCTCCCTCTGCATGCCATTCAACAAATAATCTTAATGATAAGCACAGTGTTAACCAAAATGTAAAAACACAGTCAAAGATCACTGTGTTAGTGCAAGGTGCCATGGCTCTAGGTGTTTTGAGGAGGATAAAATAGCCTTGTAGCAAGAAAACATCTCTCCTAATCAAGATACTGCCCCTGCATTCACTATTCCTCACCTATAATTTTGTCAATACCTCCAAGTGACAACTTACAGCTTCATATACAAAAATCTGTTTATTGTAAAAAAGACAGCCTTGATTATGCTCTTCACCACACCGAGGAAAACTTTGAACAATGACCAAGCGATATATGGATGATTACTGTGGTTGAAATTTGGGCCACTGTTTCATTTATTAAACCCTGAATTTCTGCTTTAAAACAGTGCCTTCATCCCTTACCCTTGTTTTGAGAGCGGTCTAATGGGCTTTATACATCAATAAAAACTCACCACTCACTATGTTCAGCTTGAGCAAGCATAAACCACAGCAAAACTCGAGTGTTTAAAAAAAACTATCAACCCTCCTACACACTGTTTTTCTCCATTAAAAATGCTGACAGAGGTTTTGGTTTCATCTTGGCCTTGAGGGCAGCTCTAGGTTCCTTGAAACTAATGAATCACTCTTCTAACCTCCCACAGTGTCAAATTTCTTCAAAGCATTTAACACATCTCCTTGAATTGTAGCAAGACCCTAAAAAATGGATGGCAGCCCTTGTTTAACTGTTTGAGCAGCTCTAGAAAGAGTTTTTTAAGGTTTTTAGGCAAATTTTTGACCATTTCTACAGGAGTGCCGTAGGCTGCTACAGGCACGTCGCGCCTTAGTTATGGCCCTTTGTATTTTTTGCTCCAGGCACGTCGCGCCCTTTTCCAGGCAAGTCGCGCAAGTTTGCAGTTCATTTTGAAGGCCTTCCCGGTGTTGGAATTGGGCGCGAGATGGCTCGTTGGAAAGCTGTGGAAGTCTACTTTCCAGAACAACTTGAATTTTGTCATTTGGTGTCCATTTGATCCTTCAAAAATTGAGTTTCCCAACACTGGTTAAAAATGGTAAATCCTGGTGCAGAAATGCATCGAGCTGTTTGTAGACCATTTTTGAATGCCTTCCCGGTGTCGGAATTGGGCGCGAGATGGCTCGTTGGAAAGATGTGGAAGTCTTCTTTCCATAAAAACTTGAATTTTGTCATTTGGTGTTCATTTGAGCCTTCAAAAACTGACTGTCCCATCACTGGTCAAAAATGGTGTATGCTGGTGCAGAAAAACATAGCGTTGATTGCAGGCTACTTTTGGATGCCTTCCTTTTGTCGGAATTTGGCCCGAGATGGCTCATCGGAAAGCTATGGAAGTCTATTTTCCATAGAAACTTGAATTTTTCATTTGGAGTCCAATTTGCTGTTCAAAATCTGACTGTCCCATCACTGGTCAAAATGATGAATCCTAGTGCAGAAGTTCTCCCGTGACATCTGTATTTTTCATGTTCCTCACAAACCATGATACCTGTGTAGAAGCTGAAGGAGGTTTTTATTTTTGAACCTATGAGGGACAAAAACCTCTCTCAATTTTGTAAATTTCATCTCTGTTTGATCAGAAAATCATTTTGAAACAAACTGCCCGGGTGCTCCTTAACCCTAATTTCACTGTGGCAGAGGTATGATGATTCAACAACCAAGCAAATTTTACTATCCTTTGGTATTTGTTGAGATGAAATATTTGAGCCTCTTTTTGACTGTGGGTACACTACTTCAGTGGCATTTACTTAAACTCTTTCATCCTCTGTCTATACTCGAGGGCGCTTTTTCTAACACTTTTCCTCTGCTCAAAATATACCAGCAAGGTATCTTTGACTTTGTTATAGGAGCAGAATTTCTTTGGAAAACCAACTGTACTTTGCTTTCTTTTCCACTGTGATGAGTTGTTTGAAGGCATTCTCTTATGAGTAGGAGGATGAGTGTCCTTTACTTTGTTTATGAAGGATAGCCTTTTTGACAAATGCTTGGCTTCCTTTTGACCAATCAGTTTTCAACAACACTAAATGCCTTGGCCATCTGCTCATAAATGGAGGAGGCTCTTCACTAAGCAAAGTATCTGAAGATTATTTGCTAAGGCTGCATGACAAGTTTTTGCTTGGATTATGAAGGTAAGCAACCAACTTGAAACACATCAATACTGGCACCTCTGCTTGCAAACACTACTGTGCTTCAGAAAAAACCCTAGTCAAAGTGTCACTGTCTCACTGTACTGCTCTGAGGGGAAAACTAAAAAGTTAGCATTCACTTTGGTTAACTTATGACAAATTATTTGAAAGATAGTCTAAGTCAGCATCCTTTGAAAAACAAACAACTTTTCTCCTGCCTGTGTGATGACATGATTTGTCAGCATTTCTTCAAATCAGTCTTGTGGAAAAGCAGGTTGCTTATGATCAGAATGGCTTTTACCAATGATATGCCTTTCTAAGGTTTAACAATTCTTATGATTTGGAAACTTCAAATGACTTTATTTGCAAGACCTGAACTCTGTTTCCCTTTTAATTTGCATACTTCAGATTTTAGGCCTGCTATGATTATCACTTGCACTCAGAAAACCTAGAGTCTGTGTTTCACTGTTTAGTAACAAGCAAACCTGGGCTTTTGCAATCCTTAAAGTCAATACTGGCTAGCGCCCTCTGCTTGTAGATGAAGGAGGTGCCCTAACCCTCTGCTTGTAAATGAAGGAGGTTCTGGGCCATGACAAATTACCATTTTGCTGTGACAGTGGTGTCTTTCTCTTACGGTGATTTTCATGCTGGAAAGAGCTGCAAGGTCTTGATGAGTGGCTCTCTGTTTTGCAGACATATCTCAGGCTCATGTTACATTTAGAAGCAGCTGTTCTTCTAACTGTAGATTCAAGCATTTCCTCCTGAGATGAAGTTATATTTTCTGCCTTTGTAGAATCCATAAAACACTGTGAAACACCTAATAGTCAGCTTGAGACTGTGGTTTGTGCAGTGCTGAGACCTAGGGGTGTAAGTGGCGTGACTTAGAGCTGTTTTTCAATTTCATTTGCAAAGTGAGAGGTCAGTCATGGTTGGTCTGTAGCAGATGGAGGCTTTTTGGCTTTTTGATGATTGCCAAGGGTGAAAATGTCTTAAAGCGCCACTTCCTAACATAGGGGAGGCTTTTGAAACAGACTTGGACTCTTCCTTTTGGAGATGATGGGCAGACTAGTAGGGCTGAAGCTAGAAAAAATAATGATAATGAGTTTGACTTTGACACGGGCGGACTAAAAGTAGAAGGGCGAAAAAAGTTTTATGAGGGTTTTCTAGATGACAGATTGACATATGGGATTCAGCTTCTAGAAAACTCAGCTATAGATATAGTCATCACTACCATGTAAAAAATACTGATGGCTAACAGGATCATCTAGCTTTCAGAGAAGGTCCACAACATTTACATCCATAATACCCTTTTGTTACAAAACCTGCGGAATTATTGTATACAATATGCATGGAACGTTAAATAATATGATGAAGATCATAAAAATTACAATGAATTAAATAACTAATATGCGAAAGAATATTGTTATGTATATAAAAAATCAATAACCATGTGATTTACCAGAGAAAACTTTTAAGACTAGATAATCATGTGTCGTGTAAGCACACACTACAAGGAAAAGACCCTCTAGTGGATGTTTTTGAGGAACCCCTTATAAAAATTCCCCAGACATCTGTTTCTAGTAGAGGTTACAAGAGGAGGTTGGTGGGCGGAGGATTTTGCAGATATTTTTCGTCTGGTGTGCCTATCATCATAAACTGCACTGGTGCGTTAAACAAGAGAAAGCACCAATGCACACAAAACATTGGCACACTGGACACCGTGCACTCCATACACACCCACTCAGTGCATATTATTACTATAGTGCACTGGTGCTTTACAACTCCTCCACACCAGTGCATCATAAAACGCTGCGCCAAAACAGAAACTATCTAGTGCGGTCTTACGCAACCACACCAGTGCGCCTATAAAACCTCACGCATCGGAACAAGGTTAAATAAAAAACAAATACGACCAAAAAACCACATTTTTTACTTTTCTCAGTGCTCCAGAGCTCTCAAGCACTGGTGAAATTTATCCTTGTCTGAGCTGCCCTCACATCAGTGCTCCCATTGCACCCATTACACGCACTGCTGTTGTGCATTGCCCACCAATCTCTAGCTTGAATTTTGCAAAATGGTGGGAAAATTTTCTTTTGAAAATTATACAGTCAATATGCCTCCTCGACAACCAAATGTACGAGTATTTTTCTTGTTTTTCCATCATTAAGCCTTTTAGCAGATTAGTATCTCAAATAACCTTACAATTAACCATTTAAAAGAAAAATAAAAAGAAATTGTCACGTGGTGCGCTCGAACCGTTCGCCTCGCATCGGCTCACAGTGATGCCTGTAAATTTACAGGTCACACCGCAACCGGTGCTAATGGTATCGCACTGGTTCCGAGGTGGTACCGAAAGGTGCACCGTTTTATTTTTATTTTTATTTTAAGTGCGGTGTGGTCATTTAACCGGCCACACCGTCGACCATGTGGAATAGTGGCAATTCGGTGCATTGACATAAAAATCCACCCCGGGGCAGGAATTTTTGTCAGCACACTGCATTTCACATTTTGATAGGTTCAATAATGCGACCTGGTAAAAGACCGCACCGTTGACTATGTAATGATGTCAGGAGGTTGGTGTGCTGACCCAACTATACACCCCGGGGCATAGAGTTTAGTCAGCTCACTGCACTCCTGACACCGTACATAGTCAATGGTGCTCTGCAAATTTTTAGGTGCACCGCCATCGGTGCAGGACAAAAAAAAAAACACACCAAAACCGGTGCATGACTGTTTTTTGTGGCACACCGACTGTTTTGTTTTTTTTTTTCAAAAAAAATGATATATTTATATTCCTAAATACATGTATCGTTTGATAAAAAAATTGTATTTAATATGTCAATCATTCAAAGACGTGAAAGGAGAGAAGAGGGGGAACAACATAAACAGCAGGCAAAGCAGTATGACATGGTTTTCTTGTGGGAGGCACGAGAGAGGGAGAGAGATGCGTACCCTCCCCCTATTATAGTAGCTACCCAAGGGCTCCTAAGACAGGTAGGCCTCCTCAAATTCTATGAGGAGGCTACTTCCCTAAAGGGCCATGGTGTGTTTTTGAGACATCTTATCTGTAGGTGGAATGCCCACTGAAAGGCTTTCCGGGTTGGTCCTAAACAGTGGTACATGCCCACTGAGGAGGACATATATTTCATTACAGGGCTATTGTGGAGAGGGGTGGATTTTCCCTCGTTCCTAGAGGTTCTAGTTTTCTATGTAGCAGGGAGTCAGTTGGTGTACTCCCAAAGATAAATTAGCGTAGATATATTGTCTCCTTTAGATTTTTAGGTCTCCAGAGGTCAATTATGTATTGGTGCATTTGGTAGTGAGGAGGTGAGGTGCCTCTCACTTCTGATTTTGACCATTTCACACAAAACCAATGACGGGAAATGCATTAGTTGCTCACTTCTATATTATGTTCATTCTTCAGTGCAAGAGCCATGACTTGTCAGGTGTTCTGCCATTTTTTTGCATCAGTTTTTTATAGCCTTAGATAGATGTCATGCTCATACACAAGGGAGGGTCATCTTCCCTTTTGTTTTAGAGATTTTTTGTTTATTTTTTGAGAGGTTTTGAGAGACAAGGCATACTTTTTTTTGGTAGCCTCATAGGCTGATGTTCGAGGCACAGATGCACATGTGGGGCCAGATGATGCCCAAGAGGGGTGAGACTATGTTTCTAGCTAGGATATCACATGATGTACTAGATTTGATAGCCAGTGTTTATGATCTACATCCTTCATTATGGTCCCCTATCCTTATGCTGGATTGCATTGGCGAGGGTGTGCCAACATCCTCTTCATAGATGATGAGCCGCTGGATGATATAGGCAATATTACTGTTTTACTTAAATTTATTCTAACATGTTCTTTAACTTGTTTTTACTAAATTGTGTAATGAAATTTTCTAATTATTGTTGTGTACTTATATATATTTTGCAGACACTGGGTCTTTTGATGGCGAGGACATGCCGACACCACCACATGATCTAGATGTGGATCCTGATGACGATAAAGGCATGCTATATGCCGAGGATCATCATGATACCAGTGTAGAGAGACCTGCTCCTACTAGTGCGCTGGTACCACCTTTTGGTAGGCATGGTCGGCCTGATAGCAGATACAAAATGGAGTTGGGATACCAACTCACTGCATTGATTGTTGAGGCGGGCATCAGGCCCACTAATATGAGATACATACAGGCCGATGGTAGGTTGTCACATATGTGGAGAGGCATGTCGTGTAACATGTACAACATGATGCGGCATGTCGTAGGAACTACGAACTTAGTTACGCAACTAAGGAGGATCGTTGCACGTTATAAGCATGGTCGAGATGCATCATGTGATAGATAGTCCGCGAGAAATGACTCATCATTTGATGATCGTTCACCTCATGCCATGCTAGATGAGAAGCCTCCACTAGCATCTAGTAATAGTCATCATGGAGAGCACGCTGGACCATCGTCCATGTCCAGTCAGTAGCCTGCAACATCCAACAATACTCATGATAATGAGTAGGGTGGACCATCGACTGTCAAGGCTGCACCATTGACTGAGCAGACCTCGACTAGTACTGCTATTGATGTTGTACCACCAACTGATCCATGACATTTAGATTACAGTTGTATATTTTTGACATTATATATATATATATATATATATATATATATCTGTGTGTGTGTGTGCATGTGGTCCATGTATTTTATGTTCATGTTGCAGTTGTACTTAATTTACATGTTGGTGATCATCATGATGTGTATATTGTTAGGTCATGTTAGATATGTTCATTTAATGTGCATCTTGCAGATAGATGTGTATGTGATAGCATGAGTTATTTGACATGAGATGTATATTTGATGTTTGTGTTGTGATGATGTTATACAATGCTAATTTTGTTTTGTTAGATGATCATGATCACAATGATGTTAGCGAATTTGAATGTGTTTTATAGTCGAATATGATGTTTGTACAATGGTTATCATGATCGTGATGTTTATTAATTAATTTAATATTAAATGACCATGATATTTATTAAATATTATGTCGTGATTGTAATTGAAATTTTAATTGTATGTAAAATATTTGTAAAATTTTAATTGTAATTGTATATATGACAAATTGTAAAATTGTAATTCTAATTCTAATTGTATGTAAAATTATAAAATTGTAATTGTATTTGTATGTAAAATATTTGTAAAATTCTAATTCTAATTTTATGTAAAATATTTGTAAAATTTTAATTGTATTACTGGGAAATGATTGTAATTGTATGTAAAATTCTAAAATTGTAATTGTAATTCTAATTGTAATTGTATGTGAAATTGTAAAATTGTAATTCTAATTCTAATTCTAATTTTAATTGTAATTGTATGTAAAATATTTGTAAAATTTTAATTGTACTAATGTGAAAATTTTAATTGTATTAATGTGAAATTATTTTATTAAAAATTTGTAAATTTGTAAAATTGTAAATAATTGTAAAATAATAAATCTAGAATAATATGATTTTTTGTAACATAATAAAGTTTAAAAAATAATGCAAATAAATTCATGTACTTTATAATTATCATTATTTTATTATGATCTTACATACCAAAAAAAAAACTTTATACAGTACGCCATTTTTATTGAGATCAACATAATTGCAAATTATCAAGTGAAATATTGATTTTAACATTAATTAAAAATACATATTATAATGTTTCGAAAAAAAATTCTTATAAGGTATAAGGTAACTAAGTCCTCTTCTTTATAAAAACCCATTTTAAAAAGTATAAATATTGATGAATTAATAACACATATCATTTCACATGTACTAATTCCATTGGAAAAGTTTTAGAAGAATTCAAGTATACTACCATTGTGTTGCCTCTTATGGATGCTAATTCCATGAACATATTTTAGAAGAATTCGAGTGTCAAGAAAACACTCCATTCTATGTTTTGAGGCATTTTACACAAATGATAGGCGTTTCTATGGAGGTTTTTCCATATTCTACAATTTAATGAGGGTTGGAGGGAGCTTACAATCCTGTATATGTTAGTAACTGCACAAATCGGTATAACCAAAGAAAATTCAGGAAGATTCCTCAACGAAGTAGACTGGCCATAATCAATTCCTTCGAGACCTCAACAGAAGAAATAGATATGCATATCAGAAATAGATATGCATGTCAGAGGCTCATGTTGGCACCTTTTCTTGTTGCAGGTTGTGGAAAGGTTCAAGTTTATTTTTCTGAAAGAAGAAGAGGTGTAGTTTTGAAAATAAATGGCCCAAATATTTTCACAGCAAAATGTACATTTCCAACATGTCTAAAAATTAAAATATCTCCAACTTCAATAAACTACTTATAAACAAAACTTTCCCAACCATTTGTGAAAACTGCTCATGTCTTAGCATAGCACAGGTTCACATGCCACAATTGCCCACTTGGGCCCTGTAGTATTTCATCTTCACACGCCCCACATTGCATTGTCTCCACATAATCAGTGGGGACCTCCTACAATAAACAAAATGCATTGGAAGAATAATTATTTCCATCAAGAATTTATCCAATTATAATTCTCAAGAATAAACAAAATTATAATCCTAATTGCATATTTCCATCAAAAACAAAAAAAAATTCTAATTCTCAATTTCTATGGTTGGAGTTCACTAAATTTTGGTGTACACACCTAAAAGTAATTTTGGTGCCTTAACCGCAAATCGGTGCTAATGTACAAATAACAGCACTGGTGCATTTTAGTTACTGCGCATCGATGTCGTGTTATAAATGGACGCACCAAAATATTTTCAAAAATATAATTTCATAAAACAATTCTTTAAACACTAAACACTTTTCATTATTTCACTATTTTTGCAAAAAAATTCAGCCATAGATTTGCAGGAGACATTCCTGGAGCAAGAGAGCACGAGAGCACTATGGAGCAGTGAAATATGTTCGAACTGAAGTATTCAGACAATTAGAATTCCAAACCTCTGGTGATTCAAACCCTGTAGCATAGAATTTAAAATGATCTCGTGATTAAATTTGATTATTTTTTTTATTTTTTCTGCAGTTTTTTTACGAAGTAAGAAAAAACATTTAATTTGTTTTTCATTTTCAGAAGCAAAAAAAAAAATCCATTTTTACCTGAAACCCTTCATTATTTTTGTTTCTGCCATTTATTCTCCCTATTTATTTGATTTCAAAATTAGGTCTTTTCATTTTAGATTGACATCTAACCCATGGGATGACTTGCATAGTCAGATCCCAATCCATGTCGGCCCTTGCATGAATTTTTGAAAAAAAATGATTTTTTTTATCGGTGCGCCCTGAGTAACCTAGCGTATCAGTGCGCTGTATTATCCTAGTGGACCGTGCAAGTACTGTGTAATAAAATTTTTAAAGACAATCTTTTTAATCAGTGCGCCATATCTAAAATAGGGCACTAGTGCGCTAGGTTATGATGGGCACACCATGAACGTGTTGTTTCGTAAAAAAATGTTTTATTGTGTTAATCGACGCACCATGTAACATATAACTCACCACACCGGGTCTCCTAGTTGACAAAGAGCACCGTATGGTGGTCCCTTGTTTGTGCAAGTCATTTATGCTACAAAAACTAACACTGGATGATTTTTATTATTTTCTTTGTGTTAATTGGTGTGGTGGTTAACATGTAATGCATCGGTTCTCCTTGTTGACATAGAGAATCATACGGTTTATTATATTGTGCAGTACGTTTATAAGACCCCCACGCACCGACGTTGGTGCGTACATCATGAAAGGTGCACCGGTTTCTTGAGATTTCTTTTTTACCTAAAAATTTGACAATTTATTTATAAATATATTAATGAATGATATGGTACAGGTTTCAGATTGATAAAGGAATGACTAACAAGAGATCAAGTAACAAAAATACTGATAACACATCAAGAAAAGAAAAAAAGGCAAGTTCTTTATAAATCCTTTACAAAAAATATTATTTTTGAACTATATGTAAGTTTAACTAATATGTATTGTTTATTGTGTATCATGTAGAGCAACAAAATGATGAAGCTTGATAAGATTATTTCTAATATAGCACCAGAAGAGCGTAAAATCTTGATGGAAAAATTGCAAAAGGATGAATAAGGTGAATGAAAAAATATTATCGATCCAATATGAGTTTATTTTTTTAAATTTTAATTAATAATATACTTAAAATTATTTGATAACATGTGTCAAATAGTCTATTAATTCACATATGTTTAATTTTCTATAGGGACCAACAACTCAGAAAAGGAATGTTGTTCTAAGAAAAGAAAAAAAACATAATATGCAAATGAGAATGAATTTCTTCTTAACTCATCTGGAGTGGTGCTGGAGGTTAACGAAAGGGGGAAAGATTTTAAAAAAGTTTGAGGGATCTAGTGGAACGAATGTATGGACATTCTTTTCACTTACAATACAAAAATCAATCCAATGATTCCAAGAACCAAATTTTATCTAAACTACAAGAAGAGTTTCCAGAGAATTGGTCAATGAGACATGTCAAACTTTTAATAGAAAAAACGTACAACAACAAAAAAGAAGGAATGAAAAGGTAATATTACTTTAAATATTTGTCTAGAATTATTTATAAATATCACTTTTGTTATATTTACTTTTCATATATCAATATAAAAATTAAATAGTTTATTGTCATGTTACATTTTTAGGAAGATTATGAAAATCTCAAAAGATGAACGAGCTGATATCAGAAATATGCCGGTAGGAATGTCCAAAAAGGTGTACAAGGAGATGGTCAAAGAAATGGACAAAATTGCATCACAAGAGGAGCCATCTCAACAACAACATGCTTCAAATGTAATATGTAATCATTGAATTTTTTAATCATTAGGTACAATAAATAAACAATTTAGCATTAAATATTAATTTTCAAATATTTTCTTGCCAGAAAGAAAAGAAAATGGGGCCCATTCATCGCATAAAACAGGACGACAAGGAAGAAAAGGGTTGATATCTAAGTTTGTGAGGAATTATTACTTCCTTATAACAACTTAACTAGATTTCATTTTTTTATTTTTTAAGTTGTTTTACAAAAACCATCATTGAATGTCTTCAAACATGTGCTAACATACAAAGAAGAATCATTAGAAGAATTGATTTAAATTGCGTTAAATATGGGTTGTGAGTATATGTTGGCATATCAAAAATTAATTGTGGAATTTGTAAGCATCTATCGATCTTGTTTTACTTAGCTCCGTCTATAATTAATCGAACAAAAAAATATTTTATATTTAATATATGATTTGTTATGGGGTATAATACTTGCAGGAAACAAAGTATGGAACTATGCCAACAGATGAAATTTTGAAGGATGGCATGGTACATGGTCTTCAAAGAATGTGTATAGTTTATGAGTCAATTGTTGCTATGGTACGTCATTTCTTTTTTATTTACATTGATGTAATATATTATTTAATATTTCAATTTTCATTATTTTAACCAATGTATATACACTCATTACAACTTATTTTTATGTTTGTAGATGGAAAGTGAAGAAAAAGAAAACAATCAACATCATGAACAAAACATTCCTGAAAAAAACCCAAGTCATGGAAGTAGCTCTAGCAGTGACAGCAGTTCAAGTGAAGAATGATGATCACTATGTTTGGATATCAAAGTAAGGCGTTGTATTTTTTGAAATATTTGTCTGTGAAATTTGACATTTTGTTTAATGTAATGGACATAGTGTCCCAATTTAAAGACAAAGGGATACCAATAACTATCCCATTTTGTATGACAAAGATTGTTTTATATGTGTGTGTGTGTGTGTGTGTGTGTGTGTGTGTGTGTGTTTTAATTTATTCTATTGTGTTCTCCATTGTCGTTCTCCAATGCACTAATAAAAATTTAATTCATATGAATAATGTTATAAGATATATATGTGTCGACTTTTGATGAATAATGAATTTTAAAAAATTACAATAATTATGATATGATATAACAAATTAATCCAAACATCACATTCAAATGCATTAATAAAAATGTAATTAATACGAATATTGTTATAAGATGTTTCGACTTTTGATGAATAATGAATTTAGAAAAACCACAATAATTGCACTGTTACATGTTGTTGTTTCTAAAAAAATACAAAATGAACACCGATGTGTGTCAGTTACTGTACATCAATGCGTTTGTATGCTTCAGCGCACCGGTGCGTTTCTACAAACTATGGGCACCGCACAAATACCAAAACCAATTAAAAATCTCAATGAATTTGTGTGGTACAGCGCACCAATGCTTTTATGTGAGACTACGCACCGGTGTATTTGTATGACATATGGGCACCGCACAAATACCAATATCAATTATAAATATTGGTGTGTTTTTCTGATACGACGCACCAGTGTGTTTCTATAAGTCTATGTACCGGTGCGTTGAGATGACTTATGGGCACTGCACAAATCCCAATACCAATTAGAACGGCCTCGTGCAATTTTATACCTTGACAGCCCAGTGCAGGAACCTGCAACCGCCCCGGGGCCACCGACTAGATGACATGCACCGGTGCGTTGAAACCTTAGTAGCACACCGATGAAAAAAACATTCGTAATAACCTTTGGCCGCTTATTTTTTTTAGTTGTGTTGAATTTCCTTTAAAATATCTACCAAAACCTCCATAACCATAAACGAATGTTGTAGAAAATATTTTTTTCACAATTTTGGCCAATTTTATAACACTAAAAACCTCCTTTATAACCTTCGCTAGGGGGTATTTTCCTTGTAGTGACATATGCCATACAACTTAAAACTCCTCTCTTTTGCGATGGGTCTTAATACATCATATACATTTATCCCATCCCATAATTCCTTCAATTCATCTACCAATGGTTGTAAGTAGACATCCATATTATTCACATGTCTTCTACCAGGGACTATGAGAGCCAACATAAGATGTTCATTCTTCATCAAAAACCATGGGGGGATATTGCTATTAATCACTACTATAGGCCAAACAAAATAGTTGGTGTTCTAGAGGGAATATGGGTTGACGCCATCCATGGCTATGCTGAGTCGTAGACTTCGTACTTCATCCTTGAATTTTTCAGGCCATGTATCCTATATATGCTTCATGGCTATTGAATCTGTTGGGATTGGCATAACTCCCAACTCACTTCCGTGTGAGGCATGCCATCCCTGAAACATAGATAATTATTTGCAATTAAAGAGCCTTTGAATCCTTGGGATTAGAGGCATGTGCCTCAATATCTTAAAAGGAGGACCACGTGATTTACCCTTCTTTCATGCATTGTATGATATCTACTCAACACCCAACATTTTCAACAATTTCTTTGCCTTCGTAGCTACTAGGAATGACATTATCACTCGTAAGAACCTTATCTTTGAATAACTTGTAGTTGTTCATGGACAATATTAAATGTACATTAATGCCGATAATTATTAATGTTCATAAAATTAACCAGTTGTAATGTTCATTGTGTGATTATATTTCTCAAAATATAAGGTGTAATTGATGGTCAATTACCTCAAAATTTCCAAGAAACATGCATTCAACAAGCCAAAAATTACTTTCAAATTGTACAGTAACATCTTTGTCCCCAACTGTGTAGAATTTTACTGACCGTCAAGTCCAAAGAGAGGGGTGGCGGAAGAAAATTTAAGGCTTTTGAAAAAGGTATCACCGAAATGAGCATCGTCCCCTAGATGATCATCGTTCTGGAATGCATCTAACAACATAGTCTCCATGGCAATCATATCCCTTAAGTAATCATCTATACCAACCTCTATTTGATTTCCTCCATTGTCAGCTTGTGAAGAACTACTATTGTTGTAGTCGTTCCTAATTGGTGAATCTGGACGTAGTGGTTATTGAATAGGTGGTTGATTCAACCATTATTGGTATCGTTCCTCTCTGATTTTTTCTCTTAATTCAACCTTCTACCGATTTGAATTTGTCATGGGGTGCAATGGAAGACGGTAGGTAGGTCACTCATCATCACTATAATCCTAATAATTTCAAAAAATGTATTTGAACATGATTACTACAAAATCGATGATATCAATTAGTAAGCAAATCGACAATGCATGATTAATTGGTTTGACATTGAAATAATTACATTGATATACCAAACAATTATTATTACCATCATTGTCCCAAGATTGTGGCTATAAGATGCAATGTTACAATTGGCATGGTGAAGCAGCTATCCATTTTCATATACCAAATGCAACTGCGGTATGCTGCTCCTAATAAGAGCTTCTCACGTTTTGGATATCTTTGAATATTTTTGCATCTAAACTTGATGCTGAATCTGCATGAACCTAAAAATTTGTATACATTAGTTTTATTCAGTTGATTGACATGGATAAAAAAAAAAAAATTAGATAATGAAAATATAAATAAAATATGAAGTAATTACGTTTGGATATGGATAGGGAGAACCCCATGAATGACTTTGAGAAATATTATGGAATGAGCTAGATTTTGAAGAATTTTCCATTTGATATAATTATGAGATTTTCTCCCTGCATTTGAGCAAAATAAACAATAATTTTTTTTTTCTCTGAATAATTATAATTCTGTTTATGTAACATATTAGTACAAAACTACCACAGTATCAGCTAAGTAAGCCTGAAGGCTGGGTTTGAAGCTCAAAAAAAAGAAAGATGGTTTTGGACTGCCCCAGAAGGGGGAACCAGTCCCTTAGACGCATATCTTGCCACCCGTGCAGGGGAAACCAACATTAAGTAAGAACATAGAAATAAGTAAGACCATGAAAGAAAAACTTGACTAAGATAAATGATGTTTTTCTCACTCAGCAAGAGGGATTTAAACAAAAACACATAAAGCCCCCCATTATACCTGGGCTGCGGCACTGCGTTCCAGTTGTGATAGTAGTGGTCACTTGTCATCTGCAGGAGAGGGAGGCACCTCCACTACGTGGAAGCAATACTGTTTCTATCCTCTTCGTTGGTGGTGGCGCAAGTGGCAGTTGTAGTTGCATCCTTCATCTGTTCCTGTGTGTTGTCATCTCTTTTTAGACCCTGCGAAGCATCATGGACCGGAGGGGGCTGACGGGCGGGCTCGTTAGTAGGCTTGGAACTAGCAGCTTCCTCTTGGAGAGAGACAGTTATGAAGGCGGTGAGAACCGGGCAGTCCATAGTGCAGACAAATTGAAATTCAGCTCGTTTGGAGGTGTGGCGAAGGGCGACAGGGGGAGTGGTGGACTGAGAGACAGGTTGCGAAGTATATGCGGTGTGGAGAGGTTGAGAGCCGTGGGTGGAGTGCTCCTGCCCAAAGAGGCAAGCTCGCCCTCTTTTGCTATGAGTTTCTGGGAAATGGCCGCGGGCTACATCCTCAGACGAAGAATCATTTCCAGAGGAATACTGGGTGTGAATTGCTCGGCCCCTGCTACTTCATCTGCGACTTCGCATTCTATGCCTAATCAGAGGCATTTTGGTAATTGAGCACAATCTGTAGGAATGGGTAAGCGAGAAAGAGAAACTCTGGGTGAGAGACAGAGGATTGGCCTACGTAAAACTGGAGAGAGGAGCCTTGAAACATAACGCGCTCTGAGAGAAGTGGAATTCTGGCAATGTTTCTAGGAAACCAAGTAGCCAGCAGTGCCTCCTAGTATGCGTGCGAGCGCTTGGCTCGTCCCAAGCAGGAGGGAAGTAGCAGCTCTGAGGAGCAGGATGAGCATGACCAGAATGAGAATGAGCATGAGCAGGCTTCGTCATAATAAACCAGGGGAGCGAGAGAAAATGGCGGTGGGACGAGCTGATGGCTCAATTGCGGAGTTTAATGCCTAGGTTGGAAACATTAATGGGAGGATTAATGCACAGGTGGGTGACCAGATGGCCACCCCGCGCCCGCCTTCAGGACATGCGTCCGGTCATACCTATAGATCATCCACATCTGGAACTGCAATGTCTTTGTGCACCAGATTGATGAAATTTTGTAGAAGAGCACTCTCATGGAGGATGTTGAGGGGACCGTGCTTGAGAGTGTTGGTTATTTCTACTCCAATATTGGCCAGGAAATTAGCAACCTTGTTTCCATCCCATTTAATATGAGTGAACAAGACAGCCTTATGAGTCTTCAGCCAACGTTCCATCAATTTGAGTGGCACGGCAAGTCTCCAGCTGGTGGTTACCTTGGCCGTTGTGGTTCCCCATAGAAGTTGATTAGCCATATTAATTAACACCTGAGAGTCTCCTTCAATGACAATGGGAAAGAAGTTGTACTACTGAGTTAAGCATAATCCTTGCCACAAACCTTCCAACTCAGCTGAGTTGTTGGTGTCCCAGCCAATGGATCCGTAATAGATATATATAAGAGTGCTCTCGGAATCTCTAAAAACACCCCCAAATCCTGCTTGTCCAGGATTACCCTTTGAAGTGCCATCGAAATTTAGTTTGATAATTCTAGGAGAGGGAGGAGACCAATGAGATGGAATTTTTAGAGTGCTTGTAGCATTGTTGGTAGGACTGTGAGGAATTGCGAGTTTCCAGTTCTCCCAGATGGCTTTTTCCTAGGGATTTGAAGGGATATCTTCTTCCTTCCAGGCTTGAAGGGCCATTAATTCTTGGAGGTTATTTCTGAATATGCCCCATATTATCTCCAAAGATGTGCTCTGGCTCCTGAAGATTCTTTTGTTTCTCTCTTTCCATATAGTCCATAGGAGAAGGCCTAGAATAAGTCGCCAAAGAGAATTGAGAAGAGCGTTGTTATATGGCGTCTCAGTCCAGTTGCGTATGGTGATAAGAATGTCCCCGGAAGGTTTGCTTCGTTGGAAGCGAAACCTTATATTTTCCCATAGTGTGTTTGCAAGAGTACAAGAGACCATTAGGTGTTGTATTGTCTCATTGCTTTGATTGAAGTTAGGACATCGAGAGGGACCTGTAAAGCCCCGCTTGATTAAATTATCCTAGGTGAGAATCCTTTTGTGAATGAGGAGCCATAGGAAAGTTGAGACTTTAGGCCAAATCCTGGGAGACCATATGCGTATCCACATAGGATCAAGAGGAGCAGGGGTCGAGTGCATCAAGTGTATGCCTCTTTTGTGGTAAACATACCTTTGGGAGTGTATCCCCACTGAAGGATGTCTGTGTGCTCCGAATATCTGATCTTTCTTTGCTGAAGTTTTGAGTTGAGAGCATTCCATGAGTCGACTTGAGCCTGGGGGGCATCTTGATCAGTGTGCCTCCATTGCCTGAACCTGTTATCACTTCTATGAAGCTAGTGTTGGTGAACCTTGTCTTCTAGATTAATGTTCAAATTTCCCAAATTGTGGGGATTGAGAATGGCGGTAATCTTGGGTTTTTTTTACCATGAGTCCACCCAGAAACGAGTAGTGCCTCCATTGCAGATTTCCCAAAAAATATGTTTTTGTATCAGTTCACTGTGTTGTTTAGCAGTGTTCCAAATTAGCGAACCTGTGTCTTCTGGGGAGAGCCTGATCAGGTCCTCTAGAGGTTTGTTATTTTCATATTTTTCGGTCCACAATTTTGCTCGAGGGGTGTGAGGTGTCGAAATCCATTTCCACTAGATTCACACTCCCATAACTTCATTTCTATGAGTGGGATATCTGAGGCCAAGTCCTCCGGTAGCTTTAGAAGTGCAAATCGTGCTCCATTTGACTAGAGCCCATTTGCAATTTTGACCTGAAGAGGCCCAAAGGAAGTTGCGTTGCAAATATCTTATCTGTTTGAGAACCCATTTTGGCACAGCAAGAACTGAGAATAAGTAAAGAGGCATAGATTGCAGGACAAATTTGATGAGGATTAAACAACTGGCCATGTTGAGGGCTCTATAGGTCCAGGAGGAGAGGCGAGCTTCCAAATTTTCGAGGAGCAGATTCCAGGAAGAGTGCTTGATGGCAGAGGCTATGAGGGGAGATACTAAGTATTTAGCAGGGAGAGAAGTGATGGAGAAGCCTAGAATGCAAGAAATATTGGCTTGGGTTTGGGCAGGGGTGTTGAAAAATTAAATCTGAGATTTGGCAGCATTAATGGAGGTTGCAGAGGCTTCAGAAAAAAGATTCAGGATGGATTTAAAATAATGGGCTTATTTCACTGAGGGGTGGCCCAATAGCATGTTATCGTCCACGAACTACTGATGGGTGGTAGCCGGGGAGTCATGGAGGGATATACCTTTCATATTCTAAGTTTGAAGAGCATGTTGGATTAACCTT
Source organism: Pinus albicaulis (assembly GCA_034641835.2). Taxonomy (NCBI): domain Eukaryota; kingdom Viridiplantae; phylum Streptophyta; class Pinopsida; order Pinales; family Pinaceae; genus Pinus; species Pinus albicaulis. The sequence continues at coordinate 534,380,014 of CM076579.1, forward strand.
CCCAGTCCTTCAGCGATGAGAACAAAGAGAAAATGCAATAGAGGGTCGCCTTGTCTAATGCCTCTTGAAGGAGAAAACGAGTGAGAGGGTATCCCATTAACTAAGATGGAGGAAAAGGTGGAAGAGATGAGGTTCATAACCCATATTATACACATTTGACTAAAGCTAAAAGCACTCAGAATCTGGTGAATGTAGTTCCAGCTTAATTTATCAAAAGCCTTGGATAGATCGATTTTAAGAAGCATACCTAACTTTTTGTTGATCTTTAAGGAATGAATAACTTCGTGCGTTAGGATGATCCTGTCCAAAATTTGGCGACCCTCCACATAGCCGGTTTGTTCAGGCGATATAGGAAATGGGAGCAACGGCTTGGGTTGATTGGTAATGACTTTTGAGATTACTTTGTAGATGACGTTGCACGAAGCTATGGGTCAAAATTTGTCCGGTGTGCTTGGTTGGTCTTCTTTTGGTACTAGAGCTATGAAAGTAGCATTGAGTGAGGGGAGCGTCCAATGCATTGATCTTGATTCCTCCACTAATTGCCACACTTCTAGCTTAACTAGATCCCAGAAATGGTGAATGAAGTTTGAGGTAAAGCCATCTGGACTTGGAGCTTTGCCCTCCTTGGATTGGGCCATCACTGTTTCAACCTCCTGGAGCGTGATTGGTCGCAATAGAATTTTATTGTGCTCCTCCATTATGAGTTTAGGGATGTGCTGAGTGATATTTCTGATTGCTAGTTGCTGGTCGATTGGAGGTTCTTGATGGACATTCTTAAAGTGCTCTAGAAGTACTCGTTCATTGTCTTCATCATTTTTGAGACATTCTCCTTGCTGAGTGGTGATTTGGGTAATGTGGTTGTTCATTCTTCTTTGGATTATGGAGCGATGAAAGAATTTTGTGTTTCTTTCACCTTCCTTTAACCATCGAATTCTGGACTTTTTCCGACAAAGAACTTCTTCTTGTTTTCTTCTCTCATCTAGCTGCTCCTGAAGTCTCTGTTCTTGAGTGACAAGGAGTTTTGTTCTTCCATTTTTGATGATTTCCTATTGAATCTCAGCCATGCTGTGTTCAAGCTGTTGTTTCTCCCTGAAAATGTTCCCAAATATGGAGCGGTTCCAAGCTTTAATTTGTGATTTTAGATGTCAAAGTTTTTGCTGGAACTGATACATTTTTGAGCCAGCTGGTGGAACAAAGCTCTTCCAGGTTGTATGAACCAGAGTTTTGAAGGTGGGATGGTCAAGCCAAAAAGCTTCGAACCTGAAGCGCAGCTTGGATAGGTTGCAGGGTCTCTGCCATTAAAGAGAGATAGGCTAATGGTCTGAGCCTCTAATGGGAAGAATGGAAGCAAAGATGTCTCCCCCCATATGTATGGCATTATCTTATATTAATAAGCGGTCCAGCCTCGATGCTATTTGCTGATTCCCAACTCTCTTGTTATTCGAAGTATACATGCCATTGGAGAAAGGCAGATCAATGAGCCAATTTCGATTGATGAACTCTTTGAAGTGGGAACTTTCAGGCTCCAGTTGTGGTCGTCCTCATATTTTTTCTTCAATCTTGGTGATCATGTTGAAGTTCCCCCCCTATTATCCATAAGGGGTGAGTTCTATTAGAATTAAGAGCCTCCATAGTGTTCAAGAGTGCTATCTTGCTTGTCAAATCTTGAGGAAAATAGACATTTGAGAGGTGCCCATGAATATTCGTTCCTATCAGGTGGAATGTTGCCTGGATGAGGTTATGCGAGGCATGATGGTCTGTGAGCAAGATATTTTGTGTCTCCTAAGCTATGGCTAAACCTCCTGAAAAGCCTGAGGCATCAACCGCTATTGAATAGCATCTTGGCCATGCTTTATTTAGGATGGTGCCAAGAGCAGAACTATTGCATTTGGTTTCTTGAAGAAAGAGGATTTGAGGTCTTTCTTGCTGAATCATATTTTTAAGCATTCTGTATTTCCCTGGGCCATTTATCCCTCTTACGCTTCATGAGCTGAGCTTCATGAGGAGCTGTCGGAGAGCGGCTTAAAGAACTGTGTCAACTTGGGGTATCTTCCTAACTCCACCAGCATCTCCCCTAAAGGGATGGTGTGTTGCCAATCTAGTTTTATACCTCTTTTTTTGGACTCCTTTGTAATCTTTAGCCCATCCCAATGAATGCCAGATTGAATGCCTAGTTTATTTTGTTGTTGTTCACAGACAAGGACCACTTCTAGGGTTTCTATCTGTTTCGGATGGATTTTGTCAAATTCCTTTCATCTGCATGCGTCCTCCAATCCCAAAAGATCAAGCTCACCCAGATCAAAGCTTTCAGAATCTTCATCCATGTGGCTCGACTGACTGCTCTCGGGGATTTATATTTTGGAGTGGGTGGGGTCGAGCAGAGGACTGTCTATATTCATACTGTTTGGCTTCCAGATGACAAGCTCAGTTTCTGAAAGAGACTTGGGACCCATGGTTTCCATATTTTGCAGATCTTGACAGCTAGGTTTGGGGTTAGAGGGATCTGGAATATCGGTGGATGAAGAGGGTTTGGATGAGGGATCGGGGGGGCCTGGGTGAGCGTTAGCTGAAAGATCTGGCTAAGACAAGAGATCAAAGCGATTACTGGTAGAGGGGGTATTGGCCTACGGGTTGGGTTTTTTTCCAGCTGAGGGAGGCTTCTTATTGTGCCTTTTGCGGTTAGACACTTTGGTGAACCCATATTCTTGAGGCTTTTCTTTGGCTTCTTTTTTATTGGGAGGGTTGTTTAGTGGGAAGTCCCTAAAAATATGCTCGTGGGCATGACACCTACGACATCGAAAAGGAACATGTTCATAGTTAAGGGGCTGAATCCATTCAAAATCGTCATGGAATAGACTTACCGCATCCGGAAGAGCTTTGTCAAGGTGCATGTATACACATATTCGGGCATAGGAAGTGTATCTTCGAAGCTTTGTCTCTTCTGCTATCTTGATGAATTTTCCCAGCCCTTTTCCTATGATAGTGAGCGATTCGTCATCCCAGTATTCAAGCAGCAACGAATACAAGCGTATCTAGACCGGAGCCTAGTTGAAGTTTTCTTTGTCTGGGTTGAATATGTCTATCCAATCTCTTAAGTATAAACCAGCAGAGTTGAAGCAGTAAGGTCCCCCATCCAACACTTTGTTTCGGTCCTCTATGCAGTTAAAAATAGCATTGAAGAAACCCTTTGGCCCTAGCTACAGGGTAACATGACCCTCAGGCTTCCATTTCATGGAAATCCATTCTTGCAGGGCCATCTCTATTGGCCAAAAGCCGATGAAATTTCCTATAAGGGCATGATCTTTCATGTATTGGATTTGGGCATTTATGCGGTGACTGGGCAGGTCAATCTTGGGTCTTTCAGCCGCAATGGGTTTGCATGTTACTGAGGTCGCAGCAAGTGTTTCCAGGGTATCCATAGATGCCTGCACCTATGGTACTTCACCCTACTGCTCTGTGCCTCCCTTGTCTAAGTGTGTTCTGGTCTGATCCATTGGAACGTCATTTCGATCCTCATTCATATGGGGAGGCGGACTGCCTCCCCCCGCAGCAGCTGCCATGGCCCGTGCACGGGACACCGATGGGTCACTTGGCAGGATGCATGCAACTTAGCCGGTCTTCCTTTGTCATTTTCAGGACGCATGCTGTTGTAGAGGAAAACTAAACCGTAGCAGAGCACTTCAGCAGCTTCAGAGAAAAAGAAATGTATGCTATGTTCTAATCATAATCAACAATAAATTTTAGTGTACATACCTAAAAAGTAATTTCAGTGCCTTAAAAATGGACTTATTGGTATCGGTGCTAATGTACAGTTAACTGCACCAGTGTGTTTTAGATACTGCGTACTGGTGTGGTTTTATTAACTAATGCATTGGTGCGGTTAGTTAACAAACGCACTGAATATCTAGAAATAAAAAAATCACAACTTTATTTTTTTTAAGTGAAAAAAAAAGTGGTAAATTGAAAAATGGGCGGCAAATAATTTTCGGAAATCTAATTTCATAAAAAAGTTCTTCAAATAGTAAAATCTATTCATTATTTCATTATTTTTGCAAAAAAAATTCAGGGAGAGATTTGCACGAGAGACATACCTGGAGCAAGTGAGAACTGTGGAGGAGAAAAATACTTTCGAACAACAACAATATCCACAAAATTGAAATTTGAAACATCTGGGGATTCGCACAAAAACCCTCTAGTATACTAAATTTGTTAAATTTTACTATAATAATTGTATTTTTTACAGTTATGTTGGATTTAATACATGCATAGTAAAAATTTTAAATTTTACTGTGCATTTTAAGAAAAAAAAAAACAAGAAAATCCATTCTTACATTAAACCCTTTCTTCTTCTTGTTTATGTGACTTCATCATTAGGGCTTTTCATTTTAGATTTATAGGGTTTGTATTACTATATATATAGTCGTATGATATCTAACCCACGGTACCTATTGTAGAGTCGGATCCCAATCCATGTCGGCCCTTGCACGATTTTTTGTAATCCATGCGCCCTGTTTAGAATAGTGAACCAGTGCATTATTGTAGTATAGCGCATCTGGCATGTACTGACAAAAAAACACAGTTAGATAAAAATAATTTTTTATTAATTTATGTTTGTGTTAATTGGTGCACCAGTTAACATATAACCTATCGAGTCTCCTTGTTTACAAAGAGCACCATGTAGTGTTTTTACTGTATTGGAAGTGTGTTTATAAGAACCTACCGCACTGCGTTTGGTGCATAGTTTTAGAAATACGCATTGTTTTCTTGAATTTTCTTTTTACCTGAAAAGTATGTGATCTATTTGTAAAATATATTAATGAATGGTATGGTATATGTTTCATATTGATAAAGAAATGGCTAACAATATTTCAAGTAACAAAAATACTGATAACACATCGAGCAAAGTAGAAAAGGCAAGTTCTTTGTAAATTCTTTACAAAAATTATTATTTTGAACTATGTGTAAGTTTAACTAATATGTATTATTTAGTGTGTATCATGAAGAGCCACAAAATGATGAAGCCCGATAAGATTATTTCTGATATAAGACCAGAAGAGTGTAAAATCTTGATGGAAAAATTGCAGAAGGATGAATCAGGTGAATGAAAAAATACTATCGATCCAATTTGAGTTTATTTTCTGAATTTTCATTAATAATATACTTTAAAATATTAGATAACATGTTTCAAACAATCTATTAATTCACATACGTTTAATGTTCTACAGGGACCAACATCGAAGAAAAGAATGTTGCTCTAAGAAAATAAAACAAATAGAACATGCAAATGAAAATGAATTGCTCCTTAGCTCATATGGAGTTGCTCTGGAAGTTAATGAAAGGGGGGGGAATTTTTACAAAACTTTGAGGGATCTAGTGGAATGAATGTATAGATATTTTTTCCACTTACAATACCAAAATCAATCCAATGAATCCAAGAACCAAATTTTATTTAAACTATAGGATGATTTTCTAGAGAATTGGTCAATGAGACATGTTAGACTTTTAATAGAAAAAACGTACAAAAACAAGAAAGAAGGAATGAAAATGAAATATTCCTTTAAATGTTTTTCTAGAATTATATGTATATATTACTACAAAGCAATGATTTATAAATATCACTTTTGTTATATTTAATTTTCATATATCAATATAAAAAATAAATAGTTTATTGTCATGTTACATTTTCAGGAACATTATGAAAATATCAAAGGATGAACGAGTTGATATTAGAAATATACGAGTAGGAATGTCCAAAAAGTTGTAAAAGGAGATGGTCAAAGAAATGGACATAATTGCATCACACGAGGAGCCATATCAACAACAACGTGCTTCAAATGAAAAATGTAATCATTGAATTTTTCGATTAGGTACAATAAATAAAAAAATTATCATTAAATATCAGCTTTCAAGTATTTTCTTGTGGAAAATAAAAGAAAATGGAACCCATTCAACACATATAATAGGATGGAAAGGAATAAAAGGGTTGATATATATGTTTGTGAGTAATTATTACTTCATTATAACAACTTAACTAGATTTCATTTTTGTATATTTTAAGTTTTTTTTACAGCAATCATCATTGGCTGCCTTCAAGCAGGTGCTAACATACAAAGAAGAAACATCAGAAGAATTGATTGAAATTGGGTTAAATATGGGTTGTCAGTATATTTTGGCATATTAGAAATTAATTGTGGAATTTGTAAGAATCTATCTTGTTTTACTTAGCTCCGTCTACAATTAATAGACAAAAAAATCTTTTATATTAAATCTATGATTTTTTATGGGGTATAAAACAAGTAGGAAACAAATTATGGAACTATGCCAACAAGTGAATTGTTAAGAGATGGCATGAAATTTCGTTTTGAAAGAATGTGTATAGTTAATTTGTCAATTATTGCTATGGTACATTTCTTTTTTATTTACATTGATGTATATTATTTAATATTGCAATTTTCATTATTCTCACCAATGTATATACACTCATTACAATTTATTTTTATCTTCGTATATGGAACTTGAAGAAGAAGAAAACAATCAACACAATGAACAAAACATTCCTCCAAATAACCCAAATCATGGAAGTAGCTAGAGCAGTGTCATCAGTTCCAATGAAGAATGATGATCAATATGTTTGGATATCAAAGCAAGGCGTTGTGTTTTTTTAAATATTTGTTTGTGAAATGAGACATTTTGTTTAATGTAATGGACATAGTGGCCCAATTGAAAGACAAAGGGTTACCAATAACTGTCAAATTTTGTATGACAAAGAGTGTCTTATATATATATATATATATATATATATATATATATATATATATATATATATATATATATATATATATATATATATACATTTTAATTTATTCTATTGTATTCTCCATTATTGATGTGAAATGTTACACCATTGATTAAATATATGGATGATTAAATATTATAATGAAGAGATGTGAAATCTGATGATATGATATAACAAATTAATCCAAACATCACATTGAAATGCACTAATAAAAATTTAATTGATATGAATATTGTTATAAGATATGTGTCAATTTTTTTATGAATAATGAATTTTTAAAAATCACAATAATTAAACTGTCACAAGTCGATGTTTCTAAAAAATACAAAGTGAACACCGATGTTTGTTAGTTACTACGCACCGGTGCATTTCTATGATAATGTGCACCAGTGTGTTTCTACAACCTATGGGCACTGCACAAATACCAATACGAATTAGAACGACATGTGTGTTTTATTGACGACTACCACCCAGACGGTCTGATAGGCATTGCATGCACAAGTACAGTTTGTCTTTGATGTGCTGGGGCATTTTTATAACTTAACAACCTGGTGCATTTGAACACCTAGACGGCTCGGTGTTGTTTTACACCTTAACGTCTGGTGCATGCACCTTCCATCGGCTAGATGCATCTTATTGGGTGACATGCACCAGGATGTTACTAAACTCCCCGGGGAGTCCGAAATTTGTTTTCCATCTCGGTGCTTGGTATGTTTATAGTATCTGTGTGTACATGGTAAAATGCACCAATGAGAAAAAAATCCGTAAAATCCTTCGGCCACCCAGTTTTTTTTAGTTGTGTTGAAGTTCCGTCAGAAGCTCTGCCAAAACCTCCGTTACCGAAAACGAATGTTGTAGAAATTTTTTTTTTGACAATTTTGGCCACTTTTATAACACTAAAAGCCTCCTTTATGACCTCTGCTAGAGGGTATTTTCCCTGTAGTGTTACACCCAAACAAGAGTAAAGGAAAATACTTCTATCAATGGATCGAATGAGAGAGACCAAAGTCTGAGGCATAAAATAGAATTGCCCCAAAAACATAGGCCTAGGTTAAATATTAGATCCATGTGTTCAACACTATCAAACTCAGCTAAAAAATCCCTTTGCATAAGGGTGGATTATAACTTCTTGTTTGATAACTGACAACTAATTTTTTATTATCGAGGCTTGAATATCTACAATTTGTGGCCAAAACCCAAGGAAACAACAAACCAAACTACCATATTTGAGGAAATTTTCTTCCTCATCAACCTCCAAGCCAATGTGTGCAATACATATGGTAGTAGTTATTCATGAAAAGGAAGTCCATGCACAAAACAATTTTTAAGCATAATTAAGTCACATATAATATTTACAAGGTGAAGTTACTACTACCACTATGAATTCCTATTGAAGCAAGCAATGACTGTGGAGTACTAAAAAGGTATGCTTTTGATGATTATTTCATTGGCTTTTTAATAGAATTTGTGAACCTTTTGTGTCATGAATTTGGAAAGTAATAAGGAACTATAACAAAACATGCGAGAATTGATATGCAAGACTTAGCCACTGATAATGGTTATTTTCTATACAGGAAAAGGAGAAAACGAGGAGTTGTCGTTCCAAAGGGAAGGACAAAGTCGAGATAACTGCTGTCCCTCTGGATGAGAACCGAACGCAAACAAAGATAAACAGATCAAAGCAAATCGGTTCGGGAAAGAAGGAGAAGACACCAGCTCAGCGCAAAAGAAAAGACAGGATGAAGAGTTAACATTTTGGCGAATCCCTCAGGATCTTCGATCTGGTCCTTCTTTTTTATTTACCTTGTCACTTGGACATCTCCGCCGTCGTCTTTATATAAAGAGACAACACTGTTAGCTTGATAGGATAGGAGAGATATAGAGATGAAGGATACACTTTTATGTCATTTCTGTAAAACATCAGCTTTGATTATTAAGTTTCGTTGAGAACTCGTTCAATGTATTTTTGACCGATGCATTAATGGAGATTTGGTGATATTTTCATCTACTGCGGCGGATTAACTAGCGGTGTATCCTTGGAGGCTAAGGGCCCGGCCGAGAAAGGACACTTGTACGTACCATTACGACTTTATTTACGCATGGTTTGTTTATCATTGTTATTTGGTAATTTGGTATGTTTATATGCATATTACATACTCACATTAAAGATTGAATCATTGAGGTTTTTGCGGATAGAAGTTTTTGCAGATAGAATCGTGTGTTGATTCCGCATCAAGTTATTAATCCTTTCACGAGTTCATTGCATGTTCTTACTGTTATGTTACAGAGCTGTTATATTAAACGTTCGTGTTGTGTGCGTTTCTAATTCATCAATACTGTTCCATAATTCATTAATCGTTGTTGTTGTTCCTTTAGTGTGATTCGTGTGAATTGCCTTTAGAGTGAAAGAATGTTATTTGATTGCATAGAGAGTATTTGAGTTAATAGATTAAGTTTGGTTACAACCCGCGGGACTTAGTTATTCAATTGCTGTTCCATTTTAGACTTGCTGTTCTAATCCAGAATTGTTGTTCAATCCTTTATTCGCTTTGCTGTTTCATTTACTTGCAGTTGTTGGTTTGGTGTGAGAGAGGATCTAAGGCTGTAGTGAGCATTGGCAGTCACTGTCTAGCTCCCAGGCTCATGGTCTATGCTCTAGTTTCCTTTCCATCAGTTTCCGAAGGGATGGGTTATCACTGCCGAACCCTTGACTGATAAGCTGTTGAGTTTTCTGAATGTGTGTGATTTATTCTTTGAAGTAATTTAGTCATAGACAAGCATCCGTTTACTCTTGTATTTCTTAAGTACTGTACTACTAGCATTACTCTGACAAATGATAGCCTCGGATTGAGTCACTCTTTGTAAGAACAAAACGCTCCCGGATTGACATATTAATGTGAGGTAATTAGATGTGAAAGAGACCCTTTTTATAGCTCTACATTTTGGCGCCGTTGTCGGGGAAAGAGTGTAGCCATTTGTCTTTTTCAGAGTAGTGTACGAGCCTGCTAGGGAGGAGTTGGATCCTAAAAACGGAAGGTAAGAACCTACGTGTGGAGCATGTAAAAGACCTGCTCCACTATCCGCTTTCCTAACAGATTTGTTTTTGCTTGTTTGAATAGAAGTTGGTAGTTCATTTTTTTTTGAGTGCATGACTAAGCAGAAAAGACCAGAAAAGAATATCAAACCCCCATCTAAGCCTGAAAAAGCTAAGGGGCCGGTGACCCTTGGCCGAACGACCTTCATAGACGAAATCTATAAGAAAACAGAATCTCAGCCATCAGTAGGCCTGAAGAAAAACATTTCTAAACCGCCTACTAGTTCCCTTCAGGCCACAGGATCACCATCTGTAGCCTGTGCTGAGGTGCATAGTCAAACTGAAGAGCAGGACTTTCAAGAAATTGAAAATTCCACTCCAGAATTATTGCAGGAAGGGAACTCTAGCAACTTTTGTGAAGGAGAAGGAGAAACAGGGGAAATCAAGGAACCAAAATCTCCTCTTGAAACAAATCGGCCATTAGATAGCCCGGATAAGGGAAGTGCTGCGAAAGTCATTGTTGAAGAGATTCAATCTCCTCAAACACCTGGTATTCCCATTATTCCAGATAAAGGAAGCGCTATTAAAAAGATCCCTGTCAAAACCGTTCCCACTCAACCTAGGAATACCCTCCTAGATATCCCAGAAGGTTATTGGCATATATTCGATCCCATGGCTCAAAATCAACCAAATGCTCAAAACCAGCCAAATACTCAAACCTCTACATTACAATATCCTATAGTGGATTCTGCAGCAAATGCACCCATGAAAGCTATCCCTCTTCAGCATATCCCTACATTTCACGGACTCACATCAGAAGATCCGGATGCATTCTTATTTGAATTCGATGTGTTATGTAGAGGGTACGATTACACCACCAATCCCCAAAAATTGAAATTATTTCCCTCTACATTAAAAGGGGCTGCTTTAAGATGGTTTATGGGGCTAGGTGGCGGGGTTATCAACAATTGGGATCAAATGAAAGAATCCTTCTTAAAAAAATATCAGGATTATTGTAGGTCTAGAGAATTAAAAGACGAAATATTTCAAATGACAGCCAGACCAAAGGAAACATTAGAGGAGTATGTGGAACGTTTTCAGTATAATCTACAAAGATCTCCTTATGCATCGCTACCTTTACCTGATAATGTGTTAAAAACTGCATTAATGAGGGGCATGAAGGAACAATGGACTGAAACATTAAACATTATGGGAAAAGGGGATATTTATCAAGAGAATTTTACTGACATCCTTGACTTATGTATCAGGAGTTCGAGAGGCAGCACAAGAATAAAACCGACAGAGTATGATCGGTTTGCAAGAGATAACAAAGTATCAGCAGAAGGAGTAACACGTGCAGAAATTGGAAATTTATTAGAAAATTTTAAAACTGATATTATGGGGACACTAACTACACAACTTGATATTGTGCAGGCTAAACATAAGCAGCTGGAGGCAGAACAGAATTTGGAAATCTTCTGCCCCCGATGCAGAAAAAAACATAGCCACAAGGAGTGTCCATTGGATAAAGTCCAAACATGCGCCATCTGTACAAAAGATCACCTTACAGAGAGCTGCCCCTCACTTCCTGGATTGAAAGCGGTATATAAGGAAGCGGAAGAAGAACCAGAATCGGTGAATTCGATCAACCAGCGCCGCCAGTGGCAGCCGAGACAACCTGGTATGTTTCCGGACCCAACCTCTTTCTTTCAAAACCCACAGTATAATTCTCAACAATATGGTATGTGGCAAAATCAATCTCAACCCCCATTTACAAACTGGTCACCACAATCGTTTCCTTCTTCAAGTCCATGGCTGAATCAAACAAGCCAAACTGGTTGGCCGAATTTCCCTTACACTCCACCATATTGGCAAAATGGCCCATATCCTTCACAATGGACTCCCTCTACTTCACAAAGTTCATCCTGGCAGACAAGCTGGCAAAGACCGATGTACCACCCAGTGGGAACTATTCCGCTCCCTCAACCTACTCTGCCAGCCTTACAACAAAATCCCCAGTCTAACCTGAGACCGCAACTCCCAGCCCAACCCGATCCCAATCCAAATAACAGACAGGTCCAATCTATCCAAATCATAGAATCACCAGAAATAGGACCTGACTTGAGGGAGTGCAATGACCTTCAGTTAAGATCTGGACGTATAATTGAAACTGAGGGAGATAAAACAGTTCATATTGAAGATCAGTTACCTAGAGAACATCAGTCACAACAAGAGGATGTAAATAAGCAACAAACTCATAATCAAGCAACCACATCCTCTCCTCCGTTCCCAGAACGATTAGCCATACCTCGATCCATACAATATCCTAACTTTGACATTCTGGGAGAATTACAAAATCTGTACATAAAAATTCCATTCCTCCAAGCCATTCAAGACATTCCCATATACGCAAAAACTATAAAATAATTGTGCATAAAGAAACCAAGGAGGAATATAACAAATAATCCAAGAGTCCAAGTAGTCGGTACCTTATCTGACCTATTGTCCGGAAGAGAAACACCCCTTAAATATGAAGACCCCGGGAATCCAATTATAACTGTTCAAATTTATGGTCAGACCCTGTCTAATGCCTTAGTTGATCTAGGAGCTGCAATTAATATTTTAACAACCACAACTTGCCAAAAGCTCGGCATTACATCTGTAGAACCCACCTCCACTCTGCTAGAATTGGCTGACCGATCTGTGGTTAGACCAGAGGGTACTCTACATGATGTCATGGTCTCTGTAGAATCCTGGGAGTATCCAACCGATTTCCTGATAATTAATCCAAAAACCCGACTTGATGGACATCCGCTAATTTTAGGTAGGCCTTGGCTTGCCACTGCCGATGCCTATATTGGCTGTCGGCACGGAAATATGACCATAACCAGAGGACCGAATAGCAAAAATTTAGTTCTATATCCTCCAGCGCAGCCAAGTGTCACAATGATTAAAACTAATAAACACCATGTATCATACCTTACTGATAACATCAGATCTCCATTAACTATACAAGAGGCACTCGATTTTAAAGATCAAACAGAAGACGATGCCATTAATAATTTCATTACTCAAACTGAACCTCGCACACAGTGTCACATGATAGAAGCAACATTTGATAATGAATTGGAAGAAGATCCCCTGAAAGATATTCATGACCAAACAATACCTGTTACTTCTGTTGCAAATAGTAAAACTGTGGAAATTGCACCGGGGAAAACTTTAAACATCAATGCTAATCTCACACCTGAACAAGAAACAAAGCTCATCCATGTGTTAACAAAATATCAAGAAGCATTTGCATGGGACTACCCTGATATGAAAGGAATCGATCCCCAGTTATGTACACACCACATTTATATAGAAAAAGATGCCAGACCTGTGCGTCAGCCGCAAAGGAGACTTAACCCTCATCTAAAAGATGTCGTAAAAACTGAACTTCAGAAGCTTTTAGATGTGAATTTTATATACCCTATTTACGATAGTAAATGGGTCTCTCCGCTTGTGGTGGTACCAAAAAAGAACGGGAAATGGAGAATTTGTGTGGATTATAGGGAACTAAACAAGGCAACACAAAAAGATCATTTTCCTCTCCCTTTCATAGATCAAGTATTGGATACTTTAGCAGGGAAGAAGTTCTTCTCTTTCCTGGATGGCTTCAGTGGATACAATCAGATTCAGATTGCCCCTGAAGACCAGGATAAAACTACTTTTACTTTTCCCTGGGGAACATTTGCCTATCGAGTTCTACCTTTTGGCCTATGTAATGCTCCTGCCACATTTCAGAGGGCTATCCTTAGCATTTTTGCAGATTTAATAAATGATGGACTTGAAGTTTACATGGATGACTTTACACTATATGGAGATAATTTTGATCCAGCTCTAGACACCCTAGAAAAAGTCTTACAACGCTGCATTGTTACCAGGCTTTGCTTAAGCCACGAAAAATGTTTCTTGATGATGACTGAAGGACTTATCCTAGGACACTATGTCTCAGCAGCCGGCATTCAGGTAGACCCGGCCAAAATCCAAATACTTTTGCTTATTCCCACTCCTACTACTCAAACAGAGGTACGCAGTTTTCTTGGATTTTCAGGTTATTATAGGCGATTTATAGAGCATTATTCGCACATTGCTGCTCCTTTATATGCACTGACTGGTAACGTTGATTTTCTTTGGACAGACAAATGTGACCATGCTTTCGAGGATCTAAAGAAGCTTGTATCCACAGCCCCAGTCCTTCGAGGACCAAACTGGGACCTACCATTCCAGATATCATCTGATGCCTCAGATACAGCCATTGGCGCAGTCCTTGGGCAGGAAGAGGATAAAAAGCCATATGCTATCTATTACATCAGCAATAATTTATCCCCTGCTGAATTGAATTACACTGTTACTGAAAAAGAATTCCTAGCTGTAATACATGCTGTCAATAAATTTAGACATTATATTACAGGCTATCCTGTTATCTTGTATACGGACCATTCTGCTATAAAATATTTAGCAAATAAGCCTGTCACAAATGCCAGAGTAACTCGATGGTTAATCTTATTGCAGGAATTCGACATCACAATCAAGGACCGCCCTGGCAAAGAAAACCCTGTAGCCAATTTTCTTTCGAGAATACCAAAATCCAGCGATGCAGCAGCAGTTGAAGATCAATTTCCGGATGAGCACCTGTTTGCTGTTGCCGTTAAAACACCCTGGTATGCTGATGTTGCCAACTACCTCGCAGTAGGTAAATTACCAAAACATTTAACTCCTAATGAGCGCAAGCAGATCATTCATAAAAGTTCTCGATTTTCGTGGATTGGAGGCTATTTGTTTCACACAGGAGCAGACATGCATATCAGGCGATGTGTTAGAGAGGATGAAATCTTTGACATCCTAAAAGCCTGTCACGATGGACCGTGTGGGGGGCACTTCGCTGAGCGTAGAACCGGACATAAAGTATTGCAGACAGGATATTACTGGCCTACGATCTTCAAAGATGCAAAGAAGTTTGTCCAAGCCTGTGACAGTTGCCAGCGAGCAGGACGACCTGGTCAAGCTGATTAGATGCCTCTGAAACCACAGTTAGTCATCGAACCATTCGAGCGGTGGGCTCTGGATTTCGTTGGACCCATCAACCCTTCATCAAATCAGAAAACATATATTTTGGTGGCAACAGAATATGTCACCAAATGGGTTGAGGCAGAAGCATTGCCAAGAGCCACAGAGGATTCTGTCATACAGTTCCTGTTCCATCTATTTGTTCATTATGGCCTTCCTAGGGAAATAATTACAGATGGAGGACCACAATTTTTTGGGCATAAATTAGCTGCAACACTTAACAATTATCATGTCCAGCATAAGATCACTACTCCATATCACCCACAGGCGAATGGGCAGGTAGAAAGTAGCAATAAGATAATAGAATCAATCCTAACGAAAACCTTTGCGTCACATAGGCGTGATTGGGCTACCCGACTACCTGAAGCACTCTGGGCCTATAGAACCACATGGAGGAGCACCACCGGTTACTCACCTTATCAATTAGTGTTTGGAAAACAACCCATTTTCCCATAGAATTCGAAATCCAAACATTACGGACAGCACAGGAAGTTGGCCTAGATCTAAGCGAGGCACAACTCAATCGACTACAGCAGATCAATGAATTAGACGAAATTCGGCTCTCTGCACTACAAAATACAGCATTGATTCAACAGCAGCGAGCCAAATGGCATGATGCGATCATCAAGAACAAAGTCTTCCACGAGGGAGACTGGGCTTTGTTATACGATTCTCGGTTTCAGGACTTCCCTGGAAAACTTCAGACTCGATGGTTGGGACCATACGAAATCCGGAAGGTGCATGACAACGGAACCCTTACTCTAATCACCATTGACGGTTCTGGATATGCATTCAAAGTAAATGGCCACCGAGTCCGTCTCTATCGTAAACCACTCACTCGGGAATCCTTCTACCAGCAGCTACGCCGAGACACTGATATAGAGATCTTAGGAGAGGAAGAGAAATCTTCCTCACCTGTAATTCATTAAGGGTTCATTTCTTTTGCAATTTGTACATAAGTTCTTGTTTTTTTTGAGTGGTTCTTGTACATAAGTTTGAATTAAATGTTTTCTTGTCATTTTTGCTGTTCCTTTTCTTTTACAAAGTTCGATTTTTGCTCTTCTAAAAATAGCATATGCGTGTTTTTTTTTTATGTTGGTTTTGCTTGTTGCTGTTCCTTTTCTAAAGGAACAGCATTCGGGATCTCTGTTGTTCCTTTTTGAAAGGAACGGCATTGTTACATTTTCCGCTGTTCCTTTTGGTTACCACTGTTCTTTTTCTCCAAAGAAACAGCGTTCTTTTATTTCTGTTGTTCCTTTTTCAAAGGAATGGCATTTTGAGTGTTTTTATAGTATTTTTATTTTTGCTGTTCCTTTTTCCCAAAGGAACGGCATTTGCATTTTTGCTGTTTTTTTATCATCCGTCGTTGTTTCTTTTCCAAAGGAACACCACTCGCATACTTCTGCTCTCCTTGTGAAACAACTTATTCTTTTGCTGATCTAAATTGAGGATGCTTCTTGCCCGTCTTCTTTCTAGTCTTTAAGATACAGCTATGTATTTGTGCAATGACATATAAAATCACAACATACCGAAATCTGCAAACCATAAATCGCTATATCTATAAGGCCCTGCATTAGTAAGAGGACAAATGGAAGGACATACTTATTTCTTACCTTTTGTTGACATGGTTTTACTAATTTTTCCCTGATTGGTTATCTTTATCATGCTGATTCCCTTAAAAATAATTTATTAGTACTTGGGAATAAGAGCAAAGAGTTTATATCCTCCTATTGAGATAATAAGACTTCTTCCACCATTCCTACTCTTAAGGAGTGTTGAACCACCCTTTGTGTATAAATAAGGAAAAGTATTCTATGAAAAAGAAAAATATGTGAACTGTCAAATGCAGGATAGGGGGTCTCATCGAGAGCCAGCCTACCATGATCATGAGGATGGAAGTGAAGTGGCATTCCCATTCTGGCCACCACACCAGGGATATGGTCCAAAAGGTATATCAAATAAACAAACCTTCGAACAGGAGGTCTCATCACGAGCCGGCCTGCCCACGTTTCGCTCTTTCCTCGTGAATGGCATTATGGTTAACTGGTCACCAAGCCAGCATAATGGTCTACATTTTGACATAACAACATTCCTAAGTATACACAAAGGATTATGGTTCCGAGGGTAGAAAAACAACTCTGCCAAGGTTATGGACACCTGTTGGCAGCAGAGTACTGTTAATGGTATCGAAGTCACCTTGCTTACACCAATGGGTAAGACACTAATACTCTTTTGTTTCTTATATCCTAGGAACTAATCATATGTCATTTCCCGATTTATATATCGCATGAATATTTATCATTACCAATCATGGCAACGGAAGTGACCATGACCACTTGAGATTGGCAAGTACGATACATGCCCTATCCATCAGCCTCAAATCATAACACAACAACCTCTTATATAATATGCGATCAATTATCCGCCTCGATTTCGGTAATTCGTTGTCCTTTTCAACATGGCATAATTCCATATGCTGTTCCTTTCTGACTTGATTGCAGACCGGGTGCCGCTCCTTTATTTGCCGGCTGGGACAGCCTATCACATTGCGGGGGGGGGAGGTTCACCTCATCATTCCCTGTATTACGTGTCAACTCACCATTCGGGAAAACTAGAGTACGACGGTTTGGCATGGTTTAACGGCATGGCATTTCTATTTTTGTCACAAATTGCTTTCTGTTGCACTGTTGCATACTCTGTGTTTTTTCGAAACCTTGCGATTATCACCCTCTCTGTGTTTCATACGTAGTTGCTGTTCCATTTAGAATCTACAGTGAAACTATGGGAGGAAGGGCAATTCGAAGCGAGCCTCAACAGTTGACGATCTCCGCTGCTGCCCGGGAGATCCTGGAAAGAGCAGGATGGTTGAATTATTTCAATCACCTACAGGAGTCCAATGAAACAGTAGCGATGGAATTTTTGCAGAATTTACAAGATGACCACTCCACAGTAAGAGGGAAGCGGATAGCGGTCACTGATGCCATAATTGCAGAAGTTTCAGGACTACCAGCCACCGGACCGGTATGGACATTAAAAAAGGAATGATTACAGAAGGTCATGGACATTTTCCAGGACGAAGGCCAGAATCTGACAATTAAGGGGAAGGGTATTCTGCCAGCAACCCTAGGAGAACCCTGGACGGAGCTAGCAAGAACAGTGCAGAGTTACATTACCTGCGAAGGAAGGAAAGACGTGGTAAGACCACGACATCTTAAGCTTTTAGCTGTTTTAAAGCAGAGATGCTCTGTAAATTTACCTGCACTCCTGAACTCCTTACTGCATGATGCTGCACAAAGTATGAAAAAGGCACAGCACGTAGAGTCAGTCGTTAGTCACCATGGGTTGATACGACTAGTTGTTAGTTATGGTCTCACCCAGCAGCAGAGCAGCTGGGAAGAACTGATTGCAATAATTGAGGGGGGATTGACAGAGCCATCCCCAAAACGTAGACATTCTATAAGCACACCAGAGCGTCCGGCGAAACGCAGAGAATTAGTACAGCAGGAACCTGTTGCTAGTACATCGGAACAACCAGAGATATCTCAGGAATCGGCAAAGCGCAATCATGCCATTGATCCACCCGAGCAACCAGAGGAACCCATAAAATCAGCTCGGTTAGCTCAGATGAGAGGAAGCATAGATAAGCCCAGAAAATCAGCCCGGTTGGCTCGGATACGAGGAAGGCTGGAAAAGCTCCAGGGAAGCACCAGCCAACCAGTGATAATTGAAGACGAGCAACCCGAAGAAGAAGCAGCCGAGCCTTCGGGAACAGAAATAGAAGCAGAAACTGAACAGGAGGAAGAAATGGGACAACAGGAAGATAGCCCATTACAAGACCTACTGGGAGATGATGACTTGGCCGCAGTCCTAGCCAATATGAGTAAGTATGGTCAACCTTCTAGTTCAGAGGACCTTCACGACAAACCCCAAGAAGAAAACATGCCTGTTCATGATGAAGAGGAGGAAAATACTGAACGGGAACAATCTGTTCCCAGGTCACAAGAGGAAATTCTAGAGGGAGTAGGAGCAGAAACAACAGTTGCTCTGGAAAAGACAGAACCAGTCAAGGTTCCTACCTCAGAACAGCCAGAGCAGAATAGTGAGGAAGAACCCCAAGAGGAAGATTTAGCAACTGGTCATGATCCAGTCCGCAGCAGACAGACTGCTGTTCCTTCGAATGAAACGCTGGAAATTAAGAAGTTGCGGATGGAACGGAGTAAATTGTTGAATACGATAACCCAGCTCAGACAACAAATTAGGATTCTGAAAAAGAACCAGAAGGTAAAGAGGAAAAAGAGGGCCAACAAACGGCCTGTTGTCCAAAACCCTACTGAGAATCCAGCTGCCGTTCCAAATGATGCTGAGGAACAGACGGATGTTCGCGTTAAAACAGAAAAGGATGATATAAGGACCAGTGACAAGCAAATTCAGACAGAGGCACCACCCTCAGGGGTAATAAGGGTTCTGAACTCCAAACAACATAATAAGAAAGTTCAGGTAAAACTCCCGGCCTCCACTGACCTATGGAAAAAGATCCGAAGACAAAAACCTTGCATAAGATGGTGAAACAAGCCCAGCAAGAAGCCGAACAACTTAGAGAACAAACAGTTCCCCGAGAAAAATATGAAGAGTTACAACAGCAATTAAGGGACGTCAGTCAATCCAGAAGCCAGGCCTTTGAAGGGTGGAAAAAGGAACAAGAGGAAGTTGCACAGGTAACCCGTAGACTAGATACTGTTATCAAACAGATGAATGACTTGTGTTCTTTATACAATGATGTTTTAGCATGTAGGGCCCCTGCTAAAAACTATGCTCTGTTTTTATTAGAACGGTATTTACAATTAAGAATAAAAGCTGTTAAAGCAAGCACCCCTATACAAATCAACACTGTCAATGACTTTATAGACTGCTGTAAACATTATGGAGTGAAAGTCCAGAGGTTGTTGTGTGAACTTTATTTGCACGACCTTGTGCTAAGTCAGGAGACTGAATTAAACCCTGGCCCTTTCATTAGAGACATCCAATTCCAAGCATTCATTTCATTCGGGGTTAATCAGATTAAGTGGCTCAAAGCCTATGACACCTTCCAGGGTCAGGAAAATGGTCTAGATTTACGAGTTAGGGCTGAGCCTAGGAACCCAGTACAGTTGTGGAAAGCTCATAGAAATCTTATAAGGGCTCCTGGTGCCATTGAAACATTAGGACCCATGCATGAGGCACTCATTCGAGAGAGTTCAGAGTATTTTCTTTCCATCAAAGACTTGGCCATTAATGCAGCCAAATTTCGATACCGAATCTCTGATCCAAACATTCAGCTCAGGGAACCATTTAAGTATGAGAACTTTGAGTTAGCTGCCGACCGTTTGAACCTCTATGGCGAGACCATTCTGAAAGCAGGGTCATCCTGGTTAGGATATAGATTTCGCACTCCAATTATTTGGCACCCTGCACCCGGATACCAGGCCCTGTATGATATGCCTGAGGGGAAAACAGGTCAATTCTTTGACTATCTAATCACTCAACATGGTTGTAGGCCTCCGCATGAGACTCCTTCTCCAGCATATTCTCTCACTGCATTGCATGTCAACTACAATGTTTTCATGAGGACATGAAACAAGGTAAGCAGGGGGGTGTGTGGAGTACTAAAAAGGTATGCTTTTGATGATTATTTCAGTGGCTTTTTAATAGAATTTGTGAACCTTTTGTGTCATGAATTTGGAAAGTAATAAGGAACTATAACAAAACATGTGAGAATTGATATGCAAGACTTAGCCACTGATAATGGTTATTTTCTATACAGGAAAAGGAGAAAACGAGGAGTTGCCGTTCCAAAGGGAAGGACAAAGTCGAGATAACTGCTGTCCCTCTGGACGAGAACCGAACGCAAACAAAGATAAACAGATCAAAGCAAATCGGCTCGGAAAAGAAGGAGAAGACACCAGCTCAGCGCAAAAGAAAAGACAGGATGAAGAGTTAACTGTTTGGCGAATCCCTCAAGATCTTCGATCCTGAGGGATCGTTGCTTTATTTACCCTGTTACTTGGACATCTCCGTCGTCGTCTTTATATAAAAAGACAGCACTGTTAGCTTGAAGGGAGAGATGTAGAGATGAAGGATACGTTTTATGTAATTTCTGTAAAACATCAGCTTTGATTATTAAGTTTCATTGAGAACTGGTTCAATGTATTTTTGACCGATGCATTAATGGAAGTTTGGTGATTATTTCATCTCTGCGACTGGATTAACTTCAAGCGGTGTATCCTTGGAGGCTAAGGGCCCGGCCCCGAAGGACACTTGCTTCTGTACCATTACGACTTTACTTCTGTGTGGTTTGTTTATCATTGTTATTTGGTAATTTGATATGTTTTATAAGTTCATATTACATGCTCTGTTAAAGATAGAATCATTGAGGTTTTTGCAGATAGAATCGTGTGTTGACTCCGCATCAAGTTATTAATCCTTTCACGAGTTCATTGCATGTTCTTACTGTTATGTTACAGAGCTGTTATACTAAACGTTCGTGTTGTGTGCGTTTCTAATTTATCAGTATTGTTCCATAATTCGTTAATCGTTATTGCTGTTCCTTTAGTGTGATTCGTGTGAATTTCCTTTAGAGTGAAAGAATGTTATTTGATTGCATAGAGAGTATTTGAGTTAATAGATTAAGTTTGGTTACAACCCGCGGGACTTAGTTATTCAATTGCTGTTCCATTTTAGACTTGCTGTTCTATTCCAGAATTGCTGTTCAATCCTTTATTCGCTTTGTTGTTCCATTTACTTGCAGTTGTTGGTTTGGTGTGAGAGATGATCTAAAGCTGTAGTGAGCATTGGCAGTGACTGTCTAGCTCCCAGGCTCGTGGTCTATGCTCTAGTTTCCTTTCCATCAGTTTCCGAAGGGATGGGTTATCACTGCCGAACCCTTGACTGATAAGCTGTTGAGTTTTCTGAGTGTGTGATTTATTCTTTGAAGTAATTTAGTTACAAGCAAGCATCCGTTTACTCTTGTATTTCTTATGCATTGTACTACTAGCATTACTCTGACAAATGATAGCCTCGGATTGAGTCACTCTTTGTAATAACAAAACGCTCCCGGATTGACATATTAATGTGAGGTAATTAGAGGTGAAAGAGACCCTTTTTATAGCTCTACATTTTGTGTGGAGTACTAAAAAGGTATGCTTTTGATCATTATTTCAGTGGTTTTTTAATAGAATTTGTGAACCTTTTTGTGTCATGAATTTGGAAAGTAATAAGGAACTATAAAAAAACATGTGAGAATTGATATGCAAGACTTAGCCACTGATAATGGTTATTTTCTATACAGGAAAAGGAGAAAACGAGGGATTGCCGTTCCAAAGGAAAGGACAAAGTCGAGATAACTGTTGTCCCTCTGGACGAGAACCGAACGCAAACAAGGATAAACAGATGAAAGCAAATCGGCTCGGAAAAGAAGGAGAAGACACCAGCTCAGCGCAAAAGAAAAGACAGGATGAAGAGTTAACAGTTTGGCGAATCCCTCAGGATCTTCGATCCTGAGGGACCGCTGCTTTATTTACCTTGTTACTTGGACATCTCCGCCGTCGTCTTTATATAAAGAGACAGCACTGTTAGCTTGATAGAAGGATAGAGATAGGATACGCTTTTATGTAATTTTCTGTAAACATCAGCTTTGATTATTAAGTTTCGTTGAGAACTGGTTCAATGTATTTTTGACCGATGCATTAATACAAGCTTGGTGATTATTTCATCTCTGCGTCTGGATTAACTTAAAGCGGTGTATCCTTGGAGGCTAAGGGCCCGGCCCCGAAGGACACTTGCTTCTGTACCATTACGACTTTATTTCTGTGTGGTTTGTTTATCATTGTTATTTGGTAATTTGGTATGTTTTATAAGTTCATATTACATGCTCTGTTAAAGATTGAATCATTGAGGTTTTTGCAGATAGAATCGTGTGTTGATTCCGCATCAAGTTATTAATCCTTTCACGAGTTCATTGCATGTTCTTACTGTTATGTTACAGAGCTGTTATATTAAACGTTCGTGTTGTGTGCGTTTCTAATTCATCAATACTGTTCCATAATTCATTAATCGTTGTTGTTGTTCCTTTAGTGTGATTCGTGTGAATTGCCTTTAGAGTGAAAGAATGTTATTTGATTGCATAGAGAGTATTTGAGTTAATAGATTAAGTTTGGTTACAACCCGCGGGACTTAGTTATTCAATTGCTGTTCCATTTTAGACTTGTTGTTCTATTCCAGAATTGCTGTTCAATCCTTTATTCGCTTTGTTGTTTCATTTACTTGCAGTTGTTGGTTTGGTGTGAGAGAGGATCTAAGGCTGTAGTGAGCATTGGCAGTCACTGTCTAGCTCCCAGGCTCGTGGTCTATGCTCTAGTTTCCTTTCCATCAGTTTCCGAAGGGATGAGTTATCACTGCCGAACCCTTGACTGATAAGCTGTTGAGTTTTCTGAATGTGTGTGATTTATTCTTTGAAGTAATTTAGTCATAGACAAGCATCCGTTTACTCTTGTATTTCTTAAGCACTGTACTACTAGCATTACTCTGACAAATGATAGCCTCGGATTGAGTCACTCTTTGTAATAACAAAACGCTCCCGGATTGACATATTAATGTGAGGTAATTAGAGGTGAAAGAGACCCTTTTTATAGCTCTACATTTTTGCGCCGTTGCCGGGGAAAGAGTGTAGCCATTTGTCTTTTTCAGAGTAGTGTACGAGCCTGCTAGGGAGGAGTTGGATCCTAAAAACGGAAGGTAAGAACCTACGTGCGGAGCATGTAAAAGACCTGCTCCACTATCCGCTTTCCTAACAGATTTGTTTTTGCTTGTTTGAATAGAAGTTGGTAGTTCATTTTTTTTTGAGTGCATGACTAAGCAGAAAAGACCAGAAAAGAATATCAAACCCCCATCTAAGCCTGAAAAAGCTAAGGGGCCGGTGACCCTTGGCCGAACGACCTTCATAGACGAAATCTATAAGAAAACAGAATCTCAGCCATCAGTAGGCCTCAAGAAAAACATTTCCAAACCGCCTACTAGTTCCCTTTAGGCAACAGAATCACCATCTGTAGCCTGTGCTGAGGTGCATAGTCAAACTGAAGAGCAGGACTTTCAAGAAGTTGAAAATTCTACTCCAGAATTATTGCAAGAAGGGAACTCTAGCAACTTTTGTGAGGGAGAAGGAGAAACAGGGGAAACGAAGGAACCAAAATCCCCTATTGAAACAAATCAGCCATTAGATAGCCCAGATAAGGGGAGTGCTGCGAAAATCATTGTTGAAGGAATTCAATCTCCTCAGACACCTGGTATTCCCATTATTCCAGATAAAGGAAGCGCTATTAAAAAGATCCCTGTCAAAACCGTTCCCACTCAACCTAGGAATACCCTCCTAGATATCCTGGAAGGTTATTGGCATATATTCGATCCCATGGCTCAAAACCAACCAAATGCTCAAAACCAGCCAAATACTCAAACCTCTACATTACAATATCCTATAGTGGATTCTGCAGCGAATGCACCCATGAAAGCTATCCCTCTTCATCATATCCCTACATTTCACGGACTCACATCAGAAGATCCGGATGCATTCTTATTCGAATTCGATGTGTTATGTAGGGGGTACGATTACACCACCGATCCCCAAAAATTGAAATTATGTCCCTCTACATTGAAAGGGGCTGCTTTAAGATGGTTTATGGGGCTAGGTGGCGGGGTTATCAACAATTGGGATCAAATGAAAGAATCCTTCTTAAAGAAATACCAGGATTATTGTAGGTCTAGAGAATTAAAAGACGAAATATTTCAAATGACAGCCAGACCGAATGAAACATTAGAAGAGTATGTGGAACATTTTCAGTATAATTTACAAAGATCTCCTTATGCATCGCTACCTTTACCTGATAATGTGTTAAAAACTGCATTAATGAGGGGCATGAAGGAACAATGGATTGAAACATTAAACATTATGGGAAAAGGGGATATTTATCAAGAGAATTTTACTGACATCCTTGACTTATGTATCAGGAGTTCGAGAGGCAGCACAAGAATAAAACCGACAGAGTATGATCGGTTTGCAAGAGATAACAAAGTATCAGCAGAAGGAGTAACACGTGCAGAAATTGGAAATTTATTAGAAAATTTTAAAACTGATATTATGGGGACACTAACTACACAACTTGATATTGTGTAGGCTAAACAGAAGCAGCTGGAGGCAGAACAGAATTTGGCAATCTTCTGCCCCCGATGCAGAAAAAAACATAGCCACAAGGAGTGTCCATTAGATAAAGTCCAAACATGCGCCATCTGTACAAAAGATCACCTTACGGAGAGCTGCCCCTCACTTCCTGGATTGAAAGAGGTATATAAGGAAGCAGAAGAAGAACCAGAATCGGTGAATTCGATCAACCAGCGTCGTCCGTGGCAGCCGAGACAACCTGGTATGTTTCCAGACCCAACCTCTTTCTTTCAAAACCCACAATATAGTGCTCAACAATATGGTATGTGGCAAAATCAATCTCAACCCCCATTTACAAACTGGTCACCACAATCGTTTCCTTCTTCAAATCCATGGCCGAATCAAACAAGCCAAACTGGTTGGCCGAATTTCCCTTACACTCCACCATATTGGCAAAATGGCCCATACCCTTCACAGTGGACTCCCTCTACTTCACAAAGTTCACCCTGGCAGACAAGCTGGCAAATACCAATGTACCACCCAGCTGGAACTATTCCGCTCCCTCAACCTACTTTGCCAGCTTTACAACAAAATCCCCAGTCTAACCTGAGACCGCAACTCCCAGCCCAACCCGATCCCAATCCAAATAATAGACAGGTCCAATCTATCCAAATCATAGAATCACCAGAAACAGGACCCGACTTGAGGGAGTGCAATAACCTTCAGTTAAGATCTGGACGTATAATTGAAACTGAGGGAGATAAAACAGTTCATATTGAAGATCAGTTACCCAGAGAACATCAGTCACAACAAGAGGATGTAAATAAGCAACAAACTCATAATCAAGCAACCACATCCTCTCCTCCGTTCCCAGAACGATTAGTCATACCTCGATCCATACAATATCCCGACTTTGACATTCTGGGAGAATTACAAAATCTGTACATAAAAATTCCATTCCTCCAAGCCATTCAAGACATTCCCATATACGCAAAAACTATAAAAGAATTGTGCATAAAGAAACCAAGGAGGAATATAACAAATAATCCAAGAGTCCAAGTAGTCGGTACCTTATCTGACCTATTGTCCGGAAGAGAAACACCCCTTAAATATGAAGACCCCGGGAATCCAATTATAACTGTTCAAATTTATGGTCAGACCCTGTCTAATGCCTTAGTTGATCTAGGAGCTGCAATTAATATTTTAACAACCACAACTTGCCAAAAGCTCGGCATTACATCTGTAGAACCCACCTCCACTCTGCTAGAATTGGCTGACCGATCTGTGGTTAGACCAGAGGGTACTCTACATGATGTCATGGTCTCTGTAGAATCCTGGGAGTATCCAACCGAGTTCCTGATAATTAATCCAAAAACCCGACTTGATGGACATCCGCTAATTTTAGGTAGGCCTTGGCTTGCCACTGCCGATGCCTACATTGGCTGTCGGCAGGGAAACATGACCATAACCAGAGGACCGAATAGCAAAAATTTAGTTCTATATCCTCCAGCACAGCCAAGTGTCACAATGATTAAAACTAATAAACACCCTGTATCATACCTTACCGATAACATCAGATCTCCATTAACTATACAAGAGGCACTCGATTTCAAAGATCAAATAGAAGACGATGCCATTAATAATTTCATTACTCAAACTGAACCTCGCACACAGTGTCACATGATAGAAGCAGCATTTGATAATGAATTGGAAGAAGATCCCCTGAAAGATATTCATGACCAAACGATACCTGTTACTTCTGTTGCAAATAGTAAAACTGTGGAAATTGCACTGGGGAAAACTTTAAACATCAATGCTAATCTCACACCTGAACAAGAAACAAAGCTCATCCATCTGTTAAAAAAATATCAAGAAGCATTTGCATGGGACTACCCTGATATGAAAGGAATCGATCCCCAATTATGTACACACCACATTTATATAGAAAAAGATGCCAGACCTGTGCGTCAGCCGCAAAGGAGACTTAATCCCCATCTAAAAGATGTCGTAAAAACTGAACTTCAGAAGCTCTTAGATGTGAATTTTATCTACCCTATTTCTGATAGTAAATGGGTCTCTCCGCTTGTGGTGGTACCAAAAAAGAACGGGAAATGGAGAATTTGTGTGGATTATAGGGAACTAAACAAGGCAACACAGAAGGATCATTTTCCTCTTCCTTTCATAGATCAAGTATTGGATACGTTAGCAGGGAAGAAGTTCTTTTCTTTCCTGGATGGCTTCAGTGGATACAATCAGATTCAGATTGCCCCTGAAGACCAGGATAAAACTACTTTTACTTGTCCCTGGGGAACATTTGCCTATCGAGTTCTACCTTTTGGCCTATGTAATGCTCCTGCCACATTTCAGAAGGCTATCCTTAGCATTTTTGCAGATTTAATAAATGATGGACTTGAAGTTTACATGGATTACTTTACACCATATAGAGATGATTTTGATCCAGCTCTAGACACCCTAGAAAAAGTCCTACAACGCTGCATTGTTACCAGGCTTTGCTTAAGCCACGAAAAATGTTTCTTGATGATGACTGAAGGACTTATCCTAGGACACTATGTCTCAGCAGCCGGCATTCAGGTAGACCCGGCCAAAATCCAAATACTTTTGCTTATTCCCACCCCCACTACTCAAACAGAGGTACGCAGCTTTCTTGGATTTTCCGGTTATTATAGACGATTTATAGAGCATTATTCGCACATTGCTGCTCCGTTATATGCACTAACTGGTAACGTTGATTTTCTTTGGACAGACAAATGTGACCGTGCTTTCGAGGATCTAAAGAAGCTGGTATCCACAGCCCCAGTCCTTCGAGGACCAAACTGGGACTTACCATTCCAGATATCATCTGATGCCTCAGATACAGCCATTGGCACAGTCGTTGGGCAGGAAGAGGATAAAAAACCATATGCCATCTATTACATTAGCAAGAATTTATCCCCTGCTGAATTGAATTACACTGTTACTGAAAAAGAATTCCTAGCTGTAATACATGCTGTCAATAAATTTAGACATTATATTACAGGCTACCCTGTTATCTTGTATACAGACCATTTTGCTATAAAATATTTAGAAAATAAGCCTGTCACAAATGCCAGAGTAACTCGATGGTTAATCTTATTGCAGGAATTCGACATCACAATCAAGGACCGCCCTGGCAAAGAAAACCCTGTAGCCGATTTTCTTTCGAGAATACCAAAATCAAGCGATGCAGCAGCAGTGGAAGATCAATTTCCGGATGAGCACTTGTTTGTTGTTGCCGTTAAAACACCCTGGTATGCTGATGTTGCCAACTACCTCGCAGTAGGTAAATTACCAAAACATTTAACTCCGAATGAGCGCAAGCAGGTCATTCAGAAAATTTCTCGATTTTCGTGGATTGGAGGTTATTTGTTTCACACAGGAGCAGACATGCATATCAGGCGATGTGTTAGAGAGGATGAAATCTTTGACATCCTAAAAGCCTGTCACGATGGACCGTGTGGGGGGCACTTCGCTGAGCGTAGGACTGGACATAAAGTATTGCAGACAGGATATTACCGGCCTACGATCTTCAAAGATGCAAAGAAGTTTGTCCAAGCCTGTGACAGTTGCCAGCGAGCAGGACGACCTGGTCAAGCTGATGAGATGCCTCTGAAACCACAGTTAGTCATCGAACCATTCGAGCGGTGGGCTCTTGATTTCGTCGGACCCATCAACCCTTCATCAAATCAGAAAACATATATTTTGGTGGCAACAGAATATGTCACCAAATGGGTTGAGGCAGAAGCATTGCCAAGAGCCACAGAGGATTCTGTCATACAGTTCCTGTTCCATCTATTTGTTCGTTATGGCCTTCCTAGGGAAATAATTACAGATGGAGGACCATAATTTGTTGGGCATAAATTAGCTGCAACACTTAACAATTATCATGTCCAGCATAAGATCACTACTCCATATCACCCACAGGCGAATGGGCAGGTAGAAAGTAGCAATAAGATAATAGAATCAATCCTAACGAAAACCATTGTGTCACATAGGCGTGATTGGGCTACCCGACTACTTGAAGCACTCTGGGCCTATCGAACCACATGGAGGAGCACCACCGGTTACTCACCTTATCAATTAGTGTTTTGAAAACAACCCATTTTTCCCATAGAATTCGAAATCCAAACATTACGGACAGCACAGGAAGTTGGCCTAGATCTAAGCGAGGCACAACTCAATCGACTACAGCAGATCAATGAATTAGACGAAATTCGGCTCTCTGCACTACAAAATACAAGATTGATTCAACAGCAGCGAGCCAAATGGCATGATGCGCTCATCAAGAACAAAGTCTTCCACGAGGGAGACTGGGCTCTGTTATACGATTCTCGGTTTCAGGACTTCCCTGGAAAACTTCAGACTCGATGGTTGGGACCATACGAAATCCACAAGGTGCATGACAACGGAACCCTTACTCTAATCACCATTGACGGTTCTGGATATGCATTCAAAGTAAATGGCCACCGAGTCCGTCTCTATCGTAAACCACTCACTCGGGAATCCTTCTGCCAGCAGCTACGCCGAGACACTGATATAGAGATCTTAGGAGAGGAAGAGAAATCTTCCTCACCTGTAATTCATTAAGGGTTCATTTCTTTTGCAATTTGTACATAAGTTCTTGTTTTTTTTGAGTGGTTCTTGTACATAAGTTTGAATTAAATGTTTTCTTGTCATTTTTGCTGTTCCTTTTCTTTTACAAAGTTTGATTTTTTCTCTTCTAAAAATAGCATATGCGTGTTTTTTTTTTATGTTGGTTTTTCTTGTTGCTGTTCCTTTTCTAAAGGAACAGCATTCGGGATCTCTGTTGTTCCTTTTTCAAAGGAACGACATTGTTACATTTTCCGCTGTTCCTTTTGGTTACCACTGTTCTTTTTCTCCAAAGAAACAGCGTTCTTTTATTGCTGTTGTTCCTTTTTCAAAGGAATGGCATTTTGAGTGTTTTTATAGTATTTTTATTTTTGCTGTTCCTTTTTCCCAAAGGAACGGCATTTGCATTTTTGCTGTTTTTTTATCATCCGTCGTTGTTTCTTTTCCAAAGGAACACCACTCACATACTTTTTCTCTCCTTGTGAAACAACTTATTCTTTTTGTTGATCTAAATTGAGGATGCTTCTGCCCGTCTTCTTTCTAGTCTTTAAAGATACAGCTATGTATTTGTGCAATGAAATATAAAATCACAACATACCGAAATCTGCAAACCATAAATCGCTATATCTATAAGGCTTTGCATTAGTAAGAGGACAAATGGAAGGACATACTTATTTCTTACCTTTTGTTGACATGGTTTTACTAATTTTGCCCTGATTGGTTATCTTTATCATGCTGATTCCCTTAAATTTTTATTTATTTATTAGTACTTTGGAATAAGAGCAAAGAGTTTATATCTTCCTATTGAGATAATAAGACTTCTTCCACCATTCCTACTCTTAAGGAGTGTTGAACCACCCTTTGTGTATAAATAAGGAAAAGTATTCTATGAAAAAGAAAAAATATGTGAACATGATATGTGAAGTGTCAAATGCAGGATAGGGGGTCTCATTGAGAGCCAGCCTACCATGATCATGAGGATGGAAGTGAAGTGGCATTCCCATTATGGCCACCACACCAGGGATATGGTCCAAAAGGTATATCAACTAAACGAACCTTGGAACAGGAGGTCTCATCACGAGCCGGCTTGCCCACGTTTCGCTCCTTCCTCGTGAATGGCATTATGGTTAACTGGTCACCAAGCCAGCATAATGGTCTACATTTTGACATAACAACATTCCTAAGTATACACAAAGGATCATGGTTCCGAGGGTGAAAAAACAACTCTGCCAAGGTTATGGACACCTGTTGGCAGCAGAGTACTGTTAATGGTATTGAAGTCACCTTGCTTGCACCAATGGGTAAGATACTAATATTCTTTTGTTTCTTATATCCTAGGAACTAATCATATGTCATTTCCCGATTTATATATCGCATGAATATTTATCATTACCAATCATGGCAATGGAAGTGACCATGACCACTTGAGATTGGCAAGTACGATACATGCCCTATCCATCAGCCTCAAATCATAACACAGCAGCCTCTTATATAATATGCGATCAATTATCCACCTCGATTTCGGTAATTCGTTGTCCTTTTCAACATGGCATAATTCCATATGTTGTTCCTTTCTGACTTGATTGCAGACCGGGTGCCGCTCCTTTATTTGCCGGCTGGGACAGCCTATCACATTGCGGGGGGGGGGAGGTTAACCTCATCATTCCCTGAATTACGTGTCAACTCACCATTCGGGAAAAATAGTGTACGACGGTTTGGCATGGTTTAACGGCATGGCATTTCTATTTTTACACAAAATTGCTTTCTGTTGCACTGTTGCATACTCTGTGTTTTTGAAACCTTGCGATTATCACCCTCTCTGTGTTTCAAACAGAAAACGTAGTTGTCGTTCCATTTAGAATCTACAGTGAAACCATGGGAGGAAGGGCAATTCGAAGCGAGCCTCAGCAGTTGACGATCTCTGCTGCTGCCCGGGAGATCCTGGAAAGAGCAGGATGGTTGAATTATTTCAATCGCCTACAGGAGTCTAATGAAACAGTAGCAATGGAATTTTTGCAGAACCTACAGGATGACCACTCCACAGTAAGAGGGAAGCGGATAGCGGTCACTGATGCCATAATTGCAGAAGTTTCAGGACTACCAGCCACTGGACCGGTATGGACATTAAAAAAGGAACGATTACAGAAGGTCATGGAACTGTTCCAGGACGAAGGCCAGAATCTGACAATTAAGGGGAAGGGTATTCTGCCAGCAACCCTAGGAGAACCTTGGACGGAGCTAGCAAGAACAGTGCAGAGTTACATTACCTGCGAAGGAAGAAAAGACGTGGTAAGACCACGACACCTTAAACTTTTAGCTGTTTTAAAGCAGAGATGCTCTGTGAATTTACCCGCACTCCTGAACTCCTTACTGCATGATGCTGCACAAATTATGAAAAAGGCACAGCAAGTAGAATCAATCGTTAGTCACCATGGGTTGATACGACTAGTTGTTAGTTATGGTCTCAACCAGCAGCAGAGCAGCTGGGAAGAGCTGATTGCACAAATTGAGGGGGGATTGACAGAACCATCCCCAAAACGCAGACATTCTATAAGCACACCGGAGTGTCCGGAAAAACGCAGAGAACATGTCGCTAGTACATCAGAACAACCAGAGATACATCAAGAATCGGCAAAGCGCAAGCATGCCATTGACTCACCCGAGCAACCAGAGGAACCCAGAAAATCAGCTCGGTTAGCTCAGATGAGAGGAAGCATAGATAAGCCCAAAAAGTCAGCCTGGTTGGCTCGGATAAGAGGAAGGCTGGAAAAGCTTCAGGGAAGCACCAGCCAACCAGTGATAATTGAAGATGAGCAACCCGAAGAAGAAGCAGCCGAGCCTTCGGGAACAGAAATAGAAGCAGAAACTGAACAGGAGGAAGAAATGGGACAGCAGGAAGATAGCCCATTACAAGACCTACTGGGAGATGATGACTTGGCCGCAGTCCTAGCCAATATGAGTAAGTATGGTCAACCTTCTAGTTCAGAGGACCCCCACGACAAACCCAAAGAAGAAAACATGCCTGTTCATGATGAAGAGGAGGAAAATACTGAACGGGAACAATCTGTTCCCAGGTCACAAGAGGAAATTCTAGAGGGAGTAGGAGCAGAAACAGCAGTTGCTCAGGAAGAGACAGAACTAGTCGAGGCTCCTACCCCAGAACAGCCAGAGCAGAATAGTGAGGAAGAACCCCAAGAGGAAGATTTAGCAACTGGTCATGATCCAGTTCGCAGCAGACAGACTGCTGTTCCTTCGAATGAAACACTGGAAATTAAGAAGTTGCGGAGGGAACGGAGTAAATTTTTGAATACGATAACCCAGCTCAGACAACAAATTAGGATTCTGAAAAAGAACCAGAAGGTAAGAAAGACCGGAGGGAGGAAAAAGAAGGCCAACAAGCGGCCTGCTGTTCAAAACCCTACCGAGAATCCAGCTGCCGTTCCAAATGATGCTGAGGAACGGGAAAAGATGGATGTTCGCGTTAAAACAGAAAAGGATGATATAAGGATCAGTGACAAGAAAATCTCGTATTGCAGGCACCACTGCCAGGGTACAGGTCTTGAACTCCGAACATGATAATGAAGAAGTTCAAAGAAATCCCGCCTCTACTGACGATGGTGGATCCGAAGACAAAATTCTGCAGATGAGGAGAAGTAATCCGGTAGTCGAGAAAACAGAGAGAAGCAGTTTTTACAGAAATGTTGTTCAGAAACATACAGCAGACACCACCACCAGGTAAATGTAGAGAAAAATACACACACAGCACCATTATTGTATTATCGCTGTCACAGAGATGGCTCAGGTTTTTGTCATGCAGAATGATGCAGGTATGCAGCAAAGCAACAACAAGTTGCCTGCTCTATTTTTATTAGAACGGTATTTACAATTAAAAATAAAAGCTGTCAAAGCAGGCGCCCCTATACAAATCAGCACTGTCAATGACTTTATAGACTGCTGTAAACATCATGGAGTGAAAGTCCAAAGACTGTTGTGTGAACTTTATTTGCATGACCTTGTGCTAAATGAGGAGACTGAGTTAAACCCTGGCCCTTTCATTGGAGACATCAAATTACAAGCATTCATTTCATTTCGGGGCTAATCAAATTAAGTGGCTGAAAGCCTATGACACCTTCCAGAGTCAAGAAAATGGTCTAGATTTAAGAGTTAGGGCTGAGCCTAGGAACCCAGTACAGTTATGGATAGCTCATATAAACCACATAAGGACTCCAGGTGTCATTGTAACCTTAGGGCCTATGCATGAGGCACTCATTCAAGAGGGTTTAGAGTATTTCTTTTCCATCAAAGACTTGGCCATTAATGCAACAATTGATACCGAATTTCATCCAAACATCCAAATTTAGAACTATTTAAGTATGAGAACTTTGAGGTTAGCTGCCAATCTTCCACAGAACTCTATGGCTTTGTTACCCCTAGTGCTGTGGTCATCCTGGTTAGGATATAGATTTCGCACTCCAATTATTTGGCACCCTGCACCCGGATACCAGGCCCTGTATGATATGCCTGAGGGGCAACAGGTCAGTTCTTTGACTATCTAATCACTCAACATGGTTGTAGGCCTCTGCATGAGACTCCTTCTCCAGTATATTCTCTCACTGCATTGCATGTCAACTACAATGTTTTCATGAGGACATGAAACAAGGTAAGAAGGGGGGTGTGTGGAGTACTAAAAAGGTATGCTTTTGATGATTATTTCAGTGGCTTTTTAATAGAATTTGTGAACCTTTTCGTGTCATGAATTTGGAAAGTAATAAGGAACTATAATAAAACATGTGAGAATTGATGTGCATAACTTAGCCACTGATAATGGTCATTTTCTACACAGGAAAAGGAGAAAACGAAGAGTTGCCACTCCAAAGGAAAAGACAAAGTGGAGATAACTGCTGTCTCTCTGGACGAGAACCGAACGCAAACAAAGAGAAACAAATCAAAGCAAATCGGCTCGGAAAAGAAGGAGAGGACACCAGCTCAGCGCAAAAGAAAAGACAGGATGAAGAGTTAACAGTTTGGCGAATCCCTCAGGATCTTCGATCCCGAGGGATCGCTGCTTTATTTACTCTGTCACTTGGATATCTCCGCCGTCATTTTATAAAGAGACAAAGACTGCGATTGGAGAGATAGAGAGACAGAGATGAAGTGATAACTTTATGTAATTTCGTAAAACATCGCCTTGATTATTAAGTTTCATGGAGAATCGGTTCAATGTATTTTTGACCGATGCATTAATGGAAGTTTGGTGATTATTTCATCTCAAGGACCGGATTACACTCAAGCGTGTATCCTTTGAGGCTAAGGGCCCGGCCCCGAAGGACACTTGCTTCTGTACCATTACGACTTTATTTCTGTGTGGTTTGTTTATCATTGTTATTTGGTAATTTGGTATGTTTTATAAGTTCATATTACATGCTCTGTTAAAGATTGAATCATTGAGGTTTTTGCAGATAGAATCGTGTGTTGATTCCGCATCAAGTTATTAATCCTTTCACGAGTTCATTGCATGTTCTTACTGTTATGTTACAGAGCTGTTATATTAAACGTTCGTGTTGTGTGCGTTTCTAATTCATCAATACTGTTCCATAATTCATTAATCGTTGTTGATGTTCCTTTAGTGTGATTCGTGTGAATTGCCTTTAGAGTGAAAGAATGTTATTTGATTGCATAGAGAGTATTTGAGTTAATAGATTAAGTTTGGTTACAACCCGCGGGACTTAGTTATTCAATTTCTGTTCCATTTTAGACTTGCTGTTCTATTCCAGAATTGCTGTTCAATCCTTTATTCGCTTTGCTGTTTCATTTACTTGCAGTTGTTGGTTTGGTGTGAGAGAGGATCTAAGGCTGTAGTGAGCATTGGCAGTCACTGTCTAGCTCCCAGGCTCGTGGTCTATGCTCTAGTTTCCTTTCCATCAGTTTCCGAAGGGATAGGTTATCACTGCCGAACCCTTGACTGATAAGCTGTTGAGTTTTCTGAATGTGTGATTTATTCTTTGAAGTAATTTAGTTATAGACAAGCATCCGTTTACTCTTGTATTTCTTAAGCACTGTACTACTAGCATTACTCTGACAAATGATAGCCTCGGATTGAGTCACTCTTTGTAATAACAAAACGCTCTCGGATTGACATATTAATGTGAGGTAATTAGAGGTGAAAGAGACCCTTTTTATAGCTCTACAATGACCACCAATAATTATCATCTTTCACCTTTCCATTTAATGAATTCTAAAGAAATACATTATATATATAGCAACAACGAAATATTTAAATCTGTCCACTGTGAATTCCTATTGAAGCAAGCAATGACGACCAATAGTTATCATCTTTCACCTTTCCATTTAAATAATTCTAAAGCAATATATTAAATATATATAGCAACAGTGAAATATTTAAATTTGTCCTAAGTAAAAGATAGAAGAAATTTTACATGTACATATTTAGGAAATTCAAATCATGATCAAGATTATCAACTAAAGAAATATAATCTCAAATTACAAAATGCATACAGGTTCATTATGAGAAATTATAAATTCAATTTATATATATATATATATATATATATATAAATTTTTTATAACATATAGAAAATCTCATATATTAATTTAATGTTTAATTATTTTTATATGTGGGGAAAATTATTATAATTTAATTGTTAAGGAAAATTACTCTATTTGATATAATTTGGTGGCGGTGGTACTTAAGGGAAGGTTTTCACTTGTTCTTGTTCTAGATCATTTTTTCTTATGTTTATGTTTGAGAAAACAAGCTCTTAATCAAAAAAAAAAAAAAATTTAAACATGATACAAAATAATCTAATATTTAACTTCAAACCTTAAAATTAAATTATTATTATTATTATTATTATACATACAAAATAAAATTAATAATTAAGTTGGTTAAATATTTGAATCTATCATCACATTACAATGATCGATAAAATCTCTATAAAAATTAAATAATACAAGTCAACCATACGTATCTCTGAAAACATATATTTCAAGTCAACCATAGATTACATCTAACTCTTAATGCTTATGTGTACTGCAGGAGAATGCGGAAAAAGCAGTGAAATGTATAAAAACAAGCGTAGGAGGTAGTTTATTTGGAAGTTGTCAAAAAAACCAAGGTTCTAGCCTACGCTTTCATCTCATACTATAAAACAACTACCAACTCCTCTACTTTTTCCACTTAAAACCATTCTCATAATCTGCAATGGCATCCTCCTCCTCCCTACTACTTTCCCCTTTCCCCCTCCACGTTCTCCGCCACCTCTGCCGCCTTGCCTCCACCTCCGCCTCCTTGCCTCATTCCCCCACCTCCACCTCCCCCACCCCACAATCCTCCCCCACCACCGCATATTCTCCCCCATCCTCCCCGTCCCCAGCTGAGCCCACCATTTTCTCCTCCGCCACCACCACATAACAATACAGTAATCATCGTTGTGATTTTCTTTGGCGGCTTGTGTTTTCTAGCATTTATCCTATGTTGCTTTCTCAGACGCAGGAGAATATCAGAACCTCAATGTCCCATGCATCCCGCCGTTGAAAGCATTGAAAAATTGATAGTGGTGACAATGGAAGAGAGAATCAAACACAATAAATCGAGCAGTGGGCATGATAAATTTATAGCCATTTCTGCGGAGGAATCAGAGATTATCAGGACTGAAGAAACTCATTCCCCTGCCACCACTGAACACAAAGCCTCTGGAACATGAAGCAAGGATGAGAGTGCAAGTGCAGTTAAGGAGGAAGAAGGGGATATTTTCGACATTCAGCCTTTCATGTAACAATCGTCGATACTACTTACCATACCATAACAAATATAAACTAAAAAAAGAGAAATTTATTTCATATGTCAGAATAATCATTAAAATAGAAGCTTCCCTTATTTACGTAAGGAGAAAGCATTGTACCAAGGATCCCATGATCAAATAATGCAAATTTTTTATTGAACAAAACAAACCATGTCATCTTCAACCCCCATGTCATTTTTAATTCACAATTATCCTTAAGCTTATCATCCACCCATTCCATGGTAGAAATGACCATCCCAACAAACCCAAAACCAACATTTCTGATAAGGTTGTCAATGGTTTCCATTTAGAAACATGCCCTAATAGCCAACCCAACCATTCCATTTCAGCAACAACTCCATTTTTCTTTGAGCACTCCTCCAAAAAGGTCTCCTTAAATTCCTACTCAACCCACTCCTAAACCAGGAAATAAAGTAACTTGGCCCACTTATAATGTAAATCTACCTAGTTGTCCTAATCATTTCATTATAGAGAGAATAATGGTGAAAGCCTATCTTGGGAACCATTTTCCATTTGAATACTAGCAATTCAATATATCGCTAGTAATCCTGGGAATAAATGAATTATAATAATGAAAACCTTATTGAAGGCACAGTTACGAAAGCGTTCTTTAAAAACTATCTTTCTAGTTAACAAAGTTTCAAAAAGAAAAGAATAAAAACACATTGGAAGGAAGAGAGAATAATATCCATATTATCTTATCATAATATTCTCATGCAAATTATGTATTATAGCTCTTATCTCAAATAGTTTCATAGTCATATTTCTATTTGAAGACTTCCTCTTCAAGAACATTATTTTCTTTTTTGTATATTTTCATTGTTTGTTTCATAACCTTATTTAAGTTTATAACCTTTGCATCATAGTTGCAATTCTCTATTTACCTCATAGTTCTCAAAATGTACTTTTTCACTTGATAGTTATAAAGGCATGTTTCCAACTAAAGATCTTATTGAGTGTTGGTATAGAACCCATCTATTAGTTGTACCTAAAATACACTTTTGTTGTAATAGTTTCTCATTCATGCCAGAGGATTTTAGTGGCTATGGAGCCCTAATAACTACTATATCAACTCTTTTACACATTTGGTTAACTCATTGGTTCTCTTAATATGTTCAAATGCACCAAATTATGATTTGGCATGGATATGTTTACTAGGTAATATCATGGCTTTCTTTTATAATTTATAACAAAATTTTTCATATATATATATATATATATATATATATATATATATATATATACTCTTGACCTATCCTTATCCAATTTTGCATGAATGAAATTATAATAATTACACTTGAGTTAAACTGAAAAATTTCTCCACCAATTTGATATATCAATCAATATGAATTTGTGTCATATTTTCCCTTTCACTGCCACCAATTCAAACTCAAATAATATTCATCATTATTGTGGTGAATTAAACATATCCTACATCCTCAAAAATCTCCTTTGTATGGTCAAAAGAGAACCATCTTCATTTCTTATTAATCAAGTACAATGGAAAAAGAAATGGGATCATTCTAGTCTTATCGAATCACTACTAGTTTAGAAATGGGTCTATTTTCGTTTGTGGAATCACTTCTAGTTTAATTTCCCGAGGGAAATATCCTCTTCCTCATAGAACCATTAATTATCATGAATAGTTTTTAAAGTAACCTAAGAAAGTATTTAAGATGTTCCACTATTAAATGGTTTCCATGGATCATTATGGATAAATAATAATATTGAATGGCATTGAATCCTTGCTTAATGCACATGAATGGTGGATTAATCACCCCATTTTATGGTGATCCATCTCTTATTCTAAATTTGCTGAGACTTGGAATGGGCATAAGAAGGTTTCCAATTAGGAAATAATAGGAGACAACTTAGTTATGATGGTCCACTAGAATATGTTCATGTGAAATTTGATTTGAGCAATGCTTACTTGTGCCTTCTAGAATCAATAGGAAGATGAGACTCATTTGCATAAGGGATGTGCAACATCTTGATATAGGGGAGGTGATAAGTCATAATTTTCGCACATTTTTAACCTTGTTTTATTTGTTTTCATCCATTCATTTACTTATAATTTTTTTCGAGATATCCGCTACCACCTCCTATTACAATGAGTGAGATAAGGTTGAATGCAACAAGGTAATTAAGAGGCATTTTTGTGAGGCTAGATTGATTTTCTCTAATCTAAAATAAATTTTGTGTAATCTAGAATTCTTGTACATCGAAAATATAATGTTGCATTAATCAGAAAGGAGATTTTCATATCCCTAAAAAATATACCATTAAATATGTTATGGGGACACTATCCATGCAATCACTTAGGTAAATGATGAAACTTCTGTAAGACTAAAAAAATAAACGAATAAAAAGAGATGCCACAAATTCATTTCCACAATATTAACAATGAAATATTCAATCGAGACTTGATCAAATATGTTAATAATTCATAACCCAACAAAATAAATATGCACTTCAATCGAGAAATGATAAAGAGGCATAAAAACCGCTAAACTAATACTTCTTTTATTCATGGTATTAGATGCATTTTTATTATGGTTGGTACATTATGGAAATCCATGAAAGAATAAGGAATTCGTAAGTATAGAATGTCTAGATACCTTGGTATATTTGTTAGTATACATTTCAATCATATTATAATTTTTTCCTCTCTTTGAATTAATGAAAATAACATTATCTATATACATGAAAAGGGATATCATCAAGGAGAATGAGACTATAAAGGAGAATAGAGAATAGGCGTGTAGAGATTTGAACTCTTTTGTTAAATGACATGAATTCATTATTTTCATATATGGGTTTGTAAGCCTATTAAAGTAGTGTTGTAACACACTCTAACATCTTGTTCTCTAGAGGTAAGGCCCACTCTAAAATAATGGGTATCTTGTAAATTTCCTTTATAGCTTTTATAGCTTGTTATATATTACCTTTACAAGTTAGTTAATATTCATTCATTGTAATTATTATAGCTTAAGCTTTAATAGTATCTAGAACCCATTTCAGAATTTGTTAGTATTATAGACATTGAATTGTGGAATGGAATAAATTAGACATGTTAATTTGAATTGAAAAAATGATCTTATTAATATGGTATCCTTTCATGTAAATAGATCATTGTAAATCCTATACTTGTGACTGTAATTCTAAAATAG
This sequence comes from Pinus albicaulis, assembly GCA_034641835.2. Classification (NCBI taxonomy): domain Eukaryota; kingdom Viridiplantae; phylum Streptophyta; class Pinopsida; order Pinales; family Pinaceae; genus Pinus; species Pinus albicaulis. The sequence goes on from CM076579.1 coordinate 534,420,761, forward strand.
CAAATATGCTTGAATTTAAGTGTTTTTTAATTATGCAATTGAGTTTTCAATTATATAAATCATAAGTTTATTGTAGAATTACTTTGGTTTCCTTTAAATTAAAATAATATGAGCATATTAGAAAACCGAGAATAAATAAATAACCTAGATCTTACACATGAAATGCAAGGCATCTCGCAAGTATTCAAAACTTCAAGTTGAGAATTTAATGTACAATCCATTTAGCCACTCATACTTAAAAAATAGTGGCTAATTAAATATAATATCATAAATTAAAGTACAACCTTGCAATAGTTAACAAGAGATATGCCATGTAGTGGCTATTTCCTACCTTAAAAAATTGAATGCTACAAGATGTGATTATATGGCCATTAATCACTAAATTTTTAGTCATTAATCACTACATGTTTAGTCTAGTGGTTCCAAATCAATTGTTGGATATAGTATTAGTTTAGGATCAAATATTAGTGAAAATCAATGCTCATATAGTGCATTATGATTAGTGATAATGACATTTGAGGATTAGTGATCAACCTACAAAATTAATAACTTAAGTTGCAAACCTTAATTGTTGTTCAAGTATACGAAGTAAGAGCTCATTTAAAGAAGCATAGTGGTTAGATTTCCTTTGCTAATCCCCTAGAGATGTTAACAAGTAATGTTTCTTTTCCTTTTTCAAAATGTAGTCTTTGTGAATTGCTGGGATAGGAATTGTCACAAGAAATTTCATTAGAGGTGGAAATGATGCAAAGGGTAAATATATATTTCTCTTTATTGTAGGGATCATATTTGCAATTCATATTTTGTTTAGGACATATGTTTCTCAAATTTTATCACCCATTCTTCCTTCTCATTTTGATCCCATCTCTGTACATCTTGAAAATATCTCCATTCATAACTTCTACTATGGGAGGAGTATCAAGATGTGACTTGTTTTGTAGAGGCTTCTACTACACTTCTTTTTTATATTTAGAAGCATTATAAGTCATGAAGAATAAGGGAAATAACTATTGTTAGAATAATATAGCTTGCATCTATTTTTACTACCAAAGAAAATGTTGATTGTTACCATCTTTGTGATGTGATCATGTATATGGTGATGCATTTTACTGAAACCCTAAATTGACCAAGGATTTTAAGTGTTACAATTCAAGCCATATGGTCAATGTGTTTATCTTTTTCCATATGTTTCATAGTCTTTTTCTTTTTTTCTAATTGGAATCTTGTCTTTATTCCAATCAATAAGATTGCTCTTGCATAGGGTTGAAAATATGTAGTTGTACTCTAGAAGTATTACCTAAATGTTAAAATAATAAAAATGCATAAAGAGATTTGGAAATTCTCTTTTAGGTCTGTACAATTAGCACTATTTTTTAAATAATCATTATGTTGAGATATTTGCAATAAATTTATAGGTGTGTCATTTTAATCTTGACATGAATATCACTATGCATTAATGCAGAAGAAATGAAATAATGAAGTAGAGCAATAGAAAAAGTTGGTATCCCTTCTATAACTAACAAATTTTGGCTGTCAACTGGAGTTATTTTAGGTAGTTGGGTTGAATGGTGGTTATCTTCCCCAACCAGGTTACTAGTGACATGATGAGCCATAATGTCTTGATAATATTGTTGTAATGGTTGCATGCTTATGAATATTGTTGTATTGGCTATTGGTTTCCAGTTTGAACTCTTAAATGAATACAACTTCGAGTTGGCATGGTATTAAAAACCTTACTATGGAAGTGGAGTTGAGAGAGAAGTTGATTTCTTTTCTTGAGAAGAAAAAAAAAAACTAAGAAAAAACAAAAAAACAAAACTAACTAATTTTTAAAAAAATTAAAAAACAAATTCAATTTCTATAAATAATGAGAAGAGTTTCTTGAAAAATAAAAATAAACTAGCAATTGCACCATAGGTTGCAAAGGAAACGTTGTAAAGCAGTAACATAAGAAAGAGTAGTATAGAGGAAATTCTATCACATGAATCAAGAGTAGTATAGAAGAAATGTGAACAACCGGATTGGGATATTTAGTTACATAATTGGTTACAACTACATATGTTAATATCATTTTTAGAAGTGGAAACTACTCAAGTGGGCACATAGGCCAACCTAGCCTTTACTTGCTGGCTCGCTGGCTAGGTGGGATTGTTGGCTGACCTTGCTGGCTTGGTTGGCTAGTTGGGCGGGATTACTAGCTGACCTTGTTGGCTTGGCTTGCTGGTTGGGCTGGCTGGCCGTTATAATACCCTAAAGGCTGCTTCTTAGCCTTATGTACCCTAAAGGCTGCTTCTTAGCCTTATGTACTTTTTATCAGTTCTTTGGTCCTAAGATGAAATATCATCATTCAAGAAGTTTAGAAAATGAGGTGTTTGATTAGTATAACCATTTCTTCTCTAAGAACCATAAGTATGTAAGTACCAAAAAACAAATTTTCAATTGGAAAAAAGAAATTAAATCAAAACCAAAAAGAATAACAACTCATCTATGGTATAACTTGGATATTTAATGATATAACTTACAAAATCTCGTAGTGACTTTCCAATTTGTAATACAAACTTAATCTAATTAATAAAAAAACATCTAAATAAAATTTTAAAAGTAAAAATAAAAATATTATAACTATGTTTAACTACTTTATAAAATAAAACATAATAAAAATATTTAAAAATAAATTAACAATCCTAAATTAAAAAAAAAAAAGTAAAAAAAATAAAATAAAATAAAATAAAATTATAAACTTGTAAACTGAAAATAAATTAAAAATAATCTTGTTTCTAACCCTACATTTGATTAAAAAAGAGAAATAAAATTCTAAAATAATTTCAAAACTCTAATGGGTAAGGATTTCATTGAGATAAATGAAGCCCTATTTGTTTCAACTATAGTGTAAGGCTTTGGTGGAGATAAAGGAAGCCCAAAAGGCTATTTTTATGTGCATTTACTCATTGCAACAACAAATTAAAAAAGTGGATAGTAAAGTTTTTTTGTTAGCCAAGAAACTATCATCCAGGTGGACTCTCCCAACAATAATTATGTTGTTTGTTTTAATGTTTTTGTTTCTAGAAAGCAAGTATAGGCTATATTATACTAGATTCTCCCAACAATTAATTATGTTGTTTGTCAATTAATTGTGTTATTTGTTTTGATGTTTTTGTTTCTAAGAAGCAAGTGTAGGCAAAATTATGTTGTGAATAATTTCTACCATGTTTTATCTACCAATTCTATAGAGTTTAAAACTCAAATTAAAAAAATGGATCGTAAATAAAAAAGTGGATAGTAAAGTTTTACTTGTAGCCAAGAAACTATCAAACATCCAATTCAACATCATCTAAAAAGACAAGAAAGTCTCCACCCTCATGTAGGTGGATTCTCCCAACAATAATTGTGTTGTTTGTTTTAATTTTTTTATTTCTAACAAGTCTCCCAACAATTAATTATGTTGTTTGTCAATTAATAGTGTTGTTTAGTTTAATATTTTTGTTTCTAAAAAAGCAAGTGTAGGCTAAATTATGTTGTGAATAATTTCTACTATGTTTTAGTTTAAAACTCGATTACTTAAATAAGTATTATAAGACACTTCAACTCCTTTTTGTAACTTCAAACTTATTTATATATTTTTATTCTAATCTTCCAAATAACAAACCATCTAAGTAAATATATAGTGACTTTCCAATTTACAATACAAAATTAATTTAATTAATAAAAAACCATATAAATAAAATTTTAAAAATAAAAACAAAAATATTATAAATAGGTTTAACTACTTTATAAAATAAAACATATAATAAAAATATTTAAAAGATGACTGCAGCATAGGAATTATTCATTCCAGAGTTACTAGGGCCCTTGAAATTCAAAGAAACGTGCCGTAATAGTCAAATATAATCATTAAGAAAAACATAATTCCAACAATAAAACGAGGGAATGATAGCCTCGTAGAAAAACATTTTTCTGAGCGAAAATTAATGAAATGGCATGTAAAGCTCTGTGTTTTGGTTTTTATTTATTTATTCTCAATAAATTACATAAGAAAACAAAACGAAAGAAGAAACTATGAAGAAAAAATAAAAACAGGTTGTTGTTGTTGCGGAACTAACTGAAATGCCGCATTCTTATACTGCCCATCTGCATGTAGCCATCACCATAATTCTTAATAACAAATAACTACAGGGAATAATATTCCCACAACATTACCATCATTCTTTAATAATTCAATCCCCAGGGGGCTTGCGGCTTGCAAAGGAGGGCCATTATGACTGTTTGACGAACCTGCGCCAGCGGCCCATGACCTTCTTATTCACCTCACACAAATCTTTGTTGCTGCACGCGTTATTCCAAGTATGGTGAAAGTAAGAATTTCGCTCATTCCGATCTCGCTGTGAAACCAAGCATATAACTTGGCAAGTATGAAATTGATTATTTGTAAAATTGCTTAATTGTAAAACAAATATTATTTGAATCGTCTAATGATACACATAACAGTTTGGAAAATTTGTTTTCCAAATAAAAACACTTTACAACATAAAAATAGAAATGAGCAAATTCCTATTCCTATTTAGATGACAACAAACTAACCAATTTTAGTCATATGCCAAAGGTTCAGTTGCTATAAATAATTAGAAGAATCAGTATTGACGCTTCATGTGAAGCCAATAATAGGAATGAGCACATTCTTATTTAGATGACAACTATGAACAATTGGGCGTAGCAATCTTTCCCCTTCTTAACGCATGCCCCCCAATGTCCTGAAGGAATGAATGGGCATGTCCCCCAATGTCATGAAGGAACGAATAAGTGAACTTGATCAATTCAATTCATATAATAAGAAACCTAGTTCTTTGTTGCTATGTGGGCCATATATTTGAGCTCCATTTCAGGGTGATTACAATACCAGGGGTGCTTTTGAATGAGCAAACTAAGCACAAGCAAATGAAGTTGTCGTAAATGTAATGACATTTAATGAGGAGATAGTTTCTTTGGAAGTTGAACCTTTTAAGAAAGTCATGATGGAGGATGACCAATAATAGTGGTGGTAGTAATTATTAAGGAAGAGCATGATCATGCAAAAACAAGTTTTAAGGAGAAATAAGTTCCAGCCTACGCTTTCCTCTCCTACTACAAAACAACCACCAACGCCTCCGCTTTCACCACCAAAAACCATTCTCATAATCTGCAATGGCATCCTCCTCCTCCCCTACCACTCTGCAATGGCATCATCCTCCTCCGCAACTGTATCTAAATCTCTGTAACTGTAATGGCTCGATGAACATAATATCGATTTGAATATCTATTGTTCAACGTTAAATTACTCTGAATTGTCTGTAGCTTGGATTAGGATTTATTCTTTTATTGTTGTTTCTCGAACATTAATATCATATTTTTATTTATTACACTAATATTATAAGTATTATAATAGTATTATAATTTTTATTATTAGCTTTTTTAACGCAACAATATGTCTCAAAAAACCATTGACACATATTCTCAATTCAATGAAACTAAAGCTCATGATACATATTAAAATATTTATGTTCCAACGTCATCCACTACAGAAAAGCACACCTAAAATAATATTCTTAACACCAAAAAGGAAAGAATATATGCTTAATAGAGATATAATAAAACAGATCTTGTAAATATTCCAACACAACACCATCCACATATTCTTTCAAGTGTACCATTCTCTTTGGGTCTATGAAAAGGCCAGTTTTGTATAAAGGTTAAGCTTTTATGTTTCTTTCTTTGCGCGTAGGTATGAAGTGATTTTATCAAAAGTTAGTTATATTAAAGGGTGTACGCACAAATATGTTGAAATATTAAACTCACCTGCAAACCCTGTGCAGGAGAAAGAGGAGTACAACACGGGCATAATGTTTGTGTGCACACCATCGTGCATTTAACAGTGAGATAATTGAAACTGTAAGGATGTTTTTGTTTATGGGCCGTAGCCACCTTTGCATAAGAAATTGAAGTTTTCGTGGTTCTGACTAGGCAACAGCAGTTTTTGAAAACACTGCCAAATCGGGGTTTAAAGCCATTCACCAACCAACCAACAGAGATTAATTTACGTGGCGTTTTTGAAGTTTTAAATTTGGGCCACGTCATAGTCGACCCCACTTGCAATGCAGTGGAGGCGGGCTCCACCGCTAGCCAATAGAATGACTATCGTGCAAGTTCGGAGCCTCTTCACCATTGAAGAGAGACAGTCCCACCGCTAGTTCAACCAGAGCAACGTGGACCAATCACGATGTATCGCGTTGAAAATGCGATGAAATCACCAACAATCAGCAAATCACAGGCCGATCACGCGGACTTTGGGTCTGCTGACATAGGGCTCGAATTGAACTCGAAAACTCATTGCAATGGAGTTTTATTAGTTTGAAGTCCGGGCTCAAAAGGTTCATTAAACTTTGGTTTAAATTTTAAACCTTAGTTAAAAGTCACTTTGACTTTATCCATACGTTTTGATTTTTTTTTTTAAATTTCACGGCATATGTTTTGTTACATATATATTATAAACTTATTAAGTATTAGAGAATAGTTTTATTTTGATTTTTTCTATCATGACATATGCCCAAAAGCAAAGCATAGTTTTTTGACTGTGTATTAATTTTATTTTGTGAGCCCGAAGGCTGATGTATGAGAGTGACTGCGTATTATTTTTTCTTAACTGTGTGTTCGAAGACAAAACACAGTGAAGTTAAAAAACATAGTTTTGTAAGCACTGTATGTGCGTTTTTTGAAAGGTGCAGAAATAGTTTTTGGACATTGTGTGTTGCAACAGTTCCACTTACATTTTGTAAATCCCTCCCAGGAGGAAGAAGATCATTCTGTAATAGTTTTTCATATTAATGAAATAGAACCAGTTTGTAAATCTCTATCCAGCAAGCAAATTTTTTTTATTCTCTATGTTAAGAGGAGAATTCTTATTCCCTCTGTATGGGTTTTGGAATACTCAGAAATTCCAACATAACATTCAATGGAGTTAGACCTAATGCAGTTACAAAATGGAAGAATAATGTAACTGTTCAATGCAGATTCATACATGTATAAACATTTGCTGAAGCCTTAGCAATACCAGAATCATCATCAAACAAACCAACCATGACCAAAAGTTTCCTATCAATCACAACATAACCGAATCCTGTCTTCATGGGACTAGGCATTGGTGGAAGTGATTGCCATTTACCATGAACAGAATTAAGAACCTGCCAATGTGTTTTTCCGGCATCTGCGTCAGTTGTTAATACATAAATCCATTCTTCCATAGTACCTGCAACATTTCATTGTATTATTCCCATACATGGAAAGGCCACCCTTTTTTCCGAGTTAATAAAAAGATTTATGGTCTAATCACCTTACTTATAATGATCATAATCATTATTACACTTGTAGCACATCAAATCATATCTAAACACTAGTACACAAGAAGTTCATTATATCAGAATCAATGTAGCCCGCATGCTTAATTCAACTCCATCACCAGTAGTTCATTCTATCGATTTGTGATTCCTATATGACATATATTGTCTAAAAGGACGCAAGCATAAAATTTTAATACAATACTGCAAGCCTGTTGGTCTGGTTGAACTCATTCTATCAATTTGCGATTCTTATATAACATATAGTATTTAAGGAGGCAACCAAGAAACTCTAGTACAGTCCTGTAAGCCTCCTACTTTAGTTGACTTTCCATTCATTTACAGTCCTCGGGAAAATTGTAAAGTTGTAACTAAATATGAAAGCTGTTGTGGATGGCCTAAGGCCTAACATATCAATTCTGCAAAGGTAATTGCTACAATTCAGGTTATAAAGTCCCAAAGGTGTTTTCATTTCTCCACTATAAAAATTATTGATCTTAGTGAAACCGCTTATTTATGATACAAAGAAAGTGTAGCTACAATATGATCTTTGGAAGATAATCATTCACCTGAAGGCTAAAGTGTCAACACATCCTTAGCCTGAGATATATCTAAATAGAATGGGCACAATAAGCTTTAGTACATGACATTCACTAAACTCGTACTTTAAAATCAATTTCAAAGTATTCTCAGTTATTAACTTGCATATCTAAAATCATATAGTGTAATAGGGTAAGTATAAACAGGGCAGGCCACAACATAAAGGTCTAAAGCTTATGCATGTTTTCCTAGTTTTAGAGCCTCTCTTCACTTTGTCCACCGTATGATAAGTACATCTATAAAAGCTACCAAATTGGTCAACTGCAAGTAGAACAGTTCTGCTCGCGCATCCCTGCACCCCAAGATGATGCTTGACCCACATCTCTAGAATTAGCTCTTTGCTTTAAATTGTAGAGCTGGTCTTCCCATCTTGATCTCCATTCTTCTTTTTCAAGTTCCTTCCAGAGGATAATTAAAATAGTCCAAACAAAATAGAAGCCTTGTATGTGTCAACCACACATTTATCATGCTAAAGAAACCCCAGGTTAGCACATTATATGAGTCATGGATCACAACACAATACCAACCAGCACCCTCGTCATGACATGCATAAAAAAAAGGTGAATGAATTTTTCCAGTCATTGTTTATAATACAAACCTAACCTAAGATAGTTCCAGATTTTGAGATCCAAAGATACACGAATTCAACATCAAACTAAGCCACACCAAACAAATATTTGAAAAGAAATCCAGCATACCATTGCATTTCATTGAAGTGCTATTTAATCTTAATCCACATCTGAAACCATTAACAACTCACAACCAGTGCAACATAAATGTCTGCCAAATCTTGGAAATACATCTAAACAAAGAAAACTACTATGCTAGGCTTACTAAACAAGCTGGAGTGCTTTGATTTTTGTTCACCTCAAAACTGTTGACGAAGTGTATTCGAAACATTAGGATGAAGATGTTTGGACACTACAAATTTTGTCTATTTCCATAGAGATCAAACTCTGTGAAATTGACACAAGAAGTAAAAAATGTTTACTAAACAAAATGCAATCTTCAGCAATTAAAAACCAATGTGGCTATAGAGCCAAAAATTGGCTCCCTTGAAATAGAGATTTCCACTAATGTTTATTATGAAGAGGCCCAAAAAAAAACCATTTACAACACTAACACGATTTCACTCAATGACAATCCAAGCCTGATTTTTGTCCCGCAACAATCCTTCCGAAATCCCCCAAAAAAGAAACACACACATAGTAAATTAGTCATGTTTTTTGCCACTTATGTTGGCACACTCGTGAAATTGAACAAGGTTTAAGCTGCCCCCATTACATTCTTGTTGTGCTCTGCCTGATCCATATGACACGAGTTTCAGAAAGGGAATGATCCTAGGGACAAATATCAGGTTATTTTGGTAGAATAGATATCCCTTGGACTTGGTACCTAAGGAATTATATTCTATATGGTGTAGACCCCTGGGGCGTATTTATTGCAACAAATCGAACAACCAGGAAAAATAATAAGTTTGAATTGGGGATGCTTCATAATAGTAGCTAGTCTATATATTGGATGTACTACCAATAATTTTAAAGGGAAAAAAATCTGGAAAGGTTCACACAACTCTAAAATGTGTTCAATTACAATCATAATTCTCGTCCCCCAACAAGGAATTACTAAAACAGGGACTTGCTAACAGGGAAGGCATTGGTTGAATGGTTTATTGGTCATGAAAGGGATTAGTTGGCCTGAAGGCTAATAATCATCAAGGGCTAGGTTGCACTCACATCCACTTCCAAGGCTAAGTCCACCAATAGGGCCACATTTGGCCATCCACTATGCGAGATGGAGCAAACATACCCAGATTTGAACTTGGGTCACAACATCTCCCCAAAATGCCACTAGACCACAAAAAAACAAACATATACATATATATAAATCTATCAAGATCTGAACATGGATCTTTTGCACAACATCAGCCCAAATTACCACTAGACCACAGCAGGGAAAACATACACACACACTTGCAATAATAATAGGTTCAAAAAAGAAAAGGGGAATTGCAAATTAATAGCATCAATTCAATCAAGTTTTGATCCTAAAAAAGAGGTTCCATATATATATATATATATATATATATATATATATACACATACATACATACATACATACTTTTTCTTGGGATTTTCCAAGGAAAAGAGGCGAAGATGTTTCCTTACCTATTCTGTGTAATCCCGCCACTTAATCCCTGTGACCCCAGAGTGGATTCCTTTTGCAAAATAACTGTCATACATATTATTCCTTCTGGGATCACACAAGGTCTCATAGGCCTCCTGCACTTCAATGAACCTTCTCGTGCACTGTTAAGCTTGTTCTAGAGGGCACACATTAGGGTTATATTTTCTAGCCAACTGTCTATAGGATTTTTTTATATCCCTCAGATCCACATCCTCGAAAATCCTCAGTAGCTCATAAAATCTTGAAGATTGCTCTACAGAACCCATTAAAGCCCTGGCAAGTGGGCATATGAGTCTCCTGCAATGCAAAAAAGGGTATCGAATATGTCCGTAATTTAGAGACCTAAGAGGGGATGTGACAGGAATCTTGCTCAGGGGTGAAATCTCAGAGAATTTCAAGTATATGGGGGATGAAATTGCCATAATTTCCATACTATCTTGGACAAATTGGGGATTTTTTCCTACCAAATTGATGTGAAATATTGAGTACCTATTGGCTTATACATCCATATTCATAGATTAATTCACAAATTCTAGTTTGTTGTGCAATTTCTGTTCTATACGCCCGCCCTTGATATATGGATGTTTCGTGAAAACCCATGTAGAAAAAAACAAATCCACTATATGACCTCAATGTGATTGGAAAACATAATCTGATCATCGTGGAAAGCAATGTGATCATTGAGAAAAGCAGAGATGTCCAGTTCTAAAAGGAAAAAATAAATAGTAAATACTAGGGAATAAAACCAAAGTGGAAACAATTACAACAATTAATGTGTATACACCAAAACAATACGCCAAAGGAACATTGAATGAGGGATCACAGATCACATACCTCTTCCTCAGCACCCCCAAATGAACTCCTACAAGGAAGAATCAGGAGCCAGCTATCGTGCATATAATAGACGCAGAAATGAAGCAGGGAATGATGGAAATAAAAGTCAAATTGGGAAAATTTATATAGCACATTGAAAGCATATTGTATTGGGTTTCTGGAAGCCCATGGTTCTTTAAATTATCTCCTATTGAGGGTTTTTTCTTCTTTAATTTTCTGAAATTAAAGAAATACATAATATTGATAACAAGCCTGGTTAATAATTATTGAACTAATTCCTAAATCACTTACTAGTTATGTAAAAGTGTCAAAATTCAATCGCCCCTAATACTTGAAATCTGTGGGATTCTTTGGCCAAAGGGGCACCATCTCTTCCAGAGGTTTGCAAGAGTAGAGGATAAAGTCTCTCTAGTTGAGGGTTTTGGCTTCTTTAACATTGAAGTTGGTGGCGTAGCGCATGCAAGATTTGGGGTCTGTAGAGAAGTAACGCATCTTCTCCTCCGTCGTTAGGTGGAAAAAATCTCTCCCCACTCGCATCTCATTTTCCATGGTGGATTCTGAAAGCCCATGGTCCTTCGCCTACAATTATCAACATCACATTACTTGATCTGAACAGAGATCGAACTGTAAGATTAAATGATAAATGAGATGCTGCAATTGTATAATAATTACTAAGAAGAAGACAAGTCTCGACATGCTCGGCCGATTGCTTCCCCCTTCGCAGATCGGCCCGCGCCTTTGAGCTTTGAAAGGTCTATCAGGGATATTTTATTTTCATGAGAATCAATGACGAGATGCTCATCTGGGGGCTTGATGTAAATCTGAGGGAAAGTGCGGCTACCATTGTTGACTAGATCTTTGACTCCTCTATAATAAAGAGGGTATTGTTCTTTTTCTTGAGGCAATTGTTGGTGAAGGTTAAGAGAGGTAGGAGGCAAAGCAGTGGACGCCATATCTCGATCACTATACAACATAATGAAGGAGAGAAGAAAGCCATGATTCTGGTTTGCAGAGCTCATTCAAGATTGAGGATGAAGCAAATGATTGTCGCAATTATGGCAGAAGATAGGTGTTACACAGTAATTTGTCACCGTCCCTGCAATTCCCGCCCCACACATTGGAGGGCTCATTTCGTGACTTGTGAGCAATAACATGGCTTGAAAATAATTACATGACATCCCTTTGAACAAGAGCTTTCATTGCCCTGAAGACATTTCCTTGTGAAAAACCCTAAAAATGGCCCTTTTTGCATTGGCGCGAGCAGGAATTTCAATACCCATGCCAATGGGGAAAATAATTCAAAGAGGCCGCGCCAGTTGGCGCTCTGTCCCAGAGTCGCACTTGCGCCAGCCAATTTAAGGAATGTTTTTTAAAAATAAATGGCAGAAGTTTCGTCCTAACTGATCCAGGAACTGATATCTATCTTGAGTTGGGAGGTTTGGCTACGGATTTCCATAGAGAGGAAGTGGTTTTCCACCTCTCATGGAAGCTTCCTTGATGATAGGGCCAATCCCATGATTACAGGGATCGCAAATCCCCTTCCTCCATATATAAAAGCTTGCTCATCTCCATTGCAAGCTAGTCTTCGAGTCTTCAAGTTCCCAAATTTCCAAGAGCCTTATGCTGCAAGAGCCTCCATAATTCCCTTAAGGCCAATTTCAAGAAAGGAGACTATCGTCAAGAGCTGAAGAGAAAGGTTTGTCCCATCCTTGACAGGCTTTTCGAGACGTGTTCTGCTGGCGACCCCTTCTGAAGTAGAATTCAGCATCAGAACTATGGTTGTAATTTTCCTTTGATTGATTATTAATGAACGACTATTGGTTATGGTTCCACTCTTGTTGTTTATGATGATGAGTTATGTCCTTTCTGACTGACATATAGTTGCATCTACTGGATTTTACGCTTGCGTTTATTTTTTTTCTCGCATGTGCAGGTGTCCCATCATGGAGATCGTGGGGATTGTGATCTGCCAAAGCTAAGGAACGGGAGCGCCACCTCTTCTACAACGACTGCGTTGGATTCCAGGTAAGCCTTCATTGCTAGTTGGTTTATTTACAATTAGAACCCGCACTATAGTTTCGACGATTGTTGCTAGACTGGGTCTAGGCTAGTAGGGATTGCCTCTGTCCGCAGAGGGGATTTACCTCCACAACAAATTGGCGACTCTGCTGGGGATCGTTGGCTTGTTGTCGTTCGTTTTATAAGCTATAGATGGAGCCTGTAGTTGGCCAAATAGCCTTCGAAACACTGTTGCTCTGCAATTGCGAAGTAGATCAAAGCCGCTTCAGTCAATCTCCGGTTTAGTTTGTAAACTGAACCCTTGGAGCACTGTCTTGCCTTTTTGGTTGATTCTTGATCCTCCTTGCTTGATCAGCTCTTTTGGGCTGGTTCTTTTTGTGAATTTGGGTCTTTGATAGCTTGATCATTCACTAGTCTGCTTGTTGGATATCTTCTTTTTTATTTTTTACTGAGAAACTCGACTGGTGCACTTTTCAGCTTGACAGTCGCACCCATTGGCGCAGGTTGCTTGTGTATTACCCGCGCCAATTCGTCTCTGGCGCTAGTTTCAGCCTCACAGTCACGCCAATCCTGTGAGCTAATAGGGTTTGCTCAGTTCTGAGCTTCCTGAGCCTGATCTGTGTGTTTGGTCTTGATTTTTCCACTGTTTGAGTGTGTTGGAGCTTGGATTGACTGACTGTTACCTTTGTCCTTTGGCTGTTTGCCCATTTCCATCGATTTTGAATTTTAGCTCTAGGTCATCTAGGTGCTGTTGTGTGTCGAGCCTTCCTTAGGAGTTTTTGGTCTCTTTTGGTTCAGTCAACCTTCTGATTTCTTCTTTGCATTTATTTGGTGGTTTTATATTGTCTCATTGCGTTGTTTGAGTGATTGTTTCCTTCTTCATTCGAATTTCGCCTCGTCTCGTCTTGGGCCTAGATTACACGGCTCATTTTGAGTCTTTGGGATTCTTTCGATTTGAGGGACTTTTTGGTCGATTTGAGGTCTGATTGTACATTTACATTGAGTGGATTTGCTTGGTTTTGCTCTCTTGTCATCGTTTCTCGAATTTCCTTTGCATTAGTTTTCATTTTTTAGTGCATTTTGCTCTGAAATATTGAAAATAAAAAAAAAACTCTTTTGCTTTGAACTAGTTAATGTGAATTAGATCTTTTCGGTGTTATTAGTGATTAGTGACTTTGAACGAAAAGTTTTTAATTTCTGTTAGCTGCATTAGAGGTATCATTGGTTGTTTTCTGTTCATTTCGTTGTTGTGTGAAAAGCTCTCGACTCTCTCATAAGTAGCTTTCATCGAATGAAATGATATACTGTGGCATATAGATTGCATTTAGGATATTTTGAGACATTACATTCGCTAGGGCCTGAAAATTGAAACGTAATTGAAGATAAACTTTAAAATTTACTCAATTTACACTAAGGCAGCATTGAAATCTAACGAAACACATTTAGAGGTCTAGGCTAGAGACGTGTTCCGGCGTCTTTAAACCTAGCAGCTGTCGTTCGCCTTTTGGCTTTAGATAGCGCTAGTACAGACTTGTGCTCCCCGTACCGTCGCGTATATAAAGGGAGACCCCTCTAGGTTTCAAACCTTTATCCATAGGAAGCCGAGTCTGCCGCCCTATACCCGTGATACACCGAACACATCATTCGGGGAGATTGCCTGCACGTATGGGAAGTCCTTGGTTGATTTCTCTTTCATTATTGCAACCAAGGTGTATATTGCAGTTCACGGTTATTTGGGACACCCTTTTGCCTAGTATTCCTGAGTAGTCATTTTGATCCTATCTGACTCCCTAAATTTGAAAGGATCACCAAGCGCTTGTCCTTTCACGCTTGTGTCAAATCTGAAAGAGATAGAGTCACCTTTTCAACCGTTTCTCGACTCTTAAAACATGAAACGATGAAGTTTATTATTTTTCAATGTGGTAAAAAAATTAATCACCCACGATCACACGCCCTGTTAGATTTTGCTTGTCAGCCGTTTGATTGTGTGTCTTGACTCTTTTTCAGCCCGTGTGTGTGTTTGATCTTTTTCTCTTGTCGTTACTACCACAGTGGCGGAACCCTCGGTTTCGTCTACTGGTAGTCCATATACGGACGATTCATCAGAGGTTTCCCAATCCTCTGCTGAACCACAACAGCCCATTGTTTCCGAGTTTCCTGACGGGGGACCGGTTCTTGCTGAGAAACCCTTTGGGGGACCAGTTGAGTTCAATTGGCCCTTTTCTGACCCTTTGTCTGAATTGAGATTAGGAGCTGATTTCCTCTCTCTTACATCGGGTTCACCTTTCATAGCTGTTGTTTTTCCTCCTAGTCCTCGCCATCTGTTACGAGATCTAGCGGCAGGCTCAAACATGAGTGATTCCAGTGAGGAAATCCCAACGTCTAGTGAAGACTACCAGCTCTTCCCACGAAGATTATTTCTAGGAGACAACTCTGAACCAGCCATTATGTCATCATCCGGTATCTCATTGCCAGCAGGGTATAGATCCTTGGGTCAGATCATTTCCGCCGCAGCCTCTATGGGAGGGTCAGCTCCTTCTACGAGGCTGGTTACTCCTTCATTGGGGATGTCTCCTCAGACACCCGTCACTTCTGTACCCGCTCGGCCCACTGTCTGTGTGGCCGCCTCTGCACCCGCTGTCACGGCACCCTTCGCGAGGGCTATGTCGCCTCCTGAAGACGTTTACATAGCGACTGCTATGCCGGAGAACATCTCTCCGGAGGAGTATCTGTTGTCCCTACATCAACCGAACCCCGAGGTTGGACCATCCTCCCAAGATCCCAACCGCTCTTATTTTTCACACTATGCACAGGATGGTACACCCGTGTATGCTTTTCCAGGTCAGTATGATGAGCACGGGGACATTTTACGTCTACCCGCTCCTGAGGCTCACCTCCATGCTCAAGGTTTACCTTATAACCACGCTTATAACCCGCAAGGGAAACCTTTTCAAGGCCAACCTTCAGGCCAACCTGGCTATCCTCATGACCCACAGGGACAGCCCGTGCAAGGCTATCCTGCGGGCGAGCAAGGGCCATGGTACGGTCTGCAAGGACAATATTACAACCCTTCTGATCAACCTGTACAGCCTCAGCCGGGGTACCAACCGGGGCTGGTCTATGGTCCTGGGGGGAAAGTCTAGCCTTCTCAACCCATGCAACCTCAGTATCCTGTTAATCCAAACATTGCACACCAGCCAGGACCATCTTATGGTCCTGCTGCAGGTCAATCCGGTTACCAGCCATCACCTGGCTCCATTCCTCCACTAGGACAGCCGATCTATCCGGCACAACCTGGTGTTCCGCCTCCAGGCCAACCAGTTCATCCAGTACAACCTGGTGCTTCTCACCAACCAGGTCAACCTGCGCAACTGGCACAACCTGTTTATCCGGGTCAACCCGTTAACCCAGGATAGCCCGCTCAGCCAGGTCAGCCTGCTTTACCAGGCCAGCCTGCCCATCCTATCAACCCTGCCCAAAAACCGACTTATTCGACGCCGCAACCGAATCCACCGTTGCCCCCTAATTATAAGGCTCAGCAGGGTCCCACCTACCAGCAGCCCACTCAACCTCAAGGTGGCACCTATTCTCATGGTCAATATCGACCGAATTATAGCCAACCCCAAGGGTCTAACTATCGTCCTCAACAACCTGGTTATACCTATACTCAGCAGCCGAATCCAAATGCTACTTACACAGGGCCGACTCCTAATCAGGGTCCATACTCTGGTTATCAACCCCCGTACGCCGATTAGCAGCAATCGAATCAGGCTGGTTATAACACCTATACCCCCTACAGTCAGAATCATGCTGGACAGAACCCATGGGGGCAAGGATATTCCGAACCAGCGTGGAGTATAGGTACTGGTTCTTATCCAGGGCCAGGTATGCCGTCTAATCCGCCATTGCCGTTCCTGGCTACCTTGGAGTTACCAGATGTTTCGAAATTAACGAATGATCCAATACTTCATAATCCTTATTGGCCTCCGGTTCCCACCAAGGTGCCCGACGATTGCCCCAATTTTGAGGGAAAAGCTGGGGAGGACCCCCAAGCTCATGTGATGACCTACCATCTTTGGTGTTCGTCCAACTCTTGGGTGGATGATTCAGTTCGTCTACGCCTCTTCCAGCGCACTTTGACTGGCGCTGCAGCTAAGTGGTATATCGAGTTACCCCGTGGCATCTTTCAAGACTTCAATACGTTAGCCATGGCTTTTCTGACTCATTTTCAGTTACCGGTTCGCTATGAAGCCGGGACGCACCTCCTGACTTCTTTGAAGCAGGACAAAGCCACCCACATTTCTGATCACATTCATGAGTGGCGACATCGTCGTAGGCTGATCAAGTTTCATATACCTGATCAGAGAATAACTCATTGGTTCACCACCTCCTTTGTTAACAAAATCGCCCAAGATATTCCTATGGGAGCGTGTGTGACTGAAGAACAAGCCATAGTGTGTGCCAAATATCTGGATCTTGTATACTCATAGTCTGGCACACTGTATGATATTTTTCCTGATGCTCCATGGTCTGGAACCTCTAAAGCTCCACCTACCCCTGCGGTGGATGGTGTTATTGGTTCCGTGTCTCAGAATTCGAAGAAATCTTCGAATGGGAAGCAGAAGTCCAATTCATCCAATAATTCTGCTCCTCCCACCCCTACCGATTCTGGAAAAACTGCAGAGGTTAACACCATTCAGGCCAATCCTACGGAGAAAACCTCCAAGGGGAAAAATAAAGGCAAAGGTAAATCCAAATCCGACGCCCCAAAGCCATAATCCAAACCTCGTACTGAGGATGGTTCTCAACGTAAACCGAAGTACCCCTACCTCATTTGTGAAGGAGACCATTATACCAAGGATTGTCCACGATGATCTGAAGTTAGTCAACTTCTCAAAGGCTGTAAAGGCACTCCGGAAATTCTTAAAGAACCATTCCTGTCTCAGCAGACCCAGATGGTTGAACAGCCTTCACCATCTGCACCATTTGGGTCCCAGGTTTTTATGATGAATGGTGCTGCACCTATCTCTATCGCTACCCGTTCAAAGGATTACAACGAATTGCGCCAGACACCTGGGAAGGCAGTGGCGGATGGCCCACCTCCCCCGCCTGTCTCCGGTTCATTGGAAATTGAGAAGCCTACTCCTGAACCTGTTGTGAAGCCACCTTCTAAAGGTGTTCTTCGAAGATCTTCTTAAAATCCGAATGCCCGTGCCGCTCAGCAATACAGTATCGTTGAGGATTTGGCACAGGAACCTTCTGCTATGTCTGCACTAGAATTTATTCAAAGCTGTCCTTCACAATGAAAGGCTTTATTGTCTGCCATCGGTGGCATCGATCCCGCCAATTCTAGTCTTCTCACCTTCGACTTAGAGAATTTCACCCCCGACTTCCACATTAGATCGCTCTTGTTATTCAAGTCGGGATCAACGGTCTTAACATCCATAGGGCCGTTGTGGATGAAGGTGCCTCTACCTGCGTCATGTCGTCCGCTTGCTGGAAGGCCATTGGCTCTCCGGCCCTTTCGTCATCTCCCAATGCCCTAGAGGCATTCGATGGTCGGGAATCCAAACCCTTGGGTATTATTGAGAGTCTAGCGATCACTTTACAGGGGAAGACTGTCAACGTAGAGGTAGAAGTGGTTGACGCCAAGCTCAACTGCAATATAATTCTCGGCCGCAGCTGGACTCATGCCATGCTATGTGTGCCATCCACCGTTTTTTGACTCCTTAAGTTCCCTCACGAGGACAAAATCGCCACGGTGGATCAGTTGTCCTTCTTCACCTCCACCTCCGAGAACAATTTTCCATACGTGGATCAGATCCCGAATCCCCCTGACAGTGTAGGATCCGGTCTCTTCAAAGACCCCGTCCTCATGGGTATTTTTCCCGCACCACCACCGCACACCGCTCAAGTTAATATGATCTCCAGGTCTGATGACCCCTGGCTCATCCCTACGCCTGAGCAGGTGATTGAATTTGGAGAATCGATGCCCTTAACTCCAGTAGAGATTAGCTATTGTGAAATCGTTGCTGCATCTGATCCTCCCCCGCCTCAGCATGCTCCTTCGAGCATGGCTCTCGACATCTATTCTCAATCCCCTTGGCTTGGTGAGGCCAAATCGTCGGATCCTCTTAAAGAGATTTTTCCTTCTGATGAAGCCGTTATTGAAACCATGTCTCTTGAGGAACTGCCTTGGAGCGATGGACATCATCGTTCCTCCTTTATGCCCTGCCTGGGGGCAATGTCAGATTGTCTAGAGCGTTATGCATCTCAGGTTCCTACTCCTCCTCTCCAAACACCAATTTTGATGCGCGAGGTTCTTTCGGAAGGAAACCTGAGTAATATCACTCAAACCATCCCGATCAACATCTCCGTTAAACCGGGGATCGTTGAGAATATACACGTGGGAGTGACTTGTTCTCCTGATGAGATACAAGTCTATACTGATCTTTTTAAAGAATTCAGAGTTGTGTTCGCCTGGTCCTACGAGGAAATGCCTGGGATTGATCCTAGTATTGTAGTGCATGAGATTCCAACCTACCCTGGTGCGAAGCCCGTGTGCCAATGCTTACGCCCTGTGGATCCTTGCAAAGCCACTGCAATTAAGGAAGAAGTTGAAAAACTTCTGAACGCAGGCTTTATTTATCCTATCCCCCTCACAGAATGGGTTTCCAACATTGTCCCTGTCGATAAAAAGCAGGGTACTATTAGGGTCTGTGTTGATTACCGCGACATCAAACGTGCTTGTCCGAAAGATAACTATCCCACTCCGTTCATAGACCAAATCATCGACGAATGTGCCAGAAGTGAGATTTATTCCTTGATGGACGGTTTCTCGGGGTATAATCAGATCAATATTTTACTCGAGGATCAACACAAGACTGCATTCATCTGTCCGTGGGGTACTTTTGCCTATAAAAAGCTCCCGTTCGGCTTGAAGAACGTTGGAGCCACTTTTCAGCGTGTGATGTCTTACGCTTTCCATGACATACGCCATATCGTTCAGCCTTATCTGGATGACTTGCCAGCTCATTCAGCTAGGCGAGAGGACCACCCTGAACACCTCCGCCAGATTTTCCTTCGCTGTAGGTGCTACAATATTAGGCTTAATCCTCATAAATGCATCTTTTGCGTGGATTCTGGCTGTCTTTTGGGATTCATAGTCTCCAAATACGGGATTTACCTTGACCCTTTAAAGGTCGAGGCCATCATCAATCTCCCATCACCTTCCTCGTTATATCAGTTACAGAGTCTGCAGGAAAAAGAAAAATTCCTTAGAAGCTTTATCCCGAACTACGCGGAGGTAGCCAAAGGAGTCACGCGCCTATTAAAGCAGAACGTTCCCTTCCATTGGGACAAGATTTCCCAACAATCCTTTGAGAAGTTGAAGACGTTACTTGTTAATGCTCCTTTGCTTCGTCCTCCTAACTATCACCGTGATTTCACTTTGTATCTCGCCGCCGCGTTTAGCACCATAGCAATGGTTCTGGTGCAGGATGACGATGATGGAAATGAACATGTTGTTTATTATCTGTCACAGAACCTTCTTGACATAGAAACACGTTATGCTCACATCGAGAAGTTGGCGTTAGCCGCAGTACACGCTGTGCAACGTTTTCGCCACTACATCCTGTTGCATACGATAACAGTGGTTTCGGATTGCAACCCCATGACATATATTCTTTCTTGAAAATTACTGGGGGGAAAATACTCCAAATGGATTGTTATCCTGCAGGAGTTTGATTTACAGTTCACTACTGCTAAGTCAACCAAATCACTCGTTTTCGCGGATCTTATATGCTCACTCCCGACAGACTCCACTCCTTCACATTCCGAGGATCATATCCCAGACGAAACTCTTTTCCTTATCAGTACTCGTGACCCTTGGTATGGCGACATAATTGTGTATCTTCAGACCTCCACATTTCGGTCTGAGTTGACTAAAGATGCCCGACATCGAATTCGGCATCAGTCTCAACCCTACTGCATCGTAGGAGATACCTTATACCGTGTTGGAGTAGATTCCGTGCTTCGCCGGTGCCTAACCTTGGAAGAGGCTGAAAGGGTCCTAAATGACTGCCACAGTGGCGCCTGTGGTGGACATATGTCCGGATATGCCACTGCCCAGAAAATTCTGCGAGCAGGTTACTTCTGGCCGTCCATATTCAAAGACTGTATCGTTGCAGTCCGTAAATGTCACGCGTGCTAGGTGTTCCAACGCAAGATACGCGCGCCGCCTCTCCCTTTGCATCCTGTTATTACCGTCGGCCCTTTTTCAAAATGGGGTGTGGATTTTATGACGTGTAACCCTCATTCGGCCGGGGGGCATGCATATATAATCATCGCTGTCGACTACTTCACCAAGTGGGCCGAAGTGATGCCTACACTAGCTGCCGACGGTAAGACAACTGCCCAATTCATATTCAACCACATCATTGCACGTTTCGAGGTCCCTCAGGCCATCGTTACTGACCATGGTACTCATTTCTGAGATTATATGATGGCCGAGCTGACTTCAAGGTTGGGTTTATGCCACGATAGCTCAACGCCATATTACCCTCAAGCAAATGGCCAAGTTGAAGCAGTGAACAAGGTTCTGGTCACTATGCTTCAACGAATAGCTGGTATTCACAAACCCAATTGGCATCTCCAACTGTTCTCAGCTCTATGGGCATACCGGACGTCTGCAAAGAGTGCAACTGGATTCACACCATTTCAATTGGTGTATGGTCTGGAAGCAACTCTTCCGGTTGAATGCGAGATTCCTTCTTTGAAATTAGTTGTGGAACTTCTACCCGACACTTCTGCTGAGGAAGAGCGTCTTTTGTATCTGGAACGGTTAGATGAAACCCGCCGTTTGGCTGCTTTAGTCATTGAAGCACAAAAGAAGCGGGTCAAAGCTCACTTTGATCAATCAGTTTCTCCACGTTCCTTTGTCGAAGGGGACCTCGTCCTCTTATACGATCAAGCGCATGACAAGCTTGGGGCCGGTAAGTTCCAACCTATGTGGCATGGGCCCTACATAGTAAAACACGTTTTGAAAAATGGGGCTTATGAGCTCATTTATTATGAAGGAGTTCCGCTGGCACAGCCTAGAAACGGGCTGTACCTCCAAAAATACTACGCTTGAAGTGATTTTTGGTGTGGTGTGTGTACATAGGTGTGTATTTTCATTTGTGTGCATGTGTGGTGTGGTGTGCGATGTAAACATCTTTCTGCTGATCGGGTCTTCCTGATTGTGCAGATGTCCATCAATCCGTTTGTTGGTTTCGCGGATGGTGCCTCCCGCAGTACCAGGAATCTGTCTTCGGCAGCCTGGGTAATCTACGATCCTGCTGGTGAGTTGGTCAACCTGCAAGGTGTGTGTTTGGGACGTACTACAAATAACATCGCGGAATATAGTGTTGTATTAGAATTATTAACTGAGGCTGTAAACCTTGGTATCCGTGAATTTCTTGTGTATCTAGACTCACAACTTGTAGTATTGCAACTGAACGGTCATTATTCGGTCAAAAACCCATCCATTTTACGTCTGTATCTGCGTATTCGTTTACTGGAAAGAAATTTTGACTATATTACATATCAACATATACCCAGGCATATGAATACATTAACAGATGCAGTGGCTAATTTGGTGCTAGATAGACATTTGCGCAATTTGTAAAACAACATCACATGTAAAAAGAAAGATCCATCCAGAAATAGATATGTATATATATAGATATCGAAATGTTTACATAGTGTGCGTCGCATAAAATCAAAAAATATACATGTTCGCCGTAATACATCCGGAGACGACATGTCTCTCAAAAATATGCATGAAATAAACCCTAGGTGTCTAATCTGTGTGGTGCTCATGATAACAAGTCACCGCACGCACTAGCCGTCTCAGGATGTGGTGGAGGTGACCAGGCACTCCCACCGTATGTCTCTAGTATGCTAGTGGGACATCTACCAGCCAGGCGTAGTCTGGAATCCCCCGGGCGATCCCCTCGAGGTTCTGGATCAACTCTCCCCCCTCGGCACCCTCCGCCTGAGGGTCAGCTGCTGGCTGAGTTCTCCGTGAGATAGGAGACATACCGGCAGGCCGCTCTGGGCTGACATCTACATATACATAACGACTGTCTTTAGAACGAACATGTATTAACAAAAAATCATAAAACATAAAAAATAAAAAAGATGATCTTACCCAACTCCTCGTCCCAATCATCTCCCTCCGGGAGTGGAAGATCTGGATCACCAGTGAAATCGGTTCCTGCATATGGCCAGTCTTCGACTACGATCAACTGACGCCGTAGCCACCCGAAAAACTCTGGCCTCCAGGACATCTGTTGGCCTCCTCCCGCTCTGGGCATCAGTGCTGCCCAGCAAGCCATTCTCGGCTCTCGTGGTATCGGCTCAGCTACTATGGCCCCTTGGCCCTGGAAGATTAGTAGTCGTTCCAGAATGAACGATACCAGGATAGAACCGTAGCCAAACTGTTTCAATTTGGCTTGCTTGCACTTTTTCAGCTGCCTCTTCATGTTGACTGTCACTGTTGTGGCCCAATCGAACAGTGTAGGACTCATACACTCAGAGGCGCGTATGATTTGGGCTTTGGTGGCTTCATGCGGAGCCTGTGCTCCTGCAGCCCGCGTAATGGTGTGTAGCACTACTCTGAGTGCTAGGTCCTCGATAGTGTGAATGTCTACCTTTCTGCTTCCAGATCCAGTTTGTGCCCCTGGTCACACCCTCACCATTACCTGCTCCATATTTTCACCAGATGGTCTGCTCCCTGTCAATATGGGCATCGGACCTCTATGCGACAGTCCAGTTATAATGTATACGTCAGAAACCTCTAGTTCCAATACCTGATCCCGAAACTTGAACACTTGTTCATCTACATCCCAAATACTGATCAGGTACTGTAGAAGCTCAGGCTGAGCTCGTAAGCAAGGTGTCAGGAAGAATTTCTTTAGCCCACAATTTCTAAGGGAATTCATACAAGTTTCATTCTCCATGGCTAATTCATCCTCTTCCCCATGCTCCCGTTCTCTCCATTCAATCACCATTTTTCTTGGTTGCCTGCATCAACATGATCAAAACCCTTGATTAGATCTCTGTCATGCTTAAAAAATTCACTTAAATCACTCACAATTCAGAAATTTTGGGCGAAAAAGTCGATTCCACCATTGGCTCGGGCCCTGTGTATATAAAAGCCCATTGGCACGGGTCCGTGCCCGATACTCGCGCCAATGGGCGGAGCCCTAAATTTTTTAAATCCTTCCACAGAAATCTAATGAGCAATGGAAATTATTGAAAAATGGATTAAAATAAAGTATAGGGAATCGCCTCTTACCTAGAACAGACGGGAATCTGAATGGTAGCCTGGATCAGTCGCAATCGCCGTCAGAAGTTTGCACACCAAACGGACCATTGTTTATCTCCAATGAGGTAAATAGTAAAAGTAATTTTGTTTTTACCATTTGACACTTATTTATAACTTTTTGAACTCTAATTAGGTTTAAAAAGTCATTTTTATTAATGTTTTAATATATTTTGTCAAAAATGGATTTTACACTTGCCTCTTCTGCAGCAACAGGGTTGTACGCGACTTAAACGGTGAAACGAGTTGTATTTTATACTTTTTCGAACTCGGTAAAAACACGAAAAAGTCACTTTGGAGTCATCTTTCAGCTCTTTTCTGACTCTCTAAACATGAAAAGATTGCTGAGGCCCTAGTCGTTTCGATCTCGTTAAAGTGGCTGCGAATCGACATCTACCCAGTATACATTTACCCCTTTTTCGGGCTGGGATGGATTATTTACGAAAAAGGAATACCCTAGCCTATCGCGACAAGGAGGTTTTCTCAGATATTGTTTTCTACCTTTTCAGGTCTAAGGAACTATTTACGAAAAGGGACCATTGGAGTTTACTTTTCAGCTGTCTTTTCAAACTCTCTAAACATGAAAAGACGCCGAGTTCTTCCTTTGTCAGACTCGTTAAACCCTGATGACGTCGGATTCAGTGGAAATGACGTTATTCGAGTCGCTCCTTCCTAGGGCTCGTTAAATGTACTAGGATGGACTTATATCACAAGCATATGCTATCCCCTTCAAGCTTGTTATCAAAAATAATTGGGGTACTCGCCAGAAATGGCGGGGAAAAATGGAACCAGCATCATTGTCATGTCGGCAGTATGTCGCTCTTGAACATGGCACTTGTCGGTGTCCGTGTCGGGTTGGGGACATCTCATCTCGTTTTCACTTGCCTCCGTGGGTTTCGGTAATCACTTTTGACCTCTCATTTGCTCTTTTCCTCGTCGCCATGACCTTTGAACTATTGATGTCAAATACTACCAAACTCACTATCGTTCCGTCATATGTTCAAGAGAAGTTGACCTCTGCAAATATCAACCTCCCTCTGATTCTCATCTGATCGTGATTCATAAAAACATTATGTTCCTCTGTCTCGTGTCGATGATGTGGGAAAAACTATGGCCCACCTTCGATCGAATCCTCTGCCAAATCCCGGCTCATTATCAGAATCTGATCCAGGGCCTCTCCCTTCGTACTATAGGTTACATGCCCCTCAATGTGGAGGTTCTTCGCATTCGGCCCTCGCCCGGCAATCATTGACCTCCGTCCGGGGTAGTTCTATGGGTGTTAGCGCCGACTCATTGATTCACATGCCATAGATTGTACCTGTAGTACCTTGAGGGCCATTGTAATTATTGGTGGTACATCTCGCGTCTGTCAACAACTTTCATCATTGGCTGGTAATCAGACGATGTTCTTGCATGTTCGACTTCAGCTCATTTATTCGCATGCTTGAACTTGTACTTTGTTCGGGTCGAGATGGAGCGCAAGACCCTGGCTTGTGTCTGTTGTAATCCAGGCTGCGATTTTGTGGATTATTATGATTGGTTACGTGACTCACTTACTGGATGGTTGCGACCATACCTGAGTCTATTTATCGATCCTCACTGGATGGCTGCGTCCATGCCTTGGATCTGGATTATTGTATACTTTGTTATGGATGGTTGCGCCCATACCGCATATATATCATGTATCTGAGATATCAGTTGTATTTCTTCGCGCAGGTTTTCTGACGGCAGATTTTTCAGTTGGACACGTTCTCGTAAAGAATTTCACCCCTCTCTCTCTCTCGGGCCTCATGCTTTAGGGGACATCTGTTACACAGTAATTTTTCACCATCCCTGCAATCCCCGTCCTGCACATTGGAGGGCTCATTTTGTGTGCCTGTGAGCAATAACATGGCTTGAAACCACTTTCATGACATCCCTCTAAACAAGAGCTTTCATTGCCCTGAAGACATCTCCTTGTGAAAAACCCTAAAAATGGCCCTTTTTGCATTGGCGCGAGCAGGCAGTTCAGTACCCACGCCAATGGGGAAAGCCTTTGAAATAGGCCGCGCCGATTGGTGCTCTATCCCGGAAGTCGCACTCGCGCCATTGTTGAGAGGTTTTAAAAAAAAAAATAAATGGCGGAAGTTTCGTCCTAACTGATCCAGGAACTGGTGTCTAATTTGAGTTGGGAAGTTTGGCTCCAGATCTCCATGTAGAGGAAGTGGTTTGCCACCTCTCATAGAAGCTTCCTTGAGTATAGGATCATTCCCATGATTATAAGGATCCCAACTCCCCTTCCTCCATCTATAAAAGCTTGCTCATCCCCTTTGCGAGCTAGTCTTCAAGTTCCCAAATTCCTAAGAGCCTTATGTTGCAAGAGCTTTGACCCATTCCCTTAAGGCTGAATCCAAGCAAGGAGACTATTTTCAAGATCCAAAGAGAGAGGTTTGTCCCATCCTTGATAGGCTTTTTGAGCGTGTTACCAAGCTGGCGACCCCTGGGGAAAGAATTCGGCGTCAGACTATGGTTGTAATTTTCCTTTGGTTGATTATTAATGAACGACTATTGGTTATGGTTCCACTCTTGTTATTGTTTATGATGATGAGTTATGTCTTCTAGAAGTGATAACGTTGCATCTGCGTCGCTTGCTTTTTGTTCCTGTGTGCGGGTATACATCACGGAGATCGTGGGGATCGTGATCTGCCAGGGCTAAGGAACGGGAGCGCCACCTCTTCTACAACGATTGCGTTGGATTCCAGGTAAACCTTCATCGCTAGTTGGTTTATTTGCAATTAGGAACCTGCACTATAGCGTGTGACGATTGTTGCTAGACCCAATCTGGGCTAGTAGGGATCGCCTCTGTCCGCAGAGGGGATTTACCTCCACAACACACACTTATGACCTTTAGTTTATTTGCTATCACAACTGTAGCAAAGCCCTTTTTCTCTTTTTTCTTCCAATTGTTGTGGTGTCAACCTTGTAGGTTGTGGAAATCTAGGCGTAGCAACACTTCCTTCTTTATAGAATTGAGTGGTAGGCTTCCTTGTCGCCATAATTTTACATTCAACTTTTCTTGCCAACCTGAATGCCTTCTCCAATGAATGAGGTTCCAAAACGCGAACTTCATGTTGGATGTTATCCTTTAAAGTGCCTAGGAAGAGATCAATCCTGTGTTCCTCTGTAAGATCAGTTACCCTTATATTCAATTTTTGGAAGTCCTCAATGTGCTGCCCCACTAAACCCTTTTGTTTGGGATTTATCAATTGGGTAAAGAAGGTGTTGCTCTTTGTATCCTCATAATGTGCTATCATTTCCTCCGTAAAAATTGACCAAGTGACAATTTTTTTACGGGAGCAAAGCCATAGATACCATACAAATGTATTTTGTTCTAAATGTAAAGTTGCAATGCGTACCTTTTGTGTGTTTTGCACATTATGGAGATCAAAATATTGCTCCATTTGTAGTATCCATGTTACATGATCCTTTCCATCAAACTTCCTCATATCCATTTTTGGAATATGGTGGTTCTTCCCACCAACATTAGAGTTCATGAAATCACGATTAGCATTTATTTTGTTCTCATCATGAGTTTCCTCTACTATCTTTTCACCATTAGGAAGCATTTGTTGTATCAACTTTGTCAAACCTTCCATGTCTGCTTTTAGATCATTCTTCATGTTTTCCATTTTTTCATTGATCTTAACTTCCATGTCATCCATCTTAGCTTCCATGCCAAATTCCATGCCATCCATCTTAGCTTCCAAACCATTCATCTTAGCTTCCAAACCATTCATCTTAGCTTCCATGCCTTTCTTCATACCATCCATCTCATTTTTTGTTGCTCTTTGCGATAGCAAAATTTGGTGCACTTGCTCATGGACTTTTGATATCTCATGTTGCATTTCTTCGTCTTCATGAGTCATAGTAGAGCCTTCTGAAGGCTTAATGGGTGTTGAATTCTTTTTAGCAGGCATTTTAGAACCCAATACTGATAGCTATGCTCAATAGGCCTTTGGAATCAACTAGAACTGATTTTTCAAACAAGACTTATGCAATTTGAAAAAAAAATACACACCTTTTTCTTGATGTTGAGGAGCTCGATATTGAAACTGAATTATCTCTGTGATTTCAGATCTTCAATATCTAAAATTTGGCCCTGAAGTAAACCTATGAATCTTCTTTCGAATGCTATAGGTCTAACTTGATTTGGATTCTTCGAGACAAAGTTATGTCCAATATCCCACAATGACCCAATTATGGACTGGTTCAGTATAGAGAAATTGTACGACTTGCCACGTGTCACAGTTTCCTCCTTTGGCTCTGAAATTGATAGAAAATAAACTAAAATCTGTGTACTTGCGGCCACTTTTTACAACATTCCAATCTGATGCTTAGAGAGAGGGTTATGAAGATTTTCCCACGACAACCTCTTTGAGATGAAATTCGGGAGCCTGAAAATGAACTAACTTCCATAGATCATATCTCCAAAAATATTACGAACCAAGCTCTAAAATTTTGCAACGATGTTCCTTAGGATTTCGGCTTCGCTCTCTAAAAATTTCAGCTTCTGAAACTTCATAGAACAAAGTTATAGCGCAAATTCTGCAATGACATGTTTAGGTTAAATTCAGGAGCCTGCAAAAAGCCCTAACTTCCACAGATCATATCTCTGCAAATATTACGAACCAAGCTCTGAAATATTGTGACGATGTTCCTCAGGATTTCGGCTTCGCACTCTTAAAAATTCAGCTTCTGAACCTTCGTAGAAAAAAATTTATAGTGAAAATGCCACGATGACCTGTTTGGGGCAGAAAAACCCTAGAATCCAAAGCTCTGATACCAAATGTTGTGAAACCAGCTCCAAAAATAGAAGAAAAGAGATATCAATGCCTTAGAAATAAGCCACTTTGAGGGGACAACCTCTAATACATTACATGAATGAACAATTCTTGGGTGATACAAATTACAAAACCTCCTTTCTATATATAGGAGTCCATGGGGCCACAATGATATCCTAGTGGGGCCACAATGTAATCCTAGCCGGCCTAACAATAATAATTTAAGGGCACAATAATAACAATATGGGGGTTACAAGGGTACAATAATAACAATAAGGGGGTTACACTAGCAACAATAAGGGACCATACTAGTAATATAGGGACCTAACACAATCGTGAAATACAGGATTCTCAAAGAGATTGATGCAACTTTGATTATCACAGTTGGATTCATCATCTTACTAAACAGTCCCACTAGTATCTTTCATATCTAAATCGCCTCACATGTTGCTTGACTTGTAGCCATGTATTTTTCTTATGTTGAGATGAGCGTCACAGATATTTGTTTCTTGTTGCACCAGGAAACAGCTGCAGACCCAACACTAAAAATTCCACCTAATGTACTCTTTCGGTCTGATGGACTCCCCACC
Organism: Pinus albicaulis; assembly: GCA_034641835.2. NCBI lineage: Eukaryota > Viridiplantae > Streptophyta > Pinopsida > Pinales > Pinaceae > Pinus > Pinus albicaulis. Next base: position 534,450,543 of record CM076579.1, read on the forward strand.
CAGTCTACATTTGTGAAGCCACACAACTTCACTCCCTCTGTAGTGCCTCAGAGGTACTGTAAAACATGTTTAGTCGCCTTCCAAAATAATTTGGTTGGCCTAACCATAACTTGGCTCAGTTGGTTGACTGCATAGCACATATTTCGCCATGTGTTCATAAGATACATCAGTGAACCCACTAGATGTCGATAAATGGTAGAATCCACTTCCTCACCTGAAGTGGCATCCTCCTTCCTCCAATTAGTCGCTATATGTGTCTCCATGGGTTTACAACTCTTCATGCGGAATCTCTATCATATCTCATTTGCAAACTTGCCTTGAGACACAAATAGTTCCCCATTGCCTTGCCATACTTCCAACCTGAGGGCTTAGTGCATGAGACCCATGTCCTTCATTTCAAACTCCCTTGCAATGTCTTCCTTGCAAGATCTGATCAGCTTCTCATCACCGGTTAAAATCAAATCCTCAACATATAAGACAATAATAGGAAATTTACCGTCTACCAAGATGTGATAGAGGTTTGCATCTGCTTGAATTTTGGTGAAGCCCAAACCAGTGAGATAGTAATCGATACGAGTGTACCAATAATTGGGTTCTTGTTTGAGACCTTACAACACTCGCTTGAGTCTGCACACATGAGACTCTTGATCAAATGTCTCAAAACCTTTTGGTTTCTCGATGTACACCTCCTCCTCAATAACCCCAGTGAGAAATGCTGTTTTTACATCCATATAGTGGACCTTCCACCCCATCGGCGTAGCCACAACAAGAATTGATCTAATGGATTAGTACCTTGCTACAAGAGAAAAGGTCTCCTCATAGTCGATTCCCTCAACTTGACAGTACCCCTTGGCCACAAATCTGGCCTTGTACTTCTATATGCCTTCGTCTGCTACCCAATTAACCTTGAAGATCCATCTCAAACCCACAACTGATTTATTTTTTGGTCTTGGGACCACTTCCCAAACACTGCTCTTTACAATGGATTTTTATTCCTCCACCATTGCATCAAAAATACAGGTTTCTCTACTGCTTCCTTGAAAGATGATGGCTTAGTCTATACAAGCTTAGTCATTAGAGCCATCTAGCTAGTGTATCGATCAGGTGACCTCCTTTTCCTACGCAAATTTGAGGGAGCTCCCACATTCTCCCTCGCATCTTGCACATGTCTATCAACTTCCCTGGTTCTTTTCCTACCTTCTCTTGATGGCTATATTTGAGTGGATGTCACCACTCTCTACTCCTCAATTTGTGGTTGCTCCACAACTTCTTGAGGCTCCTCCTTTGGAGCTAAAAGCTCCTCATCTAGTGTGTAAAAAATCCAGGTAGATTCAAATTGATATTTGTAATATGCTAAAACAAAATACTTGAATCTACTCTACAAATTGCGGAAACCAATTACTATCGCAAAATCACATGAATAAGAAAGAGAAAGAATTTCAATCGCACAACACAAAGATTTATCTGGGGAAAGCCTCATCTAAAAACCTCGCTATCATTATATTGCATAAGCCAAAGAATACGATAAAAATACAATACTTCTCTCAAGCTTGAGAGCTCTCTACACTATCTATGTCTCTCACTACCAACCTGTGCACAAGATTCTCTTGGCACACCTTGCTCACACAAGCTCCACGCACAAACTTGTGCTTCTTATTGCTTGCTCTCACCAACTCATGCTCACCAAAACAATGATTAAACTTGTGCCTTCATTCCTCCATTTAAAGGAAATTAGAATGGTTAAAATTAGTGAGTTCTCTAATTAAGGAATGATTTATTTTAGGCCTTCTTCTGACTGCATGCACCGCCTGTACAATTTGGATGATTATACAACTGATAGTACACTTCCCTTTAATTCAAATCTCAACTTGGTCTTTCTCATAACTGCCATGCATGAGTTATTTATGAGTGAATTATCAGTTATATGATTTATCACTGCATTTTAATTAAATCCAATTTAATTCACTTGACCTCTCACTAGTTCCTCCATCAGTTAGAACTAGTTAAACTTATTATAACTCAAATAAATTAAGTTAATTAATTACAACTCAAAATAAATTGTAACTGCCCCCCCTAAAACTTAGAGAACACTACATACCTCCCATTTGACGCCCAACTCGATTGACTGAGCTAACTGAGTCGTCCTAACTTAGTTAACTCGTACAAGCTGTCATGTGAAGTGGAATTACAATTTCCTTCTAATTTAATTAAGGGAAAATTAAATTAGAAGCCTCTTCTTATTGCCATTTTCAATATTTCTTGTTGCAAATTTCAACACTCCCTCTCAACAAGAAAGGAATTCAACTCTATCCCGATCTGGTACCTTTGGAATGTTTAACATGCAACACTTCTCTCTAGTGTTATTTCTACTGCAATTTCTGAAACTAAAAAGCATCCAAATTGAATCAATATTATGCATCTATCACCAGAGTCTCTCACTGCTACTAGTTATTGCATTGTTTACTGAAAACTTTGCGTTGCTGCTGACTATGCACTGTGCCATCTCTGCTCTGCGCTCCCTAATATCTGACTACTGCTAGTCTCTGCATTTTTCATTCTTACATCTAACTGCATCAACTACCACTGATTCATCCTACTATTATGTATTGTGGGCTCTTGTAGCAAGGTATTGATCCATGAGACAAGACATCTTAATGGACTGTGCCCAAATTTCTGCACTCTTGGGAATATTGCTTCACATCGCCCCACCTCTCACTTGGAGGTATGGTTGCATGTGCTCCCTCTGTGTTGGGTACCGGTTTTGTACTTATTTCCTACATATGTTTTCCCCATTGTTACCTTATGACTACAACCATTGGGACTATCTTTTCCTCTTTTCCCGCTTTTCTATCTTAAACAATGTTGTTTTACCTTATTTTCATTATCTTTCCGTTTCATTGATTATCAGGATGTATCGTTTATTTTTTCTATGACTAGCTGGGATAAATGTTGGAAGAAGTTCTCTGGTCTTTTGTTGTCCTTCCAGATGTTTTTCTTAGCACAAAATATCTAGGGCATGAGGCGTACAAAAGTAGTGAAAGTGCGATGTTACAGTGAGTTGTTACACCGCGATGTTGTTACATCACGGTGTTGTTACAGACCCGCTATATAAACTGTTGTTACAGTTGTACTGCTGAATGGACATTTTCAACTTCTAGATGCCGACCTGTCCGCAATTGTTGTTATGCTACAGTTGTCATTTTCCACGAACGGCTGTAGAAGTCATTACATATTGTATTTTAGGATGACAACTTTTGGGCAGTTTTGATTGTAATCTATATTTTTCCAGTCAGAATTTTTATTAAGAAGTGGTTGTAACTATATGTATCTTATTTTGAATTGCATGAGAACCATAAGATTCTCATGACTAATATGTTCCTTGTTTTTCTAAACATGTAACCACTATATAACTCTCGACCCTGGAAGTCAAGGGGTTAGCGGAGAACAATATTACTTTTGGCTCTGTAATTTTGGTCACATTAATACAAAGATATCACGTTGCTACTGTTACATGCATTGTCTGGTTTAGTTTCCATTTAAGTTTCTATCTCTTCCTGCACCCTGCTAGGGAGGAAGGGCCCTCCTCTTTAGCACGGACTGCAACGGTTAAGGTAGATGTACTATATTTATTATTTGCTTTATGTATTGGTGGAAGTGTTGTTGTTGTTGTTATGGATGTGAGTGGATCTGCTTCATTTTCAATATTATTATGTTGTTACACAAATGTGATTAGAGATACCAGCTGGGTAATTGTTGTGTGACGCGTGTTGAGCCGTACTTTTGCCCAAATTTCACGATATTTATCACACCATTATATGTTTTTACCTGGTGTTTTTTTCCTTTTTAAATAATGATTAGAGGCATTTAGAAATATTAATTATTAAATTATAAATTATCGTTATTAATTAATTTGAAAAGTGTTTTGTGTCATAGTTTCATTAATAAATGCCTTCTTGGTGGCAGGTGTATCAATCCAAGCAGGAATTCGAATATCATTTGAAGCGGGTGGTAGATTAGATCAGTGTTGAAGAAATATTGTATGCTAGTCATGGTTTTGTTTTCATAATGTACTGGTATTGTATTTTGTTCAGGACTCATTTTCTTTCATCATGTACTGGCATAATATATAATTTGTAAGTGAATCAACTGGTTACATATTCAATGTTTTTGGTTAGAGGTATGGAGACCTCTTCAAGCATAAGGAGATAAGAATGTTCGAGTTCGGTTGGCCTACACACAAGAGTACCAATGGTAATACATAATGAGAGTGAGCAGGCAAAGGCATGGAGTACAATATACAGTGAAGATACTAAGAAACATTCTATTCCAGTAATAACAACTTGGCAACTCAATGAGCGCATGTATAGTGAATTTCAAGGATTCAATAAACAAGAGACAACTTATATATTTGGAAAGGAAAATATCCATCAATGACGTCGTAGTTATGATATCCCTCCTCCAAATGGTGAGAGCCTTGAGATGTATGTAGAACGAGCTGTTGCCTACTTCAAAGAACATATTGTGCCTCAACTTCATTGTGGGAAAAACGTGTTGATTGCTGCTCATGGAAATTATTTGCGGTCTATAATAAGGTATCTGGACAAGTTATATTCTCAGGAGGTTATAATTCTAGAGAAATCCACTGGAATCGCCATGCTTTATACCTTCAAGGAAGGTCGCGGATGTTCAAAAGAAGTGAGAAGCTTTTGTCGTGGATTGAAGGAATATATGTGTCCACATCTGAATAAGAAATGGACAACCCTGTTGTCGATTAGGGAAACTCACTGTTTAATAAGAAGCCCAATTTTGCGAAGGAAATAGCTCAACTTTTATTCGCAGAATGGTATTACTAGTTTTGTCTCTGTTTATCGACAATTAAAAGTAATGAATTGCTGATTGTGGGAGTTGTTATATTTGGTTGTGTGGAAATTTTCTTGTGTGGATGATGGAAAATATGATTTTAGCAGAGGGTGATACAATAGAAGTGAAAATTTCCGCCCTTCCAAAAGGGACATATGTCAAACTGCAGCCCCATACAAAGGATTTTCTCGACATATCTAATCCTAAAGCAGTGTTGGAGACTAGTTTGAGGAACTTCTCCTGCTTGATCACAGGTGATAGCATCATGGTAACTTATAGCAACAAGAAATACTATATAGACATAGTCAAGGCAAAACTAGCTTCTACCATAACTATTATTGAGACAGATTGTGAGGTGGATTTTTCTCCTCCTCTTGATTACAAAGAACCAGAAAGAGTTCCAGCCAAACCTACTCCTTCTACAAGCACAACGACATCTCAAAAGGAATCGAAGGATGTGGAAGAACCGAAATTTAGTTATTTTACTGGAGTTGGAAGGCGTTTGGATGAGAAACTTCCTCTGGGAGGTCAGAAACAATATCCCATCTCACAAACAACAAAACATCGGGGCCTGGTTCTTCTTTGGGCACTTCACAACGCTATCCTTCAGGAAAGCTTGTATTTGGCTCAGTCACGGGTAATATTCTGGCGGATTCTTCTGATGATTCTAAGGCAACTGTGAAGGAGGTCAAACAAGAGAGTGTATCCATGAATGTGTGGTGACAATGAATGCGTAGTCTGCCTGTTTGTTGCAACGAAAATTGTAATCTCAGATTGAAGCTTGTCGAACGTGCGTTGTCTCTGCCAGCAAGGCGTGATGATCAAAGTCTTCTAGATGCCAGATCAACCCAAATCAAACTTGAATTGGGAAGAAAAAATTCTCATTCCGATTTTTCCCAAGTTATATTAACCTAAATCCTAATTTTGTATCCTAGGCAAAAGTCGACTCTTAATTAGAGCAGCTCCACTGCTATAAAACGTGGGGCTGCACACTATGATATATAGAGTAAATTTAATTTCTCAGATGCAGAGAATTAGGAATTAGGTAGTCCGTCAATTAGATAGAGGGAATCTAGGATCAATTAATTTCTCAGATGTAGAGGCGGAGTTAGTCCGGTAATTAGACAGAGCGTAATTTCTCAAATGTGAAGTCGAATTTTTGAGATGTGGAATTGGTATCGAGTTGCAGAGAAATGAGGAATTGTTGTGTGTAAACCTGAATCATTGTGCCTGATTTATGTAATCGATTTCTCAATGTTGTTTTAAATATTTGTATAAATCGCCTTCATGTTGTGAGCAGTAGCATTGTCGCCATGATCCATTTTGAATTCTGTATTTGATGTTTTAAATCTCTCCTCGGTTGCAGTAAGCAGGCTTACTCCAGGCGTGGGAGGGCCCACCACCTCTGGAGTTAAGCTTGATCAATTAGCATAGGCTAATTAGATGTGTGCGATTTTAATATTTCATGTTTCTGTGTGAATGTGTGGTTCAATCTCAAAGCATTTCAGTCATCTTCGTATTGTGAAAATTAATTGACTAAAAAATTATTAGTCATTACATAACTGGTGTTTGAGAACTATAATATAACGTTATGCTCTATTCCTCTTAAATAGAATGTAATGGGAGCATATGAATACAATGATTTCTCACTGATTAGAATTAGAACATATTTCAGTGCTTTGAATTTGGCTATGTAATGAGAATATATTTTAATACTTCGAATTTGAATCTGGAATTAGAACATATTTTAATAGTTCGAATTCGAATATGGAATGAGAACATAATTTAATGCTATGAGTTAGAGTTTGGTTTGCATTACATAATATCTTTGAATGTTTGCAGGTTAATGCTCATTCGATTTGTTTATATGCATCGCGAGACTTTGCTTAATAGTTAGATTTATTTTTAATTTGAATCCTTCTTGTTTTTGTAGTGTAATCATTTCCTTATAAGAGCAAGTTTGAGTGCAAATTTGATTGTGCAGGTAGAAAGATCAATTCAAATGCACATGATTTAGTTACATGATTTGATTTTGAAGAGTGAGCTTGTGTTATTGAATGATTCATTTCATTTAGATTAAAGCCTTTGAATTAAAGGTTTCTCGTAGATTATTTGCAATGAAATTTTTAATAGGATCTTTTAGATGTTATTTTACATGAAGTTGAGTGGATTTCTTCTAGAGATAGTTAGAACTGTGTTTTGTTAATTGGGTTCTTGAGTTTGTACTTCTAGTAGTTTCAGGTGTGAGTTACCATTAGAATAATGTGTGTGTCTTTTTGCTTATCTCAAGATTAGTTTTAAGTGTTAATGAGAGGAATAAATAGATCAAGGTTTTCAAGGTATCATTGGAGATTTAAAAAGTAGAATTCGAGTGTGAGAATGATTTAGAATTTCTTTGTATAGTCTTACAATTTAATTGCAGTATGGAGTTTTCTTGATAAAATTAGTTAAGTAGGTTTCCTTTTCAAGATTGTTTATTTGCCAGCAAAGGTGTGTTTCATTCCATACCTAGTTTATCATTACAAAGGAATATATTTATACTCTGACCATTAAGCTGAGCCAATACGTAGTACAACTCGCGTTTACAACTCCCAGATTGATAATTAATATTGAGAGGTTTAATTCGAAAATTAAGCCGACCAACAACGCGCTAGGTACAGTTAATTGAGGCATGATTACATTCATATAGATTGTTTTTTTCCTGCATGAGTGATTTATTTCAGCAATTGATTCAACAATGGTTCCTCTTTATTTTGATTTTCTTCTGGTTTGATGTATCGGCACAAACAGTGCAACTGTAATTGAAATAAAAGACGTCCCTGGATTGATAATTTATGTGTATTGTCTTAGTCATTTAACATTGATTAATACAATACAACATTTTGGCACCGTTGCCGGGGATGGCAGTGACGATCCAATCAACCAGAATTGTTTGTTTGATGATAGAGTGCTCCTAGTCTGCAATTGTTGGGTGGTAAGACAAGAGGTAAGAACCTCCACATCACTCTAACATACATGGGCGGGCTGACCATTGCTACACTAGGGCACTTAGAAGTGTAAGTTTCGGATGTTTTCCTTAGTGTGTCTTCAGCTACACAATTGTTGGGCGGTAAGACGAGAGGTAAGAACCTGTGCATCGTTCTAACATACCTGGGCGGGCTCACCATTGTCTCATGGGACACTTAGAAGTGTGAATTTTTTGGGTGTTTTCTTCAGTGTGTCTTCAACTATACAGTTGCTGGGTGGTGAGACGAGAGGTAAGAACCTGCACATCGCTCTAAAATACTTAGGCAGCCTCACCGCTGTACAAACTAAAGCACTTGTAGGAAGGATTGATACACATAGGGTCCATGTGCGACAGCAGGACAATAGATAAATCACCAACACCCCCCACTCTAACTAACTACAAGAAAGACGAGTCGTAAAAAGGAAAAGAAGAGTGCATACTTGGGAAGAAAGACATTCTTTGGAGAGCTGATCTCAAAAGTGGAAAAGGAACAGTCTACTTCATACAGAGACAATAGGAAGACGAGACCACATAAACCTGCTACTATATCGAAGCCTGAGGCATCGGTACCTTCCGTGTCTAGACCTCATCACCCTTCAAACAACATATCCACTCCTGATATCAAGACTCCATATCTGAAATAGTAGTGGAAAGTCATTGATCAAAATCTGAAAATTAAAGGACAAGGGGAGACCAATGGGGAGCATCAGGGGCCTGAGGAACAACATTTAGTTGAACATCATTTAGATGCGGGTAGTGTAGTGAAACAACTAGTATTGGAACAACCTGATCCTTTATTTATTTGTTAATCCCCTGCATATTTCGAGGATAGTTCATCCCATCAGGAAGGATCAGCCATGGGGGACGAGAATATTAAGACAGATGGTTATGTTACTTTTGAATTCTCAATAGTGGCGACACGGGATGAAGCTCCTATGAAAAACATTCCTTTATCATATCTACCGTCCTTTCAAGGGATGGTTGTTGAAGATTTTGATACCTTTATGTTCGAGTTCGATGTGCTATGTAGGAGTTATGACTACACTTCAGACGCCGAGAAGCTGAAATTGTTTCCTACTACTCTAAAGGGGGAAACATTAAGATGGTTCATGAGATTGGGTGCTGTCACGATCCGAACATGGAATGACATGAGATAGGCCTTCCTCTTTATGTATCAAGATTACTATCAAACCAGGGACTTGAAGGAAGAGATCTTTAGAATTGCACAGAAGGAGGAGGAGAGCTTGGAAGAATACATGGAACGATTCCATTATAATTTACAAAGGTCTAAGTTTAGTAACTTAACCCCGAAAATCTTGAAACCTATCTTCTTAAGAGGTATAATAGAAGACTTTCTGGAGCGTTTGAATCTATTGGGAAAAGGAGACTTATCGCAAGAACCGTTTGAAGAAATAATGAAGCTCTGTTTGTAGAGTTCAAGAGGATTGGTCAAGGGGAGAAGTTCAGTCTGAGACCCTTCAGTTTGCATACAGAAGTCCACAAGTGGAGGATTAACCAGAGCAGAGATCAGGAATCTATTTGAGGATTTTAAAACCAACCCCCTCATTACTCTCTCTACTTAGATCACTACGGTACAAGTTAATAAAGAAGAAGCAGAAGCTGAAGCAGCTTTGGAAATATTCTGTCCTCGATGAAAAAAGAAACATTTAGAAAGAGAATGTGGAGTGAATAGCACCAGCTTGTGCAACATCTGTGAGTTGGCACATTCTACTATTCAGTGCCTAGAACTACCCAAACTGAAAGTAGTACTTTAAGAATCAAGCGAGGATGTCCAGTCTTCCTACTTCATCGGATCAAAGAGACCATGGCAGCCACGACCTACAGGTATGCCTCCAGATTTTTCCTCTTTTAATCCTTGGAATAATTTTTATAATAGTCAGCAATTTCCATGGTCGTATCCTACTCCTTCCTCAACACAATTTCCTTCACCATGGAACCAGTGGCCTTCCCCTCCACCAATGCAATATCCTGCATCGCAATCTCATCCTTGGAGTCAGAACTAGAGAGGTAATGGCCAAGGTCTAGTGCCCCCTGCACTGCCAATGCAACAACAATTACAACTACCTCCTCTTCAAACTCCTGCATCTCCTGTCCGACCCCAATTACCTGCGCAACCTAACCCCAATTCGAATAATAAGTCAGCTCAGAGAATAAACGCCCTAGTTACTTTCCAGGCTTATATTATCACTCCTATTGGGCTTAACGAGGTTCAACTTTGGTCGAGAAAAGTAATCAGACCTGAACATACTCCCATTATTACCAAGGAAGAATGTGAGTCACTTAGAAAGGATATAGTCGATTCTAAAACAGTCGTTACACCTGTAACAATTGATACAACACCTGTTGTTACACCTGTAGTAGCCAGCTCGGGAAAGCCTGTTGTTTCTACATCAGCCAAACTGAGAAGGGTTGGTGCATCTGTGACAGCTGACTCAGCTGTTAAAATTCAGGATCCTCCGTACCCTCAACGATTAATTGAAACCGAGCCAGCCTCACAAACTGAATCTAAGTTCCTCAAGGAATTACATAATTTGTATGTGCAGATTCCACTATTACAATCTCTTAAGGAAGTACCTATCTATGCCAAAACAGTGAGAGATCTGTGTGTTAAAAATCTTGGAAGGAAACCGAAAGACCCTGCTACTATCCATGTTATGGGGAAACTGTCTGAACTTATGATTGATCAGCCTTTGTTGACTAAATATAATGATCCAGGGAATCCTAAAGTGACTGTCCATATTGATGACCAGGCCATAACTAACACTATGATTGATTTAGGGGCATCCATTAATGTAATGACCAAAGATATTTTTATCTCCCTAGGACTTCATGGACTCGGACCTACACCTACAGTGCTTGAATTAGCAGATAGGTCCCGTTTCAAGCCTGAGGGAATGATATAAGATGTGGTGATCATTGTAGCTTCTTGGAATTACCCGGCTGATTTTCTCATTTTACAAACCAAATTCATCCTGGGGGGTCATCCTTTAATCTTAGGGAGACCGTGGCTAGCCATTGCAGATGCATATATAGGATGTAGATTTGGATCTATGGTGATCTCCAATGGGCAGGCCACTAAGAACCTGAACCTTTAACCCCCAACGAAACCACATATGGATGTGAATAGTCCCTGGTGGGATGAATTTGAACCTGAATCTGATTTTTCCCTACCTCTCCTCACGCTTGGAAAAGCACAATACTTTAAGGATGAAACAGAGGATGACATTATTAATGGTTTTATTAGAAATTCACTCTCTGTTGCCTTTATTAAATATCAGGGGAAAGAAGATGAGGTAGATGATGCAATTATTGAACATTTGAAAACTACTATGCATATTGCAGCAGTCCTATTGAAATTGAGCCAGGGAAGTACTTAAAAATTAATCCTAACTTCATTGCTGAACATAACAAATTGCTGATACAACTGTTACAGAAATATAAAAAGGCATTTGCATGGGACTATACTGATTTGAAAGGAATCCATCCTGGCTTATGCACTCACCGCATCTACCTTAAAGAGGCTTGCAAACCAGTTAGACAACTGCAGCGCCAAATGAATCCTGCACTTAAGGAGATAGTGAAAGAGGAATTACAGAAACTCCTTAATGCTAATTTCATCTACCCCATTTTTGATAGTTAGTGGGTATCTCCGCTTATCATTGTTCCGAAAAAGAACGGCAAGTTGAGAGTCTGTGTAGACTATATAGAAATTAACAAGGCCACCCAAAATGACCATTTCCCTTTACCATTCATTAACCAGGTCCTGGATACTCTCTTTGGGATTTTTTTTTTTCATTCCTAGATGGATTCAACTGCTATAATCAAATATAGATTTCCCCAGAAGACCAACACAAGACAACCTTTACCTGCCCGTGGGGTACCTTTGCATACAGGGTCCTTCATTTTGGCCTTTGCAATGCACCAACAACTTTTCAAAGGGAAATATTGGGTATATTTTTGGATCTCTTGAATGACTGTCTCGAAATTTTCAAGGATGACTTTACACCCTATGGGGATGCCTTTGAAACAACATTATTTAATTTGGAAAAGGTATTGGAACATTGTGAATAAAATAATGTTGCTTTGAGCACAGAGAAATGCCACATGATGATGACTGAGGGGATTGTGCTGGGACATTTAATTTCGGCAGATGGAATCAAGGTAGACCTTGCAAAAAATTGAGGTAATCTCGAGAATCCTAACTCCTAGAACTCAAAAAGAGGTATGCAGTTTTTTGGGACATGTAGGGTACTGCAGGAGATTTATAGATTTTTTTTCAAAGATTGCATCTCCTCTATTTTCTTTGCTTATGAAAGATGCAGAATTTGTGGTGAACAAGGAAGTGTGAGCAAGCCTTTTTGAAGTTAAAAAACTATGTAACAAAAACACCTGTTTTGCGAAGACCAAACTAGAGACTGCCATTCCATATCGCTACGGATGCATCTGACACAGCTGTGGGTGCTGTTTTGGGGCAGCTGGAGGAAAAGAAACCTTATGTCATTTACTACATCAACAAGAATTTAACTCTAGCTGAACTCAACTATATAGTGACTAAGAAGGAATTCCTAGCAATAGTGCATGCTATCAACAAATTTTGGCACTACATAACTGGGTATCAAGTATTTGTACACACTGACCATGTTGCAATTTGATTCTTAATGATAAACCTGTTACCAATGGTAGAGTTACACAATGGTTATTTCCGTTACAGAAATTTGATATCACTATTTTAAATAAACCTGGAAAAGATAATGTGCCTGCTGATTTTCTTTCTAGATTAAATATAGGTGATGACTGCACTCCCGCTGAGGATTATTTTCTAGATGAATATATTTTTTCCATATCTACTCACTCACCGTGGTGTGCAGATATAGCCAATTATCTTGGTGCAGGAAAATTCCCACACCATTTATCTTCCAAAGAAAAGAGGAAGATCATACAACAAAGTGCTACCTACTCCTGGATAGAGGGCAATCTCTATCACACCGGATAAAACTTTCAATTTGATGTTGTGTTGGAGAAGATGAGGTTTTTGATATCTTGAAAGCTTTTCATGAGGAACCCTGTGGAGGGCACTTCGCTGAAAAAAGGATGGGATATAAAGTACTCTGAATAGGGTACTACTGGCCAACTATATTCTAGGATGCCAAGAAGTTTGTGAAGGGATGTGATAGCTGTCAAAGGATGGGCTAGTCTTTGAAATCAGATGAGATGTCGTTACAGCCTCAGATAGTGATAGATCCATTTGAGAAATGGGCCCTGAATTTTGTAGGTTTGATTAATCCTTCTTCACAGCAAATATCATACATATTGGTCTGCATCGACAATGTCACAAACTGGGTTGAAGCGAAGGCACTAACTAGAGCTACAGAGTAGGCCGTTTCAGACTTCCTGTTTGAATATATCTTTGTTCACTTTAGGATACCCAGGGTGATAGTGACGGATGGAGGGCCCCAATTCACATATCATTTGATCTAGAAGTTGGTTGAGAAGTATGGAATTCATCACAGGATCACTCCACCTTATCACCCACAAGAAAATGGTCAAGTGGAGAGCACCAATAAAGTCATTGAGGGAATATTAACAAAAACAGTAGCCAGCCACTGAAGAAATTGGGCCAAAAAACTCCTAGAGGTGTTGTGGGCTTACTGAACAACATGGAGTAATACTACAGGCTTCTCACCATATCAATTAGTGTATGGTAAGAATCCTTTATTCCCCATAGAATTCGAAATAAAGACATTGAGAACAACATTGCAAGTCAATCTGGATTTAAGCATAGCACAAAGACAAAGACTAAACCATATCAATGAGTTGGAAGAGAAATGACTGGCTGCCATTCAGCAGACAGAGATCATTCAGTAGCAAAGAGGTGATGGCATGAAAGGTTCATCAAGAAGAAGAAATTTCAGAAGGGTGATTGAGTTCTCTTGTATGATTCAATATTCAAGGATTTCAAAGGCAAGCTCCGCACCAGAGGGCTAGGTCCTTACAAAGTAGACACGGTCTTTGACAATGGGATTGTACAATTGGTTACCATTGATAGTGCCAAGACACCGTTACAGGTTAATGGGCCCTGTCTAAGGTTATATCATCAACTTGCTTCGAAGGAATCATTTGTTAACATTGTCGCGGACTCTGATCTTTATGTTACAACAACAGGGAAATGTTCTCCTGTGCAGCCTGGAATTTGAAATTCCAATAAGTGCAGCAACTGAAAACCACTCATGTGGCCGTTGTTACACCTGTTTAATATATATATATATATATATATATATATATATATATATAATATGATTGTGAAAACCTCTTTTCGGGGTGTAGTCAGACAATTTGTAACAGTTGAAAACCACTTCTGTGGCGGCTGTTACACCCAGTTTTTTTCCCCTTTTCCAAAAAATCATCTTTCCTTCTCGATATATTTTACAAGATGATGGTAATTATTTGTTTCTTTTATGTATCTATTTTTCCTAATCATCATGTTTTCTGAAGAATAACACAAAGGTTGTCTTGGTTGCTACACATGTAATAGCCGAAAACCATGAATAATGTTTCCTATTTCGTCGCATGCAACAATAATTACAACAGTCAATTGTGACCACCACGATCACTAGAAGTAGTTACTCCATCAATTCAAATTCCTCCTCCACATCGTTTCAGGTAGGTCATTCAAAAAGGTAACATCATCATTTAATAGTTTGGTGATTAATGGCAAGTGTTGATATTCCCGTGACGTTCGTGGGCGACCGTCACCATTAAAGCACGGGGGGGTTGGGGGGGGGGGAATAAATCTTGTAATCATTGCAAGAAATATATAGCCATGAAACCTTTATTAACCCTACATGCCTCAAATTAAATAACACGATAGCTAATTATGACCAAATCTGAACGGAAAAGGAATTTGTACTTAAAGCCCAGTATTTTCGATAATTATACATTTATGTAGGAATGTGTGAAGTACAATTTGGTAATTCGCAAATCCTGTCACCTCCCATCACCTTCCTTAGCTGAAGTCTTGCATCCTTGTCTGAAACTCTTCATTCGGGATAAACAGAGTAGGGTGTTGAGAGGAAACAAGTAGTGTATCAATATTATGGTTGGTTGAGGTTAAGGAGTGATTAAGAATAACAACAATATGGGAGGATTAGCAGTAAGACATGAGCCAGACTCCATGGAAGCTTTGCAGAAATGTCCAGAAGCTTAGTGGATTGAATATTTTCAGAAATTGGAAGGCTCGGACGAGGCTATTGCAATCGAATTTGCTCAGAATTTGAATAACCAGTAGACCTGAGTCAGGGACTTGCAAATTGAAGTGACAGAAGAAGTGATTTCCCGAGTGACCACATTGCCAGCAGAAGGAAGGAGATGGTTTAATAGGAAAATTAATGACCCTTCTTTGAAGGAAGATTTTCTTGAAGGAGAGGAAAGGCTGGAAAATGAGGGAAGAGGAGTTGACGGATTATCACTCCCCTAGCCATGGGAATATTTCGCCCTAGGTTTAATCAGGTACATTAATTGCGAGGGAAGATCCACAATCGTCTTCAATTACCACTTCCCTCTGCTTAATCATCTTCGGCACTAGCAGAAGATCAACCTCCCATTTTTCCTATTGGGAAACATTAAGCATATGGCGGCGACGGTGAAGACAACAACACATCCTGAAGCATGTGTGACCAATCATGGACTTATTAAATTGAACGTGTTGGATGCCCTAAGCCAGCAGGGAAGGAGTTGGGAAGAATTTAAGAGAAAAAGGCCTAGGACAAGCCGGAGAAAACATGTCGTGACTTCGAAAGGAAGTCATGCAGAAGATGAAGCCCAGACTCAGCCCCTTAGGGTCAGAATTGGAAAAGAACCCACTGACGAGCCAATTGGGGACATACAACCAAAACAGAGGGTGAGAGTTAGCTTGCCAACAAAACCATTTCCCACAGCTGAAAAGTAGAAAAAAAGCAGAAAGAAGAAGAAGGATCAGAAGAAGAAGAAAGAGAACCCTCCTAGTCAGGTAAGGATGAAACTCATGTTCTGCTTTTAGAACTTGAAAATTTAAGAAAGGAAAATGAATAGTTGAAGTAAATATTAGTTTAGGGGAAGGAAAACCTAGCCTAATGGAAACAGAAACAGAACTTCGGGAGACTGTCCCACAAGAACCTATTAAGGATATTGCTGTCACACAAGAACCAACAGTTAAAGCAGAGCCTCCCATAGTAATTTACCTAGAGGCTGATACACAAGAACATGTGGAGGCCACTGCTGTTACAGAAGAACCAGCAGTGGGAACAGAGGCTAGCCTAGGCAAAAATGAAGGGGTTGACACACAAGAACTCACTGATGAAGCTGTTGTTACACAAGAACCAACAGTAGAGGTGGAGCAGACCCATCCAACAGCGGTTGTTACACCCAATATTAATGTTGATTATGACTACAGAGGAATGCCGGGTCTCGTCACAGGATGGATTTCTGAGAAAATTTTGTTGATTTCTAAATTGTAGAAGTGGAAACATGAAGAAATCTCCCTTAAGTCCCTTTGGGAGGGGGTGATATCATTGAAATAACATCAGAAGGAGATAAATTCTTTACAGGAAAAATGGATGAAAGAAGAGTTTAAGAAAGGTTGGGAAGAGTGTAAGCAGAAGGAAGCCGTAAAGAAGCAGAAGGAACATCTGCTGTTGTTGCAGCAACAGGTTCAAGATCTGACTGTGGATAAGAAAAAACTCCATGAGCTTGTCCTCAATTTGTTTGGGTGCAGAAGACCTTCCCCATCCTACCCCATTTTCCTATGGGAACACTATTACCTGTTTCAGTTAAAAGTCGTCATGGAGAATATACCTTATATGGGTTCTTCCACTAGCACATTTTTAGATGTCTTTCGTGCTTCTGATTTTGATGAGCAAAGCCTGCTGTGTGAATGATTTTTGCATAATATCATTTGTGAACACACTAGTATGAAAATGGTGGTAACTATATTCTCCTACATGGTGGATTTGTAGTTACAAGCCTTTGTGTCATTTATGAGGAATCAGATTGAGTGGCATCTATCCACCAAATCTATGGATGCCAATGAAGAAAAGACAACATTATGGATCCGGGTTGAACCAAGATGGGTCGTCGAGTTAAGGCAGGAATTTAGAAAGATTCTGAGCACTCCTGGGATAAGGGAACATGCTGCCACTTACAGAAGGAGGATTGTGAACTTTTGCCTTAAATCAGTTTTCATTAATGAAGAGTCAAGCCTTGAATAGGTGTTTGAAGCATACAAAATCCAACAGTGTTGAGCTATTGGAAGGGGACCCATTTGCATTTCATAACTTTGTGGTAACTGTCACACATGTACCAACATATGCCCAGATAATACAGACCCTTGTCGCTTCCTGGATTGGGCTAAGATTTAAATTCCCTTTGATTTGGATACCAATTGAATATTACTAGATTCATTATGAACTAAGCAGGTATGAAGCAGGGTCTTGGGTACAACAACTAATGGCTACTCAAGGGCATAGGTCTCCATATAAAGATACAACCGAAACTTATGACCTCACTGCCCTGCACTGAAGATATTCTCATGGGAGATGATATTTTGCATGAGGACATGCAAGTGCTTCAACTGGGGGGAGATGTTGGGTGCCAGTTTTGTACTTATTTCCTACATTTGTTTTCCCCATTGTTAACTTGTGACTACAACCATTGGGACTATCTTTGCCTCTTTTCCTGATTTTCTATCTTAAACAATGATCTTTTACCTTATTTTCATTATCTTGTTGTTTCATTGATTATTATGATGTATCGTTTCTTTTTTCTATGACTAACTGGGATAAATGTTGGAAGAAGTTCTCTGGTCTTTTGTTGTCCTTCCAAATTTTTTTCTTAGCAAAAAATATCTAGGGCATGAGGCATACATAAGCAGTGAAAGTGTGTTGTTACAGTGAGCTGTTACACCACGATGTTGTTACATCACGGTGTTGTTACAGACCCGCTATATAAACTATTGTTACAACTGTAATACTAACTGGACATTGTCAAATTTTGGATGCCGACCTGTCTGCAATTGTTGTTACACTACAATTGTCATTTTCCAAGGATAGTTGTAGAAGTCATTACATATTTTATTTTAGGATGACAAATTTAGGGCAGTTTTGATTGTAATCTATATTTTTCCAGTCATAATTTTTATTAAGAAGTTGTTGTAACTATATGTATCTTATTTTGATCAGCATGAGAATCGTAAGATTCTCATGACTGATCTGTTCCTCGTTTTTTGAACATGTAACCATTATATCACTCTCGACCCTGGAAGTCAAGGGGTTAGTGAAGAATAATATTACTTTTGGCTTGTAATTTTGGTCACATTAATACAAAGATATCACGTTGCTGCTGTTACATGCATTGCTTGGTTTAGTTTCCATTTAAGTTTCAATCTCTTCCTACGCCCTGCTAGGAGGAAAGGCCCTCCTCTTTAGCAGGGACTGCAGTTGTTAAGGTAGTTGTACTATATTTCTTATTTTCTTTATGTATTTGTGGAAGTGTTGTTGTTGATGTTCTGGCTGTGAGTAGATCTGCTTCAATTTCAATATTATTATGCTGTTACACAAATGTGATTAGAGATACCAGCTGGGTAATTGTTTTGTGGCACACTAGGTACAATTAATTGAGGCATGATTACATTCCTATAGATTGATTTTTCTTGCATGAGTGATTTATTTCAACAATTGATTCAACAACGATTCCTCTTTATTTTGATTTGCTTCTGGTTTGATGTATTGGCACAGACAGTGCAACTGTCATTGAAATAAAAGACGTCCTTGGATTGATAATTTATGTGTACCATCTTAGTCAATTAATAGTGATTAATACAGTCCAATACTCTGCCCACTTGGCTTGAAATTGCCCCCTACTGGAGATCTCTGCTTGAGTGGATGCCTCCACTTGATATCCTCTTTGCTTCTCTAATTGTGGTTACTCCACAAATTTCTGAGGCTTCTTCTAAGGTTGCATGTTGAGAGGTAATTCATGCTCCATCGAAACCACCAAGTCTCTAACCTTTTCCTTGCACCTCAAAGATTTGCATGCATCAGGTACCTCAAGCTCATATAGGTTCTTGACTCACACGTTGATCTGCTTCACCTGTCCCACGACGATGTGTCTAAGGAAAACCTTTCATGTGCTAAATATCACATCGTAGCCACGATATTCCAATATCACTACAAAAACAATATTCTTCTTTAGTCCTGGAACAAAAAATGCATCTATGAGTCTAAGAGGGGAGCCATACTCCCTCTGAAAGGTAACAGTACCAATACCGGTTGCGCTATACCTCCCATCATCTCCAAACTCTATGTTTTGCTTGAGGTTTTCCTCGTCCGATTCACTGAAGAGATATTTATTCCCCATCATATGGAATGAGGCACTGCTGTCAAGATACCATATGAATCCCATTATAGTGATTTCCATGCATGCAATGAGAGTGAAATAAAGTTCAAACTGTGAAGTTAGAGCTTCACCTACTGCTGTAACTATAGGCTCTGTTATGAAACCAGCTCATAAAATAGAAGAAAAGAAAGATAAAATACTTATAAATCAACCTCTTCGAGGGGGTAACCTCCTTTACATTACATAAATGAAAAATTATTGGATGATTCAAATGACAAAACCTCCTTTCTATATATAGGAGTCTATGGGGTCACAATATAATCCTAGCCAACCTAACAATAATAATGTAAGGGCACAATAATAACAATATGGGGACTACAGGGGTACAACAATAATAATTAGGGGGATACACTAACAACAATAAAGGACTACAATATATATATAGGGACTTAACATGCCTCTCTCCTTCAAAAAAGAGTTGTCTTCAACCCTTGATTATTTCTGGATGCTTATGTATAAAATTATCATCCTCCCATGTGGAATCTTCAGTGGGTAATTTATTCCACTTGATGAGATACTCTGAAATTGATCGATTTCGTAGCTGTCAAGTTCTTGTTTCCGTGACTGCTTCAGGTTCCAATATGATTTTTCCTTCCTCATCAAGTTCTAGCAATATTGTTTGAACCTGAAGTTTGTCACCTATAACCTTCTTTAAGCATGAAACATGGAAAACTGGGTGCACTCAGGAAGAAGCAGGAAGCTCCAATTTTTATGCCATAGTACCAATATTTTGTAGCACCTTGTAAGGACCATAGTGCTTTGGTGATAATTTATTATCCTTCTTAGCTTGCTTGAGGGACACTTATTTATATGGTTGTAGCAGTAAAAATACCCATTTTCCTACATCAAAACTTCCCTCACTGCGATGTTGATCTACCTGTTGTTTCATTTGATTTTGTGCCAAATTTAGGTTATCCTTTAAGAGTTGGAGAACATGTTTTTGATGCTCGATGTGGTCTTGCACTGCTTGAACCTTAGAATTTTCTCTTAAAGATGATGTGATGGATGGTGGATGATATCCATAAAGTGCCATAAATGGGGTCATTTTTGCTGCAGTGTGGAAGGAAGTGTTATACCACCATTCAACCAGAGGTAACCACTTGACCCACTGTGTTTTTATATCATATACAAAGCAATGAAAATATCCTTCCAAACATTTGTTCACTATCTCAGTTTTCCCATCAGATTGAGGATAATAAGATAAGCTATGGAATAGTTGAGTACCCAAACAAGAAAATAATTTCGTCCAAAAATTTCCAGTGAAAATGGGATCTTTGTCGCTTACAATAATATTTGGGCTTTCATGTAGATTTTGAATTGTTTCCATAAATGCAGTAGCAACTGTACTCACTTTAAATGGACGATATAATGCACAAAATTATGCATAATTGGTAAGTCTATCAACTACCACCATGATGACATTCATTCCTTTGGACTTAGGTAAACCTGTGATAAAATCCATTGAAACCTCCTCCCAACGTTGACTTAGAATGGATAAAGGTTGTAGCAGACCTGGGGTCTTAATTGTCTCAACTTTATCTTGTTGGAAAAACAAACATTTCGCCACAAACTTTTGAATATCAGGTTTAAGGCCATCCCAAAAAAATTCTTCACCCTTTGGTAAGTTATTAAAAATTGTGAGTGTCCTCCTAAGGGAGAGATGTGTAATTCCAAAAGAATATTTTGTTTTAGTTGGAAATTCTTACAAATATATAAGTGATCTTTGTACCATAAGGAATCATTTTTCCAACTAAATGTATCAGATATACTGGGATCTTTTTGCAAATTTTGAATGAGTGTCCACACTTCTTTGTCATTCTTCGATTCCTCCCTTGCTTCAGTTATCAAATATGGTTGGATAATAGAAATGGCACAAATTAATGCTTCCACATCCTCATCCTTTCTTTAGAGTGCATCTGCAACAAAATTTAGCTTCCCTTTTTTGTAGATGATTTCAAAGTCATAACCCAACATCTTTGTGACCCATTTTTGTTGCTCTTTTGAAGATAGTCTTTGTTCCAAAAAGTATTTAAGACTATAATTATCAGTTTTTACCTTGAAGTGTCTTCCCATTAGGTAAGGTCTCCATTTCTTTAGTGCATGTCGTATTTCCAACCTTCCCTTCTCATTAATAGCTTTCTGTAAATACTTTCCTTTGATTGGATGGCTTTCAAAAGCAACGGGTCTTCCTTCTTGCGTTAGAACAACACCAATTCCATTTCTTGAGGCATCACATTCCACAATAAAGGTTTTTGTGAAATCTGGCATAGCTAAGACTGGTGCTTGGAACATTGCTTCTTTAAGATGTTCAAAGGCCTTAGTTTCTTCAGGAGTCCATTAAAATGCATCTTTCTTCAATAATGTTGTTATAGGTGTTTCTATTCTCCCATAATTCTAAAAAAAAATGTGATAATACCCTGTTAATCTAAGAAATCCTCGCAACTACTTTATAATTGTGGGGACTTTCCATTCCTTAATGGCTTTAATTTTGTTAGGGTCTACCTTAAGATCCTCATGAGATACAATATGACCAGGATATTCCACCTCTTGTACTCCAAAGAAACATTTGGAGGTTTTTGCATATAATTGTTTCTCCTCTAATGAGTTGGGTACCTATCAACATGTTGAACATGATCCTTCCAAGACCTATTTGTAGATTAGTATATCATCAAAAAATACTAACACAAATTATATAAGGAAGGGTTAGAAAATGGAATTCATCAACCCTTGGAAAGCATATAAGGTGCATTAGTAATTCCAAAAGGCACTAACCAAAATTCATAATGACCCTCATGAGTTCAAAATGTTGTTTCGAAATGTCTTAGTCTTCATTCTATTTATTATGATATCCTGAACGGAGATCCAACTTGGTGAAATAAATTTCTCCATGTAATTCATCCAATAATTCATCAATCACATGAATGGGAAATTTATCTTTAATAGTGAGCTTATTGAGCTCCCTATAATTCGGACACATGCGACATGATCCCATTAGGGGAATTTTGAGGTCTAAAATGGGCCTCCTAAGAAAAATGTACAACCCAAATAAACTTTATGAGAACCAATAGGATTCATGATGATGATGTCAATCCTGGGGGATGATTCACCATTTTTGGGGTAAAAAAGTAAAAATATTAAAAAATAATAAAATAATAAAACTACATTTTCAACTCATATTTTCAACTTATCTCCCTAAGGTTTTACTCAAATCTCGAGCTGGAGTACTTGTTGGATGAAAAATTTAATTCCTCACCCAATGAGTACCCATGTTGCATACTTTTGATGGACCCTGCTTCATGAAAAATGAGAAATGCATGAAAACATGTGATTGCAATCACATTTTTCATGTATTTCTCATTTTTCACATAGCAGAGTCCATCAAAAGTATGCAGCATGGGTACTCCTTGGATGGGGAATTAAATTTTGCATCCAACGAGTATTCTTGCTCGAAATTTGAGTAAAACCTTAGGGAGATAAGTTCAAAATACGAGTTGAAAAAATAGTTTTTTCTTTTTTCCCTCTAAAATTTGATGATGTGATCAAATTTTATTTTATTATTTCCACTATTAATTTATAAATTCCTTAGGAGGCCCATTTTATAATTTCCACTATGTTGAATTATACCAGCCTCTAGCAATTATGCAATCATACGTTCAATTTCACTCTATTAGACACAAGGATATATGTAAGGCTCGATGTTTGGAGGAACACTTCCTGGAATCAAATGAATAGCATGATCATGATCACAAATAGGTGGGATTCCCTTGGGAGTTTCAAACACCTTGGAATGATTGTCCAAGACTTTTTAGAGATCTGGAGAAATAGATGATTTTGATGTTGGAACTTCTAGTGAGCATAATTGTGCAATTATGCCTCGCTGTTCTTTCTTAGAAGCTTTGTCATGACATTAGAGCTTATTATCTTTCCTGGCTTCCTTGTGATACCCCACAATTCAACTTCCTTTCCTTTCGAAAAAAAATTTCTTGAAAATTTCTTGAAAATTAAAAGCTACCGTCCCCAAAGATTGTAACCATTGTACTCCTAGTACAACATCAGCACCACCCATTGGAATGGAAAGCATTGGACTATTCAATACATATTCCCCCATGGTTAGCTTGATATTATGGTACTTTCTAAAGAAATTTATAGTTCCTCCATTTCAAACCATCACTTGACACTTTGGTGTTGGGTATAAAAAGCAATTCAATTCCTTGGCTACCTAACAATGAATAAAATTATGGGTACTACCCAAATCAATCAACACTATTACTTTTTTATTCTTGATATTTTCTTCTATCTTGAGATTTTGAGGAGTGGTAATTCATGCCAATGCATTACAAGATATGGTTGGATTAATTTATTGTTTCTTTAGGGTTGGTTCCTGATGTATATCATCTTCTTTTGAAGTTTCTTGTTCATTTTCTTCCTCCTATTCACAATCTATGTAAAATAATTTCTTCTCAACACACCTATGAGCTTTAGTCTATTTGCTATCACAAATGTAGCAAAGCCCTTTTGCTCTTTTTTCTTCCAATTTTTGTGGTTTCAACCTTGTAGGTTTTGGAAGTATAGGAGTAGCAACAATTCCATCTTTATAGTTGTGAGTGGTAGGCTTCTTTGTCACCATAATTTTGTTTTCAATTTTTCCTGCCAACTTGAATGCCTTCTCCAATGAATTAGGTTCCCCAAGGCAAACCTCATGTTGGATGTTATCCTTTAAAGCCCCTATGAAGACATCAACCATGTGTTCCTCTAGAATATT
The DNA here is from genome assembly GCA_034641835.2 of Pinus albicaulis. Taxonomy (NCBI): domain Eukaryota; kingdom Viridiplantae; phylum Streptophyta; class Pinopsida; order Pinales; family Pinaceae; genus Pinus; species Pinus albicaulis. The sequence goes on from CM076579.1 coordinate 534,474,620, forward strand.
AGTTACCCTTATATTCAATTGGAAGTCCTCATTGTGCTCCACCATTGAACCCTTTTTTTTGAGATTTATCAATTGGCTAAAGAATGTGTTTCTCTTTTTATCCTCATAATGTGCTATCATTTCCTCTGTAAAAATTGACCAAGTGACAATTTTTTTACGAGAGAAAATCCATCAATAACATACAAATGTATTTTTTTCTAAATATAAAGTTGCAATACATACCTTTTGTGTGTTTTGCACATTATGGAGATCAAAATATTGCTCCATCTGTAGTATCCATGTTACGAGATCCTTGCCATCAAACTTCCTCATATCGATCTTTGGAATATGGTGGGTCTTCAATCCAATGTTAGCATTTATAAAATCATGATTAACATTTATTTTGTTCTCATCATGATTTTTTTCTACTACATTTTCGCCATTAGGAATAATTTCTTGTAGCAACTGTTAGTCATCAGTATTTTTCACTTGTTGGTGATGACTAGTTGTAACAGCCAAGTTTTCCAACAGCCGACCTAAAAATTTTTCAAATTTGCAAGCTGGGAAAACACCCATAAAACTTTTTCGCCCTCCTACTTTTCAGTCCGCCCATGTCGAGATGAAACCTCATTATCAAATCCTACCTAGCCTCAGCCATACTAGTCTGCCCATCAACTCCAAAGAGACAATCCAAATCTATTCAAACAGTCTCCCCTAAGTTAGGAAGTGGCGCTTTAAGGAATTTATCCCTTGGCAAACTATCCAAGAGCCAAAAACCTCCATCTGCTATAGGCTAGTCATAACAGACCTTCCTACTCTGCTAATGAAGTTGGTTACAGCCCTAGGTCGCACCACTAATACACCCTTAAGTCTCAGCAATACATAGACCATAAGTCAAGCTGTTTTTAGGTGTTTTACAGTGTTTGATGGATCTTTCAAGGACAGAAACATACCAGCATATCAGAAGACAATTTTTGGCTCCACATGAGAAGACAACTGCTTCTAAATGTGATCTTGAGCCTGAGATACAGCTACAAAGCAAAGAGTTTTTTATCAAGCTCATGCGACCACATTCAAAGCCTGAAATGACAGTAAAAGGAAAAGCAACACTGTCAAGGGGCTAATGATATGGCATGACTAAGAACCTCCTTCATCTATAAGCAGAGGGTTTGAAGACTGAAGAACCTCCTTCATCTATAAGTAGAGGGTTAAGAGCACCTCCTTCATCTACAAGCAAAAGGCCAAAGAGGTTGAAAGAATATCAGACATTTTGTCAAGTGAAAGGCCTCCTTCATTCATAAGCAGAGGGCCAAAGCAATGATCAATTCTAGAGTTTTCACTAACTGATAGACAAATTGTAAACATAATAGGAAACAGTTGAAACAAAGAAATGATGTAAAAGACAAAAAAGGAAAGCAGGGGTACCACTACAATCCAAGGAGTTAAACTTGTCCTTTATCAGGGTTTCTTTCAAAAAGGGCAGTCTGGAGCCCAAATAAAACAATTTTGTTGATGATTAAGGGACAGGTCATGACATAGGCCAATGATGATGATTATGTTTCAAAGGGTAATGATCTTCCAACTCATAAGGGAATGTCCTTAAAATTACTCATCATGGTTAACAAAGGAAAATTAGAGTTTATTTTTTCCCGAGAAAGGTACTGCATCTAAACACATTTATTGATAAAATGCAAGAAGGACCCTGACATGTTTTTCAGGTTCTGGAACCCACTAAAAGCAAAATATGCAGGTCACTGTCGCGAAGGAAGGCAGTTTCCTTATAAGAATAGGTCAAAGGCATTCTGCTGTTACATTTTGAATAGAGGAAAAGATTTTAGAAGAAAATGCCCTTCTGGATAGTCAGAGAACAGTAAAAGCTCGGGCAAATACAACGGAATGTCTGCACCCATAGTCAGGAGATGAGCTTAAAGCACACCTAACAATTAAATCAGTTTCACAATGAGCATTATCACCTTTAAAGCATCCAGAGCAGATACTTTAGTGTAAAGTTAAAAAGGGTAGATCCACCTCTTGCAAAAAGGCAAAGGTGCTTTATCAATCATTGGTATATTTTTGAGTGGTTTCTCCATGTTGAAAATGTCACCAAAGGTGTCAGCAGTGGCAGAGGTCATGTTTCAAACATGTGAACACAATCAATAGAGTTGACCTTTGCAATGGTTTATAGCTATTAAAACCGTTAAATTAGTACGCACAGACCTTTTACCAGCTCTTTTCAAATGTGGGCCCTTCATAACACGTTCAAAAAATCATTTGGTTTTCCTTTCAAAAGGACAAGGCAGTGGTTTAAAAGGAGAAGGCTTCCAAACCCTCTCAATTCACACTCAAAGGCATGTTGGCTTTTCACTTTCAAAGGAGTTAAGGACCGTTGAAAATTCATTTTGCAAACTCCAAAGCACAAGAAAAACTTCACCTTGCTGATCACTGGACCGGAGGAAAAAGTTGGAGCAAATTACACAGAGTTTTGGAGCTTTTTGGCCTGCACGACATGCCTGGAAAAGCGCGCGGCGCGTTTAGGCAGACTTTTTACAAAGGTTTCCACTGCTGCGCGGCGCGCTTATGGGCATTGGTCCTGTCGGCCCGACAGGTGACCCGACAACATTTCTTGCGCGACAATCTCTCCTTCAAACGCGCTGCGCCTATAACAAGCCTTTAAAACACCCTCAAATTGCTTCAAAGTGGCTCCAAATCGCAAGCCAAGATTGCAATGGTGTTTCAAGGTATTTTTTGTCTTGCCCCCCTTAAATTCAAACTACTAGACAGGGTTTTGAAGCAGTAAAGGCCGTGGTGTAAGTCAAGTTTTTTAAGTGAATATTTTGAAAAGAATAGCAGTTGATGGGAGTGAAATGTTAATCCTAGCTGCAAAGAGCTTAAAACTATCCTTAAATTGCTCAAACATCACATTTCTTTTCTAAAGCGGGTTGTCAAGCATTTGGGACATTTAAACTGCTGTGGCATAAAACCCATAACTCTGTCAACTGTATGTAACAAAGAAAATATGCTTGGGAGGTTTGATTTTTTGAGTTGTTGTAGTTTGTCATTAACCAGCAGTAAGCATAGCAAAGGTGGTGGTTTCCTATTGATGATTAAAAACCTCACAAACTGCCCTCAAACAACATTGAAAGAAGAAACACAGGGTTTTGAAAGGTGCAACTGTGGGTCTATATTCAAACAAAAATAGTCATTGTATGAGCATTTTTGACCTTTCAAAAGTCTCTTCTGTGTGTTGAAAAGACAAAAACAGTGTTTGAACTTTCATTCCATTAAGCAGATTCAGTGGGTGAAACTACCATTACATTTGGAGGTATTGTCAAACTTTGTCTGAGCAGCAGTGAATTATAAGGAGGGCAGTGCTTTGGTTGAGAGGAGTTTATTGTTGTTTGACTGCTATAGGTATTTTTTGTGATCACATCAAAAACATCAGAAGCTCTGTCACCTTATCCTATAACACGGTGACCTTTGACTGTGTATTTTCTTTTTGGTTGACTATGTGATGATTATTGCATCTACCTATTGATTGGCATACAAAGAAGAAAGAGCAGTGTTTTAAATTAAGAAGGTGTTTGCTTTTCCTTTCTCTAAAAAACAAGGCTGTCCTGTGTCCTCCAAAACACCAAAAGCTGGGTGACCTTACCATAAACTCATAAAATCATTTGACTGTGTTGACTGTGTGCTTATTCTTGAAACTGCTTGTCGGTTGGCATACAAAGAAAGGACAGTGTTTTGAAGGAGCAGGGATCTAATACCAAAGGAAACATTTTACACAACATTTGAAACCATTGTTACCTTGATCAAACAGTAAGTTGGCAGGGAAGGCAGAGTTTTGTTTAAAGAAGACATTTCAAAAAACTTTGAGGCAGTTTGGTGTTTTAGAAGCACATCTAGAATAAGATGCCTCTGAGGCATAGCTTGAGAGAGTAAAGGACCATTTGGAGAAGAATTTGGAGAGGGAAAACAGGGATTTAGAGCTTCAAAAGAGAATGACTGGGCATTACAAGAAGTTAATCAGTTTGCCCGACGCAAGTTAAAGACTGCCCAAGAAAAACTAAAGGAAGCTACAGGGAAGCGCCCGACACGGAAAGTGAAGAAAGACACATCATGACTCGAGATTTTGGCCACTGCTTCAGAACATATTGCTAAGAACCCTTGAGGGTCATACTCACCAATTTTGGGCAAATTTTGACATACTTTGGTTTTTTGGCATTTTTGAGTTTTTGGTCAAAACTCATGACATTCGCCATTTCAGTTTGGGGGATCGTCAAAGGAGGAGGATGGTATCATTGGATGCCATAATTTTGGGAGCACACACTCAGCGATTTTCAGGACATTTTGAGATCATTTTCTCCCCCGAAATGGCGAAAAATGCTCGCTTTTTGCACACTCTGCCCGTTCTATCAGCAGACTGTAATTTTTGGTTTTTTACACATAGGTTCAGTTTTGGAGGACTTCCAGGCATCAGATTGGGAAAATTTCAGTTGTTCCAGAAAGTAGACACTAAGATATTTTCAATGAGCTATCATGAGCCTCGTTTCAACATCAGGAAGGCTGCCAAATGTTACTAGCAATTCAAGAGACCTTTTGCTGATGTAAATTTTGAGTATTTTTGTAAAGTTTGAACCCTTAGAATCTGCTTTTTCCTCATGTGCGTTTAGATATTTTTGCACATGAGAAGTTATGAAAAGTCAATTTAATTCCCTTTTTTAGCATTTTTTAGATATTTTATGAGATATTTTGTGCCTTGGGCTTCGCAAAGCCTCAAGGACAAGTTTAGATATTTTGATTAGGCCAATGGGATAGCAAGTTGAACCATGAGGTTTTCCTCACTTTGGCCTATTTATTCCAAAGGCTTTCATTGTAAACAAGGCTGAACTTGATGATAGAAGCAATATATGGTCATATAAGCTTTGGAAGAAATACTTGTCTCATGCTTTTGGATTGCCTCTTGGATGTTCTGGGACGATGAAAGAGGATTGTTGTTGGATTCCATGACTTGGTAGAATGGTATAGTGTCTCTTTCTTTGTTTTGTCTTCTAGTTTTCATTCATGAATACATGTTTCTTGCTTGCTATAGATCAGTAGAGAACAAATTTGAGACATGCCCTTGAAGGCACCTCAAATTTCCTTTTTCTTCATAGCTTTCATGTTTTCCTCTTCCTTAGTCACATTAAATAATTCTTAACTTCTCTTTAATAACTTATGGATATTGTTGCTTAGTTTCATTCATAGTTCTATGCATGTTAAGTATGATTTACGGTACGCCCTGCTTACCTATGGCTAGCCATAGTTCCATCCATGAAATTTCTCTTTGACTGATTAGATTATCATTTTGTTGAACCAAGGAGGCCTAGTTTTGATCTAGCCCTTTGTCTAAGACTATGCAAATCTTGTTTTCAAAGTGCCCAATAACTTGAAGTACCGTGTTTAGGTGTTCCGGCATAGTGTTTTGAGTTGTTTGTCCGTCTTAAGTGTTTTCCCCAAAGTCTGATAGCCATTTCCCGAAGTTAGAGAGTTGTACTCCTCTATGCATGGCTTGAATGTTTATTTCTATGTATTGATTAGCTTATAGTTACATTTCTCATGATTAATGGTTTTCCCTACCATGTTGATGTCTGATATTAAACTAGTTATGCTTGAAAACCTTTGTTGTTCACAAACTTGATGTCCATTTACTCCATTTTTCCCAAAGATCCTTTCCACCTTGAATCAAATCGGCCCTTCAATAGCCTTGTATCATCGTCTGATAGCTTTCTAGACCTTTTCAACCCCATAGCCCAGTTGATCTGACAGCTTTTTACCTATCTTATATCTTTGATCAGTTTCATCCCTCACAACCTAAAAACCAAAACCAAAAAACCTACTTCATAACTAGCCTAAAATCAGAACATAATAAGCAAAACACACAGATATCCCGTACACATATAGAGAGAGCCCTCTCTGAGTCCAGGAAGGCTAGGTCCTTAGGCTCCAAAGCTTGGTTTGATGTTACACTGTCATTGTCTTGCCAATCAGCCAAATCACGGGACCCTAACATAATGGCGATCACGGTGGGACTAACTGAGTACATGACAGTCTAGCAAACTCGTGTAGATTCATTAGTCTTCAAAACTTAAATATGCAAGCGGTCCATAGAATCATTTAGAGTAAACTCTTTTTGTTATCGCCACCCTAGCAAAGTGATGAAACAGGTTCAGAATACTTTAAGTAAACCATAGGCTGCACATAAAAACTCATAAAAACCCCAAAAAAATTCCCAGATTGGCTTTTCTTTAGTTACTGGTGGTGGACCATAGCTAAATCTTTTAAAAAACAACCAAGTTCCACCTGGCGACTCCACTAACCTCCAGTAGGCCTAAAAAACTCCATAAAAACCAAAAATTTCACAAACCATACCTTTTCTGCTAACTCATCCTTCCAAAAGCTTAACTTAGGGTGTAAAATCTGTAATCAGTGACAAAACTAAGTATAACTTAGCGATTCAGAAAAAGCCTCACCTAAACATAGGAGATCAGCAGAAACCTTCTTGCCAAGAGAATCATTAGCTTGTCCATACAACCTAGCAAACTGTTGAAACCAAGTGAATCACTCTTCTTCGCAAGTTTCCATCTCAAAGTTTGCTATAAAACTTTTTCCCAAAGCATCTTTGATTGTATTGGTGGTGGACCATAGTTTTCATAAAATCCACCTGGCGACTCCACTAGTTCATCCTTTTAGTTTTGACCATCCTTCACTTTAGTATAACTTTAGAGAGGCCATCCATCCAAAACATTCACAAATACCATCCTCTCTAAACTCTAGACCTGAAATCTGGCTTCGCGAAGAATCAGCACCAGATCTCGTCCAGACCCAAATCCCCCTATCATAGTAGACGACCCAGAGAAGATTCTGTGGCAAGTTTCTGAAACTGACAATCTAGCTATCGATAGGTCCATCCGTAAATAAAGATCAATACCTGAACATCTCACTGCCTTGCAGGATTCCCCCTTTGACTTAGAATCAGCAAAAACCCTTTTCAGAAGAAAGTCACAAAGTAAGGTAGAATTTGACGATCTTGAGCCCTTAGATCTTCCGCAGAGTCCTAGTAGAGAAGCCTCACCTACCACACCTCCCGAATTTCAGCTTCTCCATCACTTTGGCTCTTACCATCCCAGATCTGCTCAAAATCAGACCACTAGTCCAAGTACATCTGCCACGCCTATCTAAACCACTACTGTTCAAACCATCTAAGCTCATCCCACAAGCCCTCATCTTATACATCATCCATTACCTCCCGTCAGGGCAGCCTGGTACGCACCTTTGGTGTTGCCACAACCCTTGGCTCCCTTACCACCTGACTATCAAGCCAAAATCCCACACTTTACTGGAGAAGATACTACCACAGCTCAACAACATGTAAGTAGGATTAGCGATACCTTTGATTACTTGGAAGTAGAAGACGAGACCATTAGAATGAGAATCTTCGCCCAAAGCCTAGGCAGAGAACCCAAAAAATGGTTTAAAAGCTTAACTCCAAACAACATCCACAACATCCCAGAACTCTGCCAAACCTTCATAAGAAAGTGGGAAATCTGAAAGAACCCTATTCAAATCCTGTCAGAATATAACAATCTAAAACGGGAAAATGGGGAAAGTGTCCAGGGATACTGCACTAGGTTCAACAGTGTGTATAACGCCCTCCCACCTCACTTCAAACCCCCACTTGGTTCAGCCTTGGCAAATTTCTCCGAGGGTTTTGATCCAGACATGACATATCAGCTAAGAGACAAGGACCCCCCTACCCTAGAGGAAATGCAACAAGTAGCCATAAGAGCAGAAGCCAACTTAGCAGAAAAAAGAGCTAGGACTAGATCAGAAAGAAAAGTCACATATAGAGATGAGGTCTCCACTTCATCCCCTTCCCTAGATCCTAGAATAGATGGCCTAGTCAAATCCATGACAAAGATGTGGGAAAAAATGAGTGAAAAAGTACCTCTTAGGACAACCAACCAAACCCTCAAAGCCGGAACCAAGGCTTTAGAAAAGACCAGTCTCAAAATAAACCAAGAGGAAATGATCAGCAAATCAGACCATCCTTCAGTGAGAATTATATTGATGAAGAGGATAAGGATACTGAACCCATTGATGAAAATCATTGGAACTTCATAGGTTCTGATAACGAGAGTGTGGTTTACCTCACAGCTGAAGAGCAAGAGTTAAGCTCTCCGAGTTAGGACGAAACCAACTATGAGGATCTCGAAGATCCTGCCATAGATTTTCAGAATGCCATTATAGAAGCTCACAGGCAGTATAACCTTAGAAGCAGGAAAAACCAAGACCATTCCAAGAAGGGTAGCCCCGACACTGCTAAAACCTCTGATAACATCCTTAAAAAAGCCATGAATAGCAACAAAATTGTGGCCAAGAAAATTGACCAAAACAAAGATAAAGCTATTCAAACAAGTCTTGGCTCAGGTACTCCTAGTACCTCCACAAAGACTCCCGAGGTGATTGTGTCAAACAAAGTCCCAAACCAGAATCAACAAATTAAGAGCATAGAAAATGTCATGTCCGAAAAAGTTGAAACAAATCTGTCCAAAATACAGACCCCTTTTAGTTTCGAAGGAGAAATTTCCAAAATAAAGATAACCATACCCCTTACTGAGCTAATAACTGTAGACAGGTACAAATCTCAAATCTTCAAAGTTTTTGATATAGGAAACGAGGCAGATACTTTAAATCTAACTGATGACAAACCCGAACTCTTATTCGGCCCCAAAATAGAAGGTGAATCCCAAGAAGGAACTGTTTCTCCTTTCTATGTGAGTTTGAACATACGAGACAAGATATTACATAATGCCATGTTAGATTCTGGTGCCTCCCATAACCTCATGCCTAGAACAATCATGGAAAAACTGGGTCTAGAGGTAACTCAACCTTACAAAAACATGTACTCCTTTGACTCAAGTCAGGTCAAATGTTTAGGTCTAATAAATAATCTAGGTTTTGCTTTAACACAACTGCCAGCGAAAAACCTAGTCATGGAAGTAGTAGTGGCTGATATCCCTCCTAAGTATGGGATGCTACTATCAAGGGCATGGGCTGCCAAAATACAAGGTAATCTTCAAATGGATATGTCATTCGCTACCATCCCAGTTTTCAACCAAACTAGGAGATTATACCGAGAGACTCACATGAAATACATGGTTAGCAACCGGGATAAGCCAAACAATACTACCATTTATTCCATTCATTCCAATTTAGATTATTTTATCTTAAACAATGAAAATGATATAAACAAACAGATAATGGAAAATGAAGAAATTTTCAAACCATCTGAAACACATTTCCCATTACTAGATGCAGAGATTAATGACCAAAACTCTAAGAAGCCTGAAAAACAACTTAGTATCATATATGAGAAAGAAGCTCTTTGGAGTATAAGCTTTGACGGTTCTTGTGGCAAAGCTGGTTCAGGGGTTGGTATCTGGATACACAATACTAATGAAGGTCATTCTTTCAGATTAGAATTCCAATGTACTAATAACATTGCGGAATATGAGGCCCTTCTCATTGGTCTGCACATACTTAAGGACTTAGGCGCCAAAAAAGTATCAGCCCAGGGAGATTCAGAACTTGTAATCAGGCAAATCAAAGGTGAATATTCAACGAAAAACCCAAGACTAAGAGAATACAGAAATGCAGCTTTAGACATCCTCAAAAACTTCGAGAAGTATGAACTCACTTATATTCCTAGGATTCAAAATAGTCTGGCAAATGAGCTCGCCTTTGCTGCAAGCAATGGCCAGATACCAAGTTTGAGTGAGAAATATAGTATTCAGGTTAAACATTGCCCTACAGTACCAGATAATATTGACCATTGGAAAATATTCAAAGATGATGATCAAATTGATGATTTCTTACAATCTAGGAATGAATTTGAAGTAACCAAAACTGACTTAGAAAATAAAGGAAAAAAATACTGCCAAAATCAAGACCAGGAGCCAAATTCACCTTCTTGGACGAATCTAAACTTGATAGATCATTCATATGCAAACTAAAATAGGAGAGGACATTTACCCAAGAGAACTCGAAGTCTTACATTGTGAAAATGACACCATACCCAGAGGTCTTGCGCCTCTAGAGGAATTGTTTGATTTCAACGATGTGGCCAAAAAGCCAAAAATGGAATCTACTGAGGTCAACATAGAGGAATATAACATAGGAAGCTTGGAGGAACCTAGAATGATCAAACTATCCAAAACCCTTTTGCCTCACATAAAACATAAATACATCGAGTTGTTTAAAGAGTTTAAAGATGTGTTCGCATGGGGATACCAAGATTTGAAATCAGACGACACAAGCATCATCCAACATAAGATTCCTCTCAAAGAAAACCAGAAGCCTTTCAAACAGAAGTTAAGAAGGATAAACCCAGTGTTACTACCCTTGGTTGAAAAGGAAATAAAAAAGATGTATGATGCTGGGATAATAGTATCTCTTCGATACTCTGAATGGGTCTCAAATCTAGTATCAGTTAGGAAAAAGACTGGAGAAATCAGACTCTGTATCGATTTCCGAAACCTAAATAGGGCTTGTTTAAAAGACAACTATCCCTTGCCCAAAATGGACCACATACTTCAAAAGGTAGTAGGTGCTAAAAGGATCTCATTACTTGATGGTTTTTCCGGTTATAACCAAGTGCTGGTTTACCCCACTGATCAACACAAAACAGCGTTCACCACACCTTGGGGCACTTTTATGTACGTTAAAATGCCTTTTGGATTGATGAATGCCGGTGCTACGTTCCAAAGAGCCATGGAAATAGCCTTCTCAGAAGACATAGGTGTTTTCATAGTCATATATCTTGATGATATTTCGGTATATTCTAAATCAGATGAAGAACACCTGATACACTTAAAAAGGGTTTTTAACAAATGTAGAAAATATGGCTTATCCCCCAACCCCAAGAAAACACTTTTCGGTCTAGAAGAAGGAAAAATCCTAGGTCACATTATTTCGGAAGAGGGAATAAAAATAGACCCCCAGAGAATTGAGGGCATATTGCAAATAGGTCACCCCATAAACATAAAGGAGCTGCAGTCCTTTATCGAAAAGATAATTTTCTTGAGAAGATTCATCCCAAACCTTGCCGAACTCCTGAAAGATATCACAAATATGTTGAAGAAAGAGGTCGGGGTTAAATGGACTACAGAAGCCAAAAAATCTTTTGAATTAGTTAAAAAGGCCTTAACCGAAACCCTAGTATTGATAAGTCCTGATTTCACCAAATATTTTTACATTTTTTCATTTGCCTCGAAACACACGATAGCTGCTGTATTGTTGCAAAAAAATGCAGCTGGGAAAGAGCAACCCATTGCCTTTTTCAGCAAATCCCTAAGAGATGCTCCCTTGAAATATAACATCATGGAAAAATAGGCGTTCGCATTGGTGAAAGCCCTGAAATATTTCCGAGTTTACATCTTGCATTCTCATATCATCGCTTTTGTCCCTAATGCTATCGTCAAAGACATTTTAAACCAAGATCCCGATGGTAAAAGGGGAAAATGGATCGCTATCATCTTAGAATATGACTTAGAAATCCGACCTACAAAATTGATTAAAGGACAAGGACTTGCAAGACTAATGGCTGAAACCAACCTCCAAGCTTTGGATATAAATTTTGTTGATGCCTTAGAAGAACAGGAAGAATGTGAAGCTCCTCATGTTGAACAAGTGTTTTTAGATTCGCCTTGGTATGCAGATATTCTTTATGTATTATCTTATCTAAATGCTCCTCCAACTTTATCAAAAACAAAAGCAAGATTTCTTAAACAAAAATCTTTAAAGTTTTTCATTATAGATGGTCTTCTGTATTGGAAAAATCCCACTGGTATGCTGCTTAAATGTTTGCTTGAGTCTGATGCAGAGAAAATTATGCATGAAATGCATGAAGGGGAATGTGGGGGCCATCTTTACTAGAAAACCACAGCGAACAAAATCCTTAGAGCCGGTTATTATTGGCCGACCTTATTCCCTCACACTCACAAACTAGTTATGACATGCCATAAGCGTCAAATTTTTGATGGCAAGAAAAAGCTTTTACCTTTGCCCTTACATCCCATCATAGTTGAAGGACCCTTCCAGCAATGGGGTCTAGACTTTATCGGGGAAATTCACCCTTCCTAATCCGCTCAACATAAATGGATCCTCACAGCCACTGATTACTTTACCAAATGGATAGAATCCATACCCTCGAGGAATGCCACCGATTCAGTCATCATCAAGTTCCTAGAAACCAATATCCTATCTAGATTTGGCTGTCTAGAAAGATCATTACAGATAACGCCGCTGCCTTCTCCTCCAAAAGAATGGTTGACTTCTGTTACAAATATCACATTTCATTAGGACATTCCACTTCTTATTACCCTCAAGGTAATGGTTTAGCTGAGTCTTCTAACAAAATCCTAGTCAACATCATCAAAAAACTTCTTGACCAAAATAAAAAAGCATGGCATGGAAAACTAGTACACGCACTATGGGCCGATAGACTAACCACCAAAAAATCCATAGGTATGTCTCCTTACCAGCTGGTTTATGGCATAGATGCCATTTTCCCAACATCTCTAGGGGTTCCAGTAATGAAGCTATTGCAGGAAGTTCAAATAGAAGAAAATGACATGCAAAGAAGGGTAAATCAGACTATCCATTTACAGCAAACCAGAGAAGAAGTTTACCAAAGGGCTCAACTAGCGCAAGATAAAATAAAACATATTTTCGATAGAAGGACCAAGGAAAATGATTTTCAGATTGGGGACAAAGTATTAAAATGGGATTCTAGAAGAGAAGACAAAGGTAAACATGGTAAGTTTGAAAACTTATGGAAGGAGCCTTTCATCATCAGCTCAATTAGCGGAAACAATGCCTTTTTCTTGCAAGAACCTGATGGGACTGAAGCTTTTGGGGGTCCTGTGAATGGCAGGACATTAAAGCATTATTTTTGTCAGGAGCTCCAATTTAAAAAAAGGGGGGATTTTCAATCATTGTATATATCACTGTTTGAAAAATAGATAAAACAGAAAAGTCAAAAACAATAGAAGAAAAGAAAATAGGGTGGTTGAAAAATAGTAAAAGGCCCCATGTTCCAAAAAATAGTCATTCAGAAAGCGTGCAAGTCTAAATGCCACTACTAGTGCTCAAATGTCTTGTTCATCTATCTAACCTAATCATAGCTGAACATGTTTAAATTTATTTGCTGATAAGTTAGTGAGTGAAAAGGATGGTCAACATTGTGTAAGCTTGACTTATCAAAGAGAGTAGATTAGGAAAAGATACTGGTTCCACACGCCCAAAACAGAACCAAAGAGGGAAGCAGGGATGAAAAAACAAAATTGTGCATCCTAGCCCTGTTTTTCCTAGTTTCCATTTCTGCAAAATAATATTTGTGTGCAGCTTGTCTTTCATTCAGCAAATACATGACAAATCAGACTGTCTAACCCTGATTTGATCATCTTTTCAATTTCATGTTTTAGATTAGAGAATAAAATCCTGTCAAACAACTTAATCTTGACAATTGATCTAGCATAGGTAGAGTAATGAAGGAGTTCATTAGTTTAATCTGAACTCCCGGCAGATATAAGTGTAGAATCAGATAGGTTCATTTTTCAAAAAGAAAAAATATATATTGTCAAAAGGCTGCTAGTCCAAATGCGCCAAAAAGAAGAAAAAATGTTAGGAAAGATAGTGGGGTAGGTAGAAATATCATTGATGCTAATCATGCTGTCTCTTTTCAGAAGTAGCATCAAAGAAGAGTGAAATTTGCGCCAATGGGTAAGGCACTGGTCTTCATAAGCCAAAGATCTGAAATTCTGGACACCTCCTGAAAAGGAGCTGCCCTACCCAAATGGAGCCACTGTTAGTCATCAATATTTTTCACTTGTTGGTGATGACTAGTTGTAACAACCAAGTTTTCCAACAGCTGACCTAAATATTTTTCAAACTTGCGAGCTGGGAAAACACCCATAAAATTTTTTCGCCCTCCTACTTTTCAGTCCGCCCATGACGAGATGAAACCTCATTATCAAATCCCACCTAGCCTCAGCCATACTAGTCTGCCCATCAGCTCCAAAGAGACAATCCAAATCTATTCCAACAGTCTCCCCTAAGTTAGGAAGTGGCGCTTTAAGGCATTTCTCCCTTGGAAAACTATCCAAGAGCCAAAAAACTCCATCTCCTATAGGCCAGTCATAACAGACCTTCCTACTCTGCTAATGAAGTTGGTTACAGCCCTAGGTTGCGCCACTAATACACCCTTAAGTCTCAGCAATACATAGACCATAAGTCAAGCTGTTTTTAGGTGTTTTACAATGTTTGATGGATCTTTCAAGGACAGAAACATACCAGCATCTCAGAAGACAATTTTTGGCTCCACATGAGAAGACAGATGCTTCTAAATGTGATCATGAGCCTGAGATACAACTACAAAGCAAAAAGTTTTTTATCAAGCTCATGCGACCACATTCAAAGCCTGAAAGGACAGTAAAAGGAAAAGCAACACTGTCAAGGGGCTGATGATATGGCATGACTAAGAACCTCCTTCATCTATAAGCAGAGGGTTTGAAGACTGAAGAACATCCTTCATCTATAAGCAGAGGGTTAAGAGCGCCTCCTTCATCTACAAGCAGAAGGCCAAAGAGGTTGAAATAATATCAGACATTTTGTCAAGTGAAAGGCCTCCTTCATTCATAAGCAGAGGGCCAGAGCAGTGATCAATTCTAGAGTTTTCACTGACTGATAGACACATTGTAAACACAATAGGAGACAATTGAAACAAAGAAATGATGTAAAAGACAAAAAAGGAAAGCAGGGGTACCACTACAATCCAAGGAGTTATACTTGTCTTTTATCAGGGTTTCTTTCAAAAAGGGCAGTCCGGAGCCCAAATAAAACAATTTTGCTGATGATTAAGAGACAGGTCATGACACAGGCCAATGATGATGATTATGTTTCAAAGGGTACTGATCTTCCAACTCATAAGGGAATGTCCTTCAAATTACTCATCATGGTTGACAAAGGAAAATTAGAGTTTAGTTTTTTCCGAGAAAGGTACTGCATCTAAACACATTTATTCATAAAATGCAAGAAGGACCCTGACATGTTTTTCAGGTTCTGGAACCCACTAAAAGAAAAATATGCAGGTCACTGTCGCGAAGGAAGGCAGTTTCCTTATAAGAATAGGTCAAAGACACTCTGCTGTTACATTTTGAATAGAGGAAAAGCTTTTAGAAGAAAATGCCCTTCTGGATAGACAGAGAACAGTAAAAGCTCAGGCAAATACAACGGAATGTCTGCACCCATAGTCAGGAGATGAGCTTGAAGCACACCTAACAGTTAAATTAGTTTCACAATGAGCATTATCACCTTTAAAGCATCCAGAGCAGATACTTTAGTGTAAAGTTAAAAAGGGTAGATCCACCTCCTGCAAAAAGGAAAAGGTGCTTTATCAATCATTGGTATATTTTTGAGTGGATACTCCATGTTGAAAATGTCACCAAAGGTGTCAGCAGTGGCAGAGGTCATGTTTCAAACATGTGAACACAATCAACAGAGTTGACCTTTGCAATGGTTTATAGCTATTAAAACCATTAAATTAGTACGCACAGACCTTTTACCAACACTTTTCAAATGTGGGCCCTTCATAACACGTTCAAAAAATCATTTGGTTTTCCTTTCAAAAGGACAAGGCAGTGGTTTAAAAGGAGAAGTCTTCCAAACCCTCTCAAGTCACACTCAAAGGCATGTTGGCTTTTCAATTTCAAAGGAGTTAAGGACCGTTGAAAATTCATTTTGCAAACTCCAAAGCACGAGCAAAACTTCACCTTGCTGATCACTGGACCGGAGGAAAAAGTTGGAGCAAATTACACAGAGTTTTGGAGCTTTTTGGCCTACGCGGCGTGCTTGGAAAAGCACGTGGCGTGTTCAGGCAGAATTTTTACAAAGGTTTCCATTGCTGCGCGGCGCGCGGCGCGCCTATGGGCGTTGGTCTCGTCGGCCCGACAGGTGACCCAATAACATTTCTTGCGTGACACTCTCTCCTTCAAATGCGTTGCGCCTATAACAAGCCTTTAAAACGCCCTCAAATTGCTTCAAAGTGGCTCCAACTCACAAGCCAACATTGCAATGGTGTTTCAAGGTATTTTTTGTCTTGCCCCCCTTAAATTCAAACTACTAGACAGGGTTTTGAAGCAGTAAAGGCCGTGGTGTAAGTCAAGTTTTTTAAGTGAATATTTTGAAAATAATAGCAGTTGATGGGAGTGAAATGTTAATCCTAGCTGCAAAGAGCTTAAAACTATCCTTAAATTGCTCAAACATCACATTTCTTTTCTAAAGGGGGTTGTCAAGCATTTTGGACATTTAAACTGCTGTGGCATAAAACCCATAACTCTGTCAACTGTATGTAACAAAGAAAAGATGCTTGGGAAGTTTGAGTTTTTGAGTTGCTGTAGTTTGTGATTAACCAATAGTAAGCATAGCAAAGGTGGTGGGTTCCTATTGATGATTAAAAACCTCACAAACTACCCTCAAACAACATTGAAAGAAGAAACAAAGGGTTTTGAAAGGTGCAACTGTGGGTATATATTCAAACAACAGTAGTCATTGTATGAGCATTTTTGACCTTTCAAAAGTCTCTTCTGTGTGTTGAAAAGACAAAAACAGTGTTTGACCTTTCATTCCATTAAGTAGATTCAGTGGGTGAAACTACCATTACATTTGGAGGTATTGTCAAACTTTGTGTGAGCAACATTGAATTATAAGGAGGGCAGTGCTTTGGTTGAGAGGAGTTTATTGTTGTTTGACTGCTATAGGTCTTTTTTGTGATCACATCAAAAACATCAGAAGCTCTGTCACCTTATCCTATAACACGGTGACCTTTGACTGTGTATTTTATTTTTGGTTGACTATGTGATGATTATTGCATCTACCTATTGATTGGCATACAAAGAAAACTGAGTGTTTTTAAATTAATAAGGTTTTTCGTTTTCACTCTCTAAAAAACAAGAACATCACTGTGTCCTCCAAACACCAAAAAGTTGGGTGACCTTACCATAAGCTCGAGAAAATCATTTGTGTGTGTGTGTGCTTATTCTTGAAAAGTACAACGTCGGTTGGCATACCAAGAACGATTATTTTGAAGGGCTTGAGGATCTAATACCAAAGGAAACTACCTTGACATTTGAAACCATTGTTACCTTAAATCAAGCAGGTAAGTTGGCGAGGCAGTTTGTTTAAAGAGCATTTCAAAAAACTTTGAAGCGGTTTGGGTGTTAGAAAGCATCTAGAATAAGATGCCTCGAGGCATAAATTGAGAGAGTAAATGACCATTGGAGAAAGAAGTTGGAGAGGAAGGAAATAGTTGAGCTTCGAAGAATGACGAAACATTACCAAAAGTTAAATCAGTTTGCCCGGCGCAAGTTAAAGGCTGCCCAAGAAAAGCTAAAGGAAGCTAAAGGGAAGCGCCCGACACGGAAAGTGAAGAAAGACACATCAGGACTTGAGATTTTGGCCACTGTTTTAGAACATATTGCTAAGAACCCTTGAGGGTCATACTCACCAATTTTGGGAAAATTTTGACATACTTTGGTTTTTTGGCATTTTTGAGTTTTTCGTCAAAACTCATGAAATTAGCCATTTCAGTTTGGGGGACCGTCAAAGGAGGAGAATGGTATCATTGGATGCCATGATTTAAGGGGCATACTCTCAGCGATTTTCAGGACATTTGGAGATCATTTTCTCCCAAATAAAAATGCCTAGCACACTACTCTTGAGTCTATCAACAGAGGCTAATTTTTTGGTTTTACACACGAATTCAGTGAATGAAACGTAGGGCATCGGATTGAAGGAGCTGAGTTGGACTCCCGGAAAGTAGACACTTAGAGATTTTCTTGAAATATGTGAGCCTTGTTTCGACATCGGGAAGGCTACCAAATGTTACCAGTGAAGTCAGAGCCTTTTCTTGATGTAAATTTTGAGTATTTTGTAAAATTTGAACCCTTATTCTTGCTTTTTCCTCATGTGCGTTTAGCTATTTGTGCACATGAGAAGTTATGAAAAATCCCATTTAATTCCCTTTTTTTAGCATTTTTTAGATATTTTATTAGATATTTTGTGCCTTGGGCTTTGCAAAGCCTCAAGGACAAGTTTAGATATTTTGATTGAGCCCCGATGGGATGGCAAGTTGAACCATGAGGTTTTCCTCCTCTTTGGCCTATATATTCCAAGAGGATTCATTGTAATAGAAGGCTGAACTTGATGATAGAAGCAATATATGGTCATATAAGATTTGGAAGAAATACTTGTCTCATGCTTTTGGATTGCCTCTTGGAATTCTTGGATGATGAAAGAGGATTGTTGTTAGATTCCATGACTTGGTAGAATGGTATAGTGTCTCTTTTTTTTGTTTTTTCTTCTAGTTTTCATTCATGAATACATGGTTCTTTCTTGCTATAGATTAGTAGAGAAAAAATTTGAGACATGCCCTTGGAGGCACCTCAAATTTCCTGTTTCTTCATAGCTTCCATGTTTTCTTCTTCCTTAGTCACATTAAAGAATTCTTGATTGCTCTTTAATAACTTAAGGATATTGTTGCTTATTTCATTCATGGTTCTATGCATGTTAAGTATGATTTATGGTACGCCCTGCTTACCAATGGCTAGCCATAGCTCCATCCATGAAATTTCTCTTTGACTGATTAGATTGTCATTTGTTGAACCAAGGAGGCCTAGTTCCGATCTAGCCCTTTGTCTAAGACTATGCAAATCTTGTTTTCAAAGTGCCCAATAACTTGAAGTACTGTGTTTAGGCGTTCCAGCATAGTGTTTTGAGTTTTTTTTTCCGTCTTAATTGTTTTCCCCAAAGTCTGATAGCCATTTCCCGAAGTTAGAGAGTTGTACTCCTCTATGCATGGCTTGAATTTTTATTTCTATGTATTGATTAGTTATAGTTGAATTTCTCATGATTAATGGTTTGCCCTACCATGTTGATGTCTGCTATTAAACTAGTTATGCTTGAAATCTTTTGTTGTTCACAAACTTGATGTCCATTTACTCCATTTTGCCCAAAGATCCTTTCTACCTTAACTCAAACCGGCCCTTCAATATCCTTGTATCACCGTCTGATAGATTTGTAGACCTTTTCGACCCCATATCCTAGTTGATCTGACATATTTTTACCTATCTTATATCTTTGATCAGTTTCATCCCTCACAACCTAAAAACCAAAACCAAAAAACCTACTTCATAACTAGCAAATCAGAACATAATAAGCAAAACACACAGATATCCCGTACACATATAGAGAGAGCCCTCTCTAAGTCCAGGAAGGCTAGGTCCTTAGGCTCCAAAGCTTGGTTTGATGTTACACGGTCATTTGGCTTGCCAATCAGCCAAATCACGGGACCCTAACAACAACTTTGTCAAACCTTCATTCAAACCTTCCATGTCTGCTTTTAGTTTTTTTTCTATACCATCGATCTTAGCTTCCTTGCCATTCTTAAAACCATCCATCTTAGCTTCCATGCCATTCTTCAAACCATCCATCTTAGCTTCCATTTCATTTTTGGTTACTTTTTGTGAGAGCGATATTTGTTGCACTTGGTCTCGTAATTTTGATATATCATGTTGTACTTCTTCCTCTTCATGCGTCGTAGTAGAGGTTTATGAGGACTTAATGGGTGTGGAATTATTTTTGGGAAAAATTTTAGAACCCAATACTGATATCTATGATTCAATATGCCCTTGGAATCACTTCAAACTGATTTTTCAAACAAACGTTATGCAATTTAAAAAAACGATACACACCTTTTTCTTGCTTTTGAGGAGCTCGCTATTGATCCTGTTGTATCTTTGTGATTTCAGATCCCAAAGATTTTAACTTTGGATCTATAGTATCCCTATGAGTCATCTTTCCAATGCCACAGGTTAGACTTGATTTGGATTCTTCAAGACAAATTATTCCCAATCTCCCACAATGACCTAATTATAGACTGGTTAAGTAGAGTGCACTTGTAAGGCGTGTCACGTGTCACTGTTTCATATTTAGGCTCTAAAATTGATACAAAATAAACTATAATCTGTAAAATTTCAGACACTTTTTACAGAATTTGAATCTGACATTCAGAGAGAATGTTATGACAATTTTCCCAAGGTCACCTCTTTGAGATGAAATTCAGGAATATGCAAAAACCATAACTTCGTCAAATCATATCTCCGAAAATATAGTGAACCAAGATCTGAAATTTTTACATGATGTTCCTCAGGATTTCGGCTCAAATGGGATTTTCTTGAACAACATCTGAAACTTCGTAAGAAAAAAATTATAGTGAAAAATCCACAATGACTTGTTTGCATCAACGAAACACTATAATCCAAAGCTTTGATACCAAATTTTATGAAACCAACTCACAAAATAGAAGAAAAGATAGATCAATGAGTTATAAATAAGCCTCTTCGAGGGGAAACCTCCTTTACATTACATAAATGAACAATCCTTGGATGATTCAAATGACCAAACTTCTTTTCTATATATAGGAGTCCATGGGGTCACAATATAATCCTAGCCGACCTAAGAATAATAATGTAAGGGCACACCAATAACAATAGTGGGCTTTTATGGGGCACAATAATAAAAATATTGGGACTATAGAGGTACAAAAATAACAATAAGGGGGATACAATAACAATAATAAGGGACTACACTAGTAATATAGGGACCTAACAGGCTCCTTCTCACTTTTCTTCTTCTGTGGACATTTTGTGGCATAGTGCATGAACTCATGATAATGAAAACACTTAATGTTGGACAAGTATTTCTTGCCCTCTTCGCCTCAGGACTTCTTTCCATTGGATTTCTTTCCTTTTGCAACTAATGCAAAGTATTCTTATTTGTCTTTGGAAGAGGTCCCGTCTCTCTGGTGTTCCGCCGAATCTCTTCTTGCACCAAGTCGAACCATAATCGCTCCCACTCTGGTAGCTTCTCCCTCCCATTTAATGAATCCTGGTAGTTGTGCTAGCTCTTGGGAAGGCATAGAAGTGCTAGGCTCACCAGATCATTCTCAGGAATGGTAACACCAACACTTCCAAGATCATCTTGACATTGAGTGAACTTGGTCAAGTACTTTGGTATTGCACTGCTCTCCTCCATCTTGATTTTTTTTATCTTTTCCTTTAGCGCCAACTTCCTGTGGCAGTTGTTGTTCTGAAAAAAATTTGTTAAGGCCTTCCACATATCATATGGAGTTTCCTTTCCATGGAGGTTCAATACAATATGATCTTGAACTCCTTCTAACATAATCCTTCTCACCTTTGCTACTTTCTTTTTTCATCCATCAAGATTTTAAGCATGTATTGCTGCAGGCATGGGAATATCATTGTCTATGAATTTCTTCAACCATTTTTCTTCCAACACTACCTCCATCCTATCCTTCCAAGCTATGTAATTCAAACTACCCTCAAGGGCATATTCGAGTCTCAATCCACAGAAATACATCCTGATCTGTCGCTTGTCGTGAAGAATAAATCTGCAAATTTTATTCACTTGTTTAAAAAAACAATCGTATTATTCTTTTTTTATAGTGATTCCTGCTATTATACCATGTAGAAAATCTGCGCATATTCAAAGTGATATTTTTAATATGCTAAAACAAAATACTTGAATCCACTCTACAAATTGTGGAAACCAATTACGATCGCAAAATCACATGAACAAAAAAGATAAAGAATTTCAATCACACAACACAAACATTTATCTGGGGAAAGCCTTAGTGTTATAACATAATTTTCCATCTCTGTTTATGCTCTGAGTTATGGCCTTGGGCATCCCTTTCCCTTCAGACTTGGTCCTTCATCTAAAAAACATTATTTTAAATTCCATACACGACTCTCCCCTCTCAAAGCATGTGCACACGTAGGTCCATCTATACCCAGCCCACATATATAATTTGAAATATGAAAAAAATATAAAAATCCTTAGTTTTTGGGCGGGGTTTATGGGTTACACCGGAAGCCTACCTGCAACATCCCATTGCATAATTGTATCCCAACTGAAACAACTGTTTTGGGGTGGTATAAATACACCTCATGGGAAGGCCTACAGGGGGATAAAGATAGAATATTGATATTATAGCCATTTTGTCCCTGATCAAGTTTGTTTTATCCCAGTGCCTCTTGCACTCTCAGATTGTGGAAACACATGTTTCTCTCATAGAGATTTTCATTTCTCTTATATGAAATCCACGTGTATGCATTTAGAATGATATTGTTGAGGCTTGGGCTGGATGGATCCAGAGGACGGTTTCGCTTGGAGCCAAGCTGAATCAAGTGGTATTCCTCCACACATCTTTACATTAATCAATAAAGAAGCTCTGTACCATTATTTATATTCATGATCTTTATGATTTATACATGACTATGATCTTATCATGAATGTTTTCATGTTTTATGCTTATATGATCTAATGCTAATATCTTGAACATGCTTTGAATTATCACTAGTATATGTGTTTTTATTGAATGAGTTGCAAGTTTTGTAGCACTAGGAGAAGTAGAGGGTTTGAACCCTATGGGATTGCCTTCAAATGTAGGACCTACTGGTACTAATCCTTCTTCCCATTTTACTAGTTTAAGCATTAGGACTACAAGTTTGTATGCTTCTTGTTGTTGTATGCCTCTTGCTCTATTGGGGTTCCCAACCCATACCCTAGGGTGTATTATCCCGTAACATAATTGGTGAATCCACTGGGGATTACATTATTGTAATTCCTATTTTGGGTTGTTTCCCTCTGGATCTGTGCTTTCTTGTTTGGTTTGTTCACTTTTTCAGTATCTTTGATTCATTTTCAATCTGGGTAGAAAGTCTATTCTTCTGGATCAGACCTAAAAGTTTATTTTTCTTACTTACTTTTTATACACACTTTCTAGTTTATACAGTAACGTAAACACATCTTTTTCCAATGAAACATGTGTATACACATGTTTCCTTAAGTACAATCATGTATATACGCAGGTCTGTTACTGCCAAGTTGCGTATTTTTGGTTTCAAATGAATCTTTTGGATTCTGAGTTCGGGGAAGGTTTTTTCCTTTTTTTGATTCCTTTCGTTTAATCATTGATGGTCTGGGAGAGTCTTGCTTTTTGCAATTTTTCTATTCCCTATCTTTCTTGGTGAAAGACCTAGTCTACCGAGGGTTTTCCCTTTTTCGCGAGGAGTCAGTTTTTGTGTTTGGGATCAAGGCTTCTTACTGAAGTTCTTGGCTGTTATGAACATTTGGAATGAATTAGTATTAATTTTTTTATCCCTAGCCTTTATATTGCTTCACCTTTGCTTTTATTTCATTGGCATTCTTGGTTTTTATTGGTTTTTGAGAAAGGTACTTCTTGCAATCTTGAATAATTTTCTTGGTTTTCTTGATGAGGTCAATTTGTTTGAGTTTGTGACCTCTTTCCACTAGTTAAGTCTTGTCATGTTAATGATTTCTACGGCTTATGGAACTTGAGGTCCTTTTTGCTCAATTTTGTGATCCTGATGTCTTTTGGTAGTTTTTTCTTTCTCAAGAACTCTTTGCATCCTTGAAAAGGAAAAAGACAAAAAACATCTTTGTGTGCCTTTTCTTTTTCTTTTGGTTTGCCTCATCATTTTTGAGCAAGTGCGAAGTTTTTAATTTGTTTGAATTTTCTTGATTTGGGAAAAGTTATTGTTTGAATATTCCCCTCTTTGGGTCGAGTCTTTAACCTATTTGTTGGGAAACACACTTGCTTGATTTTAGAGTAATCCTAGAATCTTGCATTAGACATTTGTAGTTTTCATTAGAATAGTTACATTGTCAGCATTTTTAGTCTTTTTGTAGATTTTGAGTGTGTGAGTGTGTATTTTGAAAAGAGAAAATAATTTTTTTTGCTTTCATTAGTTTGTTCATAGTTCCCTTTGTAGAAATCACTTTCATTGAAGAAAAAAAGTTGCATTTCGCATGTAGAGAGGTTTCTATTGATCTATTATCACGTCCATAACACCATAAGTTGCACTTCTATCTCACCCTTAAATTAAGAACAACCATTAAAATCAAGCGATAAAAGCTAAAATGAACTAGAATTTTTTGATTTGTCATTAAATACATCAAGTAGTATAGGTCATTAAGGCATTGGAATAGGTGTGTGGAGAGTTAAATCTCCAATGCCACTCTGAATTTAAACTTAGAAGTTGATTAAAAGAGTAAAATATGGTGTTGTTGAGTTGTCCGGGAAATCTCTCCTAAAAAGGGAGTCAAGCACGAGGGCAAGTGAAAGTAGGTAAGAGAGATACCCACTCTCCTACTTGTCAGATCTTGACCAAAGACTGTTCTGCTTGACTACCGATATGAACTGGTAACCTTAGTTTCCATTCCTAGGTATCTCATAGGTGACTTTTGGGGGGGGGGGGGGGGAATACCCATGGTACCTAAGGCATATGTTGCATCACGTTCATTAGTACTTCTAGAGGTTGCCCTTACGAAGCTCAGGTACTTGCACCGACAAAGGATTTTGTATGGAGGTCAGCGTAACTGCTTCTACTACCTTCGTTAGTAGGCCTGGGGCATAATTACCCCAGACTATTTTCGGAAGGTCCTTATATATTCACTTTCTTGTATTTTTGTGTCCGTTCCTAACCACACGGAGTGGAAATACATGAAATTTGCTCAATTGGTTGCATCATTAGGGACATTTCAAAGATTGCTCTTTGCTCCTAGACTGCCATAGCTTTACAATTTTTTGAGTATGTACAAGTTCTCTTAATAATTAAAGGTGGTTGATCGATGAATTCGTCGATCCAGGAGGCTTCATCGGATCTCACTTGCGAGTATCAAGCCTTATCCTAGAAGGCATAGGAACAATTCTGCTGGTAATTTTAAATCAGTAGCAGAGAACGTGTCGAAGAGTGATCCTCCGCTTGGGGCTATAATTTCACAGGGTGATCCTAGTGTAAGTCATGAATTGGACATGATTAATCCTCTCCTTTCCAGGGTTATTTTTCAGTTTGAAGATGAGTTTGAGGTTGAAGATATCCCTGAGTCTCCTGTGACTCCTTCTTCACCTCTTTCTCCTAGTTTTCTGGACGTTGTATTATACATTGGGACCCCAAATCACAGGTTGTAAAACCCTACTATTTCTCCTTATTTTCTTTCGATGGCCACTGCTAGGAACACGGTTTCAACTATGAGTACTTCTAGTGTGTGCACTCCTCTTTAAGTTGAAGGATTAGGTACAATTTCTATATCAATTATCACTCCTAGTACTACAATATTTGGCTCTACCTCCATTCCATCTTCGAGTGGGGGCACCGAAGATTTTTCTTCCCACATTGGTTCCTTTTAATTTGGGATGACTTTGAGTGAAATTACCTTAGTTCCTTTAACCATTTCTTCTATTATCTCCACACCTATGTCTTCTATGGATAGTGGTTCAACATCTTTCCATGATTTTCCTTTTGGAGGAGGTCATATCCCTCATTCTGACCCTTCTCTAGGCTCTTTGCCTTTATCCACTCAAGGTCAAGGTTTCAATCCTTCTTAATGAGATCAAGGCTTCAATCCCTTTCAGGGATGTACTAACCTTGATTTTAGTGGTTTGGGAATCGGGAATCAGTTAGTTTCTGGTCAACATGGGAATATGCCTTTCTCCTTCGTAGGAACCTCTCAAGGTTTTTATCTCTTCACCAATGCATGGAACCCTTACCAAGGGTTATCCTCTCCTTCCAACACTTCTATTTGGGGAAAAATTCATGGTTATGGTAACCTTTCGGTAGTAGGAGGTCATAATTTGAATTTTTATGTACCATAGGGTTTTCCTTACGGTTCAGTGTCTTTTACGAAAAATCCTTGGTAACTTGGTGCCTCAGCAAATCCAGGTTATTATTTTCAAAATGTTGGGAATTCCTCCCATCATGGGTGGAATTCTCAAGGTCCTCTGCGCTTACCATTCCTGGAAAATCTAAATTTTCCAGATCTTTCAAAATTGACGAACGATCTAATTCGATATTTCCCGGCTTGGCCTCCGGTTCCTACCAAACTTCCATCGGATATCCCAAAATTTGAAGGGAATTCAGGGGAGGATCCATCTAACCATGTAACAACTTTCCATATATAGTGTTCATCTAACTCCCTTATTGACGATTCAATTAGGTTGAGATTATTTCAATGCACCTTGACTAGAAATGCTGCCAAGTGGTACATAGATCTTTGTGGGAATACCTTTGCTTCATTTGGAAAATTAGCTACTATGTTCTTGAACCATTTTCAGTTACCCGTCCGGTATGATGTTGGAACTGATTTGTTGGCCAATTTCCAATAGGATAAGGCAACTAACATTTCTGAGCATATTCAGGAATGGTGAAGAAGGAAGAGGCTCGTTAAAGCCTATATTCCTAAATAATTCCTTCTGGAATGGTTCTTAAAATATTTACAGCTAGAAATCTCGAAGGATGTATCACTCTCTGGGGTATTTATTGAAAATCAGGCTATCTTTAGAGCCCAAAAATTAGAACTTATATATTCCCAGCCTTGGATTCTTAATAATATTTTTTCATATGGTCCTCTATCCAAGATAGATTTATCCAAGTCAAAGTCAGGTCCCCATGCCGACGGTCTAGTTGGATCGATCGATAAAAATACGGCTAACCTCTTAAATCAATTGCAACAATTGTCTTTACAAAATGCTTCTTCAATTCATGCATCACCATTAGTGTCTATGCATTCTCAACCATTAACTATCAATGTTGTCCAATCCTCTAACCCCAAAGGAAACCAACAATCTGATGGGAAGAAGAAGGGACGTAATAAGAAGACATATAAGGATGGGAAGGGTAATGTGAACATACACAATAGTTATGCTGGGGAGGGTAAAAAAGAGTAAGAAAAGAAACTTAAGTTTCCTTGCACATTGTGTAGTAGATACCATATAAATCATCTTTGCCCAAAGATTCAGGATGCTCAATGCTTGTTAGCTCAACAGGGTTATTCTTGCTCCCAGGCTGTCCTGACTAACCCTTTTCCCCAATCATAGAAAATTCTTACCTGTGCGAATGCTAGTACTGGAACCCCACAGGGGGCAACTAGGAGGGGGAAAATCCATCAAATGTATACATTATGAGTTCTCATATTGACGTTGCAACAAGGTCACGTGATTATGGTGAACCAAAATACTCTAAGTCTAAGGCCGCTCCTGATGTTTCAGAGCCACTCCATATTGAGAGGCCCGCAGTTGAGCCTATACCTCAGATGCCGAAAGGCATTTGACGAATAATCCTAATGCCAAGGTAGCCCAAAATTACTTCATTGTAGAAGATATGGCTCAAAGCCCTTGTGCGATGTTTGCGTTAAAGGTACTCCAGTCACTCCCAACACAAGGGAGTGCGTTGATCACTAGGATTGAGGCAATAGAACCCAAAAACTCACTCGTTATTACATTTGACATGTCAAATATCAAGAAGGGACTCCCTCATCACATGGCCTTCTATATTAAATATACATATCAGAAGATGAAATTTTTTCGAACTGTAGTTTATGAAGGAGCTTCCACATGTGTCATGTCCATTGCATGTTGGAAAGCGATCAGATCTCCTCAATCTGTTCCTTAAACTACTTTCTTGACTGCATTTGATGGTCATTCTCATAGGCTGCATGGCATTGTTCCAGCCTTTCCCATCTGTGTTGGGGGCAAGGTGGTCAATATTGAGGTATAAATAATCGATGCTAATTTGGACTATAACCTTCTATTGGGACGAAATTAAATTTATGAAATGGATGCCATTTTATCATTGTTATTTCAAATCCGATGCTTTCCCCATGAAGGGAGAATCGTTACTGTTGATCAGATGGATTATTCTCCAAAAGATTCCAATGCATCCTCTGATTCTACTTTTCCCTTGGTGAATAATTCCAAGCAGCCTATTGAGAATCTAGGAGTCAGAATGTATTCCTCATTGATGGGTACTTTTGATCTTCCGTCTCCTATCACTCGAATAAATGCCATTTGATCTTCCAAGGCCCCTTCTAGAAGAGAGTTCTTCTGAACTCATTATTTTTCAAACCCTTGGCCCTTACCATCTTCTACGACCACAATAGAAGAAGGGAAAGTGGGTGGAATGGCATATCATATGTCTATAGCTAAAATTTCTTATCAATTTATTGTTAACATTGTAGATTCTGATCCTACTCTTTCGCCAGAGGATTTGGATGGAGATGTGGCTCCGGCTTGGACTATTAAATTGAATTCTTTTATGGATTTCCTTGATACTATTTTTCTATTTGAGGAGGCAATCCTAGAAGTGATGACGGGTGTGGAAAGACTATGGGATTATTTGCATAATCGGTCACATTTCCTCCCAGACTTGCGTGAAGTAGAGTCAATTTTTCCTAGCCTTTCGTCAACTGGTGATGTTCACAAAATCCTAAATCCTTTGGCTCCAACACATATTTTTTCTGAAGGTAATATGTCTATAATTTTGGAAACAATTCTGGTGAAAATCTCCAGGGATCCCAATATAGTAGAGAATGTTTTCATCAGAGCCAAGTGTTCCGCTGAAGAAATTAAAATCTATAT
Source organism: Pinus albicaulis (assembly GCA_034641835.2). Lineage (NCBI taxonomy): Eukaryota > Viridiplantae > Streptophyta > Pinopsida > Pinales > Pinaceae > Pinus > Pinus albicaulis. The sequence continues at coordinate 534,503,214 of CM076579.1, forward strand.
CGATCTTTTCAAAGAATTCCACGATGTGTTCGCTTGGTCTTATGAGGAAATTCCTGGAATTGATCCATCAATTTTCGAGCATGAGATCAAGACTTATGAGAATGCTAAGCCTATACAAAAAAAGCTTCAACCAGTAAACCCTAGGAAAGTGGCAACTATCAAAGTCGAGGTTGAGAAGTTTATTAGTGCGGGTTTTATATACCCCATTCCTTTGACTGAGTGGGTTTCAAATCTAGTCCCAGTTGATAAGAAGGAAGGAATGATCCGTGTGTGCATAGGCTTCAGGGATTTAAATTAAGGCTTGTCCAAAATATAATGCCCCACACCTTTTATTGATCAGATCATCGATGAATGTGCTGGAAATGAAATTTTCTCCTTCATGGATGGTTTCTTGGGTTATAATCAAATTACTATCTGTCTTGAAGATCAACATAAGATAAATTTTATCTGCCCCTGGGGTACCTTTGCATATAAAAAGATGCCTTTTGGCCTTAAAAATGTGTTGAACTTCAGAATTATCCTTTCTCTGACATCCTTTCTCCCGTAGAAATTTGCTGAATAATGATTAATTATTCACCGAGACTATCCTGATCACATACAATTCGAATTTATATGCAACACATGATCTCTTCCACTCAGATCATCACACATGCGTAAATAAAACAAGCGATAGCACATCAATTCATCATACACATTAACACAGTATGTATGGGGAAAGCTTATAGCTGAAAACCCCGCAGCTATTGTGTATATTATAATGGAGAAATCATGTAACAAACTCAGTACAATACTCCTCACAAGTACTCGGTACTTTCTCATGAAGTTACACACAATCTAGCTCAGTTTTGAACAGGTTACTGGTTCAAAACTCACCGCCAATTGCCTTGCCTCTATTGCGCAATCCAGGCCTGTCTATATAGAGATCCAAGGTTCGAATCTCCTTGGCTTGACAGCGCAATCATCATGGAAAATTCCTCCAAGTGTGGTGCAAATCTCATGCACAACTGATGTCGCCACTGATAGCTAACTCCACCCTTTCATCTACCTCTTTCACTGGTCTCCACTGAACTGTCCATGCACTGTAGTGAACTGATGTGTTCTTGAGTTGAATAATGAGTTAATAATTAATGAATTAAATAATAATTAATTCACTCCACTCATTACTAGTTGATTAGCTAGTTAAACTAATCTCAACTAGTTCAACTAAGTTAAACCGAACACAACTCCACTAGCTGTCTCATTAACTCCACCAAACTTCTGCCACTGAAGTCCTAATTGAAGTCAACCATGCATGTGCTCACCAAACCCTTGGGAATAGCGTAATTCCTCTGTCAGATGCATGAGCCACTTCCAAGGCTCGAACTGAAGTGCTCCAAGAGAGTAAACTGAAGTTTATAGTCCAAATTATTATTAAGGGTAAATAATATTGACTTCCCTATTTTAAGGAGAGGCAGTCTAAAAATAGACTTCGACCTATAGGTCCAAAAAATAGAGTCCCATCTATTTTTACCAACATGACCAATACTCCAAGAATAACATACTACAATCCCTGGACCATGCTCCATATGTCTAAAAATAGACATAGTCTAAAAATAGATTTTGCGCCAGAATTTGCCTGCGGGCCCACTTAGTGAAGGCGACTTCATTTCACTAAGCTCCATCATCTTGCCGCATTTTCAACACTCCCTCTCAGCAAGATATGGATTATCTGCAACCCCTATCCTGCCTCTGTGGAATTCGAACTTGCTCCTGGTGAGCGCCTTCGTCAGGATGTCGGCATCCCGATCCTCCGTGGGAACATATGAAAGCATCATGATTCTCCGTTGAACACAATCTCTGATATGATGGTACCTGATGTCGATGTGTTTGGACCTATCATGAAATAATGGATTAGCCGAGAGTTTAATGCAACTCTGGTTATCACAGTAAATCACTGTAGGCTCCAAATGCAACCTGAACAATCCTGCGAGGATCTTCCTCATCCAAATAGCCTCGCATGCAGCCAAGCTAGCTGCCATGTACTCGGCCTCTGCTGAACTGAGTTCCACGGATCTCTGCTTCCTGCTGTACCAGGAAACTGCTGTCGACCCAATGCTAAAAACTCCTCCAGATGTGCTCTTCCGGTCCGTTGGACTCCCTGCCCAATCTGCATCAGTGAAGCCAGAAAGCTTCGCTCCATCCTCCTGTCTGTACCATAGACCATATCCCGATGTGCCTCTGATATAGCGCAATACATGCTTGCTCGCCTTCCAAAAGAGCTTGGTAGGCTTAACCATAGCTTGCGAAAGCTGGTTAACTGCATAGCATATATCGGGTCGTGTATTGACCAGATACATAAGCGACCCCACCAACTGTCGATAGACAATGGCATCCACTACCTCCGCTGAAGTAGCATCCTCCTTCCTCCAACCACCAGGAAGAGGAGTGTCAACAGGCTTGCAACCTTGCATGTTGAACCTCTCCAGAATCTCCTGGGCATACTTGCCCTGAGAAACAAACAGTCCTCCACTACGCTGCCAAATCTCCAATCCCAGGAAATAATGAAGGATGCCCAGGTCCTTCATCTCAAACTATCGTGCAAGATCCTCCTTGCATGAAAGTATCAACTGCTCGTCGCCAGTCAAAATCAGATCATCTACATACAGTACGATGATCAACAGCTTCCCCTCCACCACAATCTGGTACAGGTTTGGATCCGCCTCACTCTTGGAGAATCCAAGCTCGGTGAAGTAGCTATCTATCCGAGTGTACCAAGCACGAGGTGCTTGCTTCAGCCCGTACAGTGCTCTCTTGAGTCGGCACACATGCGACTCACTGCTGAAGATCTCAAAACCTTCAGGCTGCTCTATGTACACTTCCTCCTCAATAACTCCATTGAGGAACGCAGTCTTCACATCCATATGATGAATGTGCCACCCCATCTGCGCTGAGAGAGCAAGGATTGTCCGTATGGAAGAGTACCTTGCGACAGGTGCAAAAGTCTCCTCATAGTCAATCCCCTCGATCTGTGAGAAGCCACGGGCGACAAATCTCGCCTTGTACTTCTCCACACTCCCGTCAGCCGCCTGCTTCACCTTGTAGATCCATCGCGAACCCACCACTGATTTCCCCACCGGTCTTGGGACAATCTCCCATGCACTGTTCCCGACGATCGAATCATATTCTTCGATCATGGCATCAACCCATGCGGGTTCCTCCACAGCTTCCTCAAAAGAGGATGGCTCCGTCACAACACATTGACTCACAAGAGCCATGTATCCAATGTATCGATCCGGTGACTGCCTCTGTCTGCGCTGTGCTGTAGGTGGTCCTACAACCTTCTCTGCATCTCGAGCCAGTCGCTCAGCTTCTGTAGTGCGCATGCGCCCTCTGATGGTTGGCGCCGCATGGGTGGTTTCTTCCACCTCCTGAACTTCCTCTTGTGGCTGATCCACATCCGGAAGCTCCTCCTTAGGAACTAACAGCTCCTCATCTGCATGCAAGTGTAGCTCCCTCTCAAGCGAACACTGCATGGCTTTCTCCTCCCGAAATTTTATATCCCGTCGCACAACAGTCTTGCGACTGTCTGGCACATACACCCGATAGTTGTGAGGTGTATCAGTGTACCCCACAAATATTCCAACTTCAGCAGTTGGATCCAGCTTCCTTCTTGCATCCTTCGTCACATGCATGTAGACAGGAGAACCGAAAATCCGAAAATGGGAAATATCAGGCCTCTTGCCAGAATAAGCCTCCTCTGGTGTACTCATGCCAAGAACCTTGTGAGGACAACGGTTCTGCACATACACTGCCGTATTGCATGCCTCAGCCCACAAGTGAAGGGGTAGGCCCTGATCATGCAACATCGCCCGTGCAGCACCCACGATCGTTCTGTTCTTCCGCTCAGCCACCCCGTTCTGCTGTGGGTTATGGGGTGCGATGAGCTCTCTCCGAATCCCTTCTGCGCTGCAGAACTCCCTGAATTCAGCCGAGATGAATTCACCACCGTTATCACTCCTTAGAGCAATCACCTTCTTCCCCGACTCCTTCTCGACCAGTGCTTTAAACTCACAGAACTTCGCGAATGTATCGCTCTTCTTCTGCATGAAGAAGATCCAGCATTTTCGAGAGAAATCATCAACAAAGATCACATAATACCTGTGCTTTGCTGTCGAAGCAACTGAGAAAGGACCACACACGTCTGTGTGAACTCTCTCAAGGATTGTCGTGGCATGACTATCCTTCTCGTGAAAGGTGGCTTTCACATACTTCCCTAAAGTACACCCCTTGCACTGATCTGACTGCGCAAGGGTGCCCTTAGGAAGCCCAGTAGAAATCTGCTGCAGAATCTTCAAAGCTCCATGGTGAAGGTGGCCCAATCTCCTATGCCACAGTTCGCCCTCATCATCCCGGCTCACCACTTCTCCCGCCTTGCATGCCATAGCTGCGCAGCCATCTACCTGCAACCGATAAAGGTTCTTGGTTCGAACCCCTATCTTCCGGGTCTCTCCAGTAGTCTTACTGCGCAGGAAGGCTTTTCCTTCGCTGAAGACCACATCATACCCCTTATCCTCCAACATCACCACAAAGATCAAGTTCTTCTTCAATCCAGGTACATGCATGACATCCCTCAATACAAAGGGTTTACCAGACTCCCTCTGAAAGGATATGGTACCGATACCAGTCGCACCGTATCTACCATCATCGCCCATCTCGATGTGCACACCCAAATCTTTGTCCTCCAGATCTGAGAACAACTCCCGATCTCCCGTCATATGAAATGACGCACCGCTGTCCAAGAACCATACTGATCCCATCACACTTGAAACCAAGCATGCGATCATTGAAAATTCAAGCTTGAACTGTGAAGCCAAAGCTTCTCCATCTGCAGATCTTCCCGCTTGCTTGTTCTTCTTCTTCTTTGGACAATTGGTAGCATAATGTCCGTGATCATGGCAGTGAAAACACTTCACTTTCGCCATATCCTGCTTCTTTCCCTTTGCACCGGAATGAGAATTTTTCTTACCCTTCCCCTTCTTTGCTTTGGCAACCAAAGCGCAGTTTTCTTCATCAGCTCCCTTTGATGAAGATCCATCTCGAGTAGTCCTCCTTATCTCCTCCTGCATGAGATCCGCCCAAAGGCGCTCCCATCCCGGCAGCTTCTCCCGACCATTGACACTATCTTGATATGAGTGCTAAGCCTTCGGAAGACCAAGGAGAGCCAGGTCGACCATGTCCTCACTTCGACAATCACCCCCACACTTCCCAGCTCATCTCTGCACTGAGTGAACTTCGTGAGGTATTTGGCGATACTGTCGCCCTTCTCCATCTTGATGTTCCTGAGCTTATCTTTGAGCGCCAAATTCCTTTGGTCACTCTTACTCTGGAATAGATCCGTCAAAGCTTTCCACATTAGAAATGGAGAAGCCTTTCCATGCAGGCTGGATACAATATGATCCTTGACGCCCTCCAACAGGATCCTTCGACATTTCGCCATCTTATTTTGCCATGCTTCGACTTCAGCAGGATCAGTGGGCTTTTGGACATCCGTATCTACGAACTCCTTCAGACCATTATCTTCTAATACTGCCTCCATGCGATCCTTCCATGCAACATAATTTGAACTACCTTCAAGAGCATATTCGAGTCGCAAACCGTTGAAAGACATTTTCAACACCGGCACCAAGAAAAAAAAACTGCTGCAAAATTCAAATTCCACCTCAAAGCTCAACCGCTCTAGATCTGTGAGAAAAAATTATTTCTAGCACAAAGATTGACTGCAAGGGGCGTTTACTGGATATATCACCTTTCAAAGAAAGGATGGATCCAGAGGCTACCTGGCCCGCATGCAGACTCTGTCTACCGAAATAATTTTGTAATCACCGGATGATCGACCTCTGTCAATAGTCTTCGATACATGTAGAAATTTGCTGAATAATGAAGATTTATCCACCGAGATTATCATGATCACATACTAATTCGAATTCATATGCAACACATAATCTCTTCTACTCAGATCATCACACATGCGGAAATAAACAAGCGGTATGCGATCAAAAGATCATCAAAACATCACACACATTACACAGTATGTATGGGGAAAGCTTATAGCTGAAAACCCCGCAGCTATTGTGTATATTATAATGGAGAAAACATGTAACAAACTTAGTACAATACTCCTCACAAGTACTCAGTATTGTCTCATGAAGTTACACACAAACTAGCTTGGTTTTGAACAAGTCACAGGTTCAAAACACATCCACTAATTGCCTGCCTCTATTGCGCAATCAAGGCTGGTCTAATGAGAGATCCAAGGTTCGAATCTCCTTGGCTTGACAACACAATCATCATGGGAAATTCCTCCAAGTGTGGTGCAAATCTCATGCACAACTGATGTCGCCACTGATAGCTAACTCCACCCTTTCATCTACCTCTTTCACTGGTCTCCACTGAACTGATCATGCACTGTAGTGAACTGATGTGTTCTTGAGTTGAACAATGAGTTACTAATTAATGAATTAAATAATATTTAATTCACTCCACTCATAACTAGTTGATTAGCTAGTTAAACTAATCTCAACCAGTTCAACTAAATTAAACCGAACACAACTCCACTAGCCGTCTCATTAACTCCACCAAACTTCTGCCACTGAAGTCCTAACTGAAGTCAACCATGCATGTGCTCACCAAACCCTTGGGAATAGCGTAATTCCTCTGTCAGATGCATGATCCACTTCCAAGGCTCGAACTGAAGTGCTCCAAGAGAGTAAACTGAAGTTTAGAGTCCAAATATTATTAAGGGTAAATAATATTTGACTTCCCTATTTTAAGGAGAGGCAGTCTAAAAATAGACTTCGACCTATAGGTCCAAAAATAGAGTCCCATCTATTTTTACCAACATGACCAATACTCCAAGAATAACATACTGTAACCCCTGGACCATGCTCCATATGTCTAAAAATAGACATAGTCTAAAACAGATTTTGCGCCAGTAACTTGCCTATGGGCCCACTTAGTGAAGGCGACTTCATTTCACTAAGCTCCATCATCTTGCTACATTTTCAACAATCACTTTTCCTTACCTTTTCATAAATCCATACACTCCAATCAATGATAAATGATATGTTTTATCTTAGAGAATGCATTTGAATGATATCTATGTTATATTTTGATGTTCTTTTTATTTGAATGGATTTTTGTAACTCAGCTACAGAACGCAGCCTATTCTGCAGCTAATTGTTGTTTCCGCAACTACTTTTATGGTTTGATAGGTTTCGAGTAGTGAATAAAGGAACGAGCCACATGGGCATCTCCAAAATTATCCATATATGGATTTTGTCCTATCCACCTGGTCGAAATCAACAGAAAAAGGTGCCTGTGATCGTGGTCAAAGTACGGTGAAAGAACGTAATCCGAGAGTGAAGGACCCTTGATTTGCTCTGACGTAACAAATAAAGAGTTAACCATTTAGAATTTGCTTCTATATTTCGGTTGTAATCGTCATCTGTAGGCGGAATAAGCTCCTGATAGTTACATTTAAGTTGGTTTAAATACCGGTTATTTGAAGACTGAAGACAATCTTAATTTTTCTGTAAAATGCTGTGTATGCTTTAGACTATGTTCTTTTTCATAATACGAAGGCCGTGTTCATGGTTCCAGTTCCAGTTTCTTCATTAATGCGCATATAGTCTGCTAGGATCTCAACCTATTCTGTCGTAGAGGGTCCTTGCATAGGAGGAGGTTTTTCATTAGTTTTTCTAGTTTAATTTCATTTGCTTTGTTTTGTCAGTTCATAAGTAGATTCATATTGCGTTGCAACTTTTAGATTAATATCATAGATTAAATTTATGAATTCTTTCTTGGTATTAGTTTTAGAATGACTCTGTAATCTTTTTCTTTCCTAGAACATCTCAAGAAATTAGATTCTTCTATTTTCCAATTGGATTATGTTTGAGGCATTAGAGCTCACAGTTGTTTAGTTTCTTTACATGTTTTTTTTTACACTGCTTTCTTAGATCAGATCCTCAATTATGTGTATAATTGGATGCTTGTAAATCATGCCAAGAAGATGAATCTGTCATACTTCCAAATTGGATGCTTGAGTATCTAACCTATACAATAATTGAGTTTTCCTTTACATGCCTTTACACTTCTTTTATAGATTAGCTCCTCAGTTAAATGTATAATTGGATGCTTGTAAATCATGCCAAGAAGATGACTCTGTCATACTTCCAAATTGGATGCTTGAGTATTTAACCTATACTTTAATTGAATTTGCCTTTACATGTTATTTAAATTCTTTCTTAGATTAAATTTTTAAAACTAAACTATAATCAATTGCTTGTAAATCATGTCAAGAGGGTGACTCTGTCATACTTCCATATTGAATGCTTGAGTAGTTGATCATACAATCGTTGTTTTTCCTTTGAATCTGCTTTCATTTAGATTATCATTTTCCTTTCAATTCTTAGTCATAAGATTCATATTTCAATCCATGGAGTAGAACTAAATTAAGATAGATTAGATTAATTTTAATTTTCAAAAGCTCAAAGTCATTAGAATAGATACTATGTTTTTAGATCAGATTCTAACCATCCAAAGTTTGATTCATTTTTATGCAAATTAGAATAGTTAAAGAACACTTCCTTTTCTTCCTTCTTTCAAAATTAGTTTTAACATTTAAATTTCATTAGATTTAGTTGATGCATTTTATAGTTCTCATTTGTTAAAATGAACATTTAGACATAAATAAAAAAATCCCCCAAAACAATATAAACACATACACAACCAAGTAAGAAAAAGGTTAACTAAGCATATATAGTGCACCACACTTCATCAGATTACAAACCTCGGTTGATAATTTATGTTAAGCAATTTAAGACATTAAATTGGTTAACCAAAATGTTGGAGCCACTTTCCAGTGAGCCATGTATTATGCTTTCCACGATATCAAACATATCATCCAAGCTTATTTGTATGATTTAACTACTTGTTCTGGAAAGAGAATTGATTATCCCCATCATCTTCGATTGATTTGAGATGTCATTATTGCAAAATTTGGTTGAATCCAAATAAGTACATTTTTGCGGTCATGTCCGGTCGTTTATTGGGGTTCATAGTGTCTATTGAATGGATTCGCGTAGATCCTTTCAAGGTTAAGGCAATACTTTAGTTTCCTCCCCCACCTAGCATTCGTCAAATTCAAATTCTATAAGGAAAAGCCAATTTTTTTAGGAGATTTATCGTTAATTATGCTGAGATTACAAAGGGGTTTATGAGATTTTTGAACAAAGGAGTTCCATTTATGTGGGACGAATTATCTCAATGCTTGTTCGATGCTTTGAAAAAATAATTAACCTCTTCTCCTTTATTGAGTCTACTTGATTATAGCAGGGATTTCCTTTTGTATCTCGCTGCGGAAAAATCAACCATTGGTATGGTTCTGGTTCAGGAAGACGATGCTCTCTATGAGCATGTGATTTATTATCTAATTTGAGGCTTGGTAGGTCTTGAATTATGATATTCTCCTATAAATAAATTGGCTTTGGAAGCTGTCCATGTTGTCGAGTAACTTAGACATTATATTCTGCTTCGATTTTTTTTTTGTCTTAGTAGTTGTCAATCCATTTAATTTTTTTCTCAGTAGGTGAGTGATTGGGGGGGAATATAATAGATGAATTTTTATTTTACAAGAATTCATTCTCGAGTTCTTGTCAGCTAAATCCAAGAAATCTTTAGTATTCACAGAATTAATCTCAGAGTTTGCTTGTGAAGAAGAAATAGTTTATGAGGAATCATTCCCTAATGAACATCTTTTCCTTATTTCTTCACAAGATCTTTGGTATGGGGATAATATTATATATCTTTAGACTTCGAAGTTCCCCCTCACTTTTTCAAGGGATGAACAGAGATAATTGCGTCACTTGGCCAAAATTTATGTTATCATTAGTGACACTTTATATCATCACGGGGTTGTTTCAATCCTTAGACGTTGCTTAACCCTATAAGAAGTTGATTCTATGTTGAATGATTGCCACAATGGAGCTTGTGGTGGTCATTTATCTGGGCTTGCTACAACCCAAAAAATCTTGTGTGCTGGTTATTTTTTGCCTTCGATCTTTGAAGATTGCATTGAAGAAGTCAAGAAATTCCATCCTTGTCAAGTCTATACCTGGAAGATTCATGCTCATCCAACTCCGCTCTTTCCTGTTATTACTGTTAGTCATCAATATTTTTCACCTGTTGTTGATGACTAGATTCCTAGCTGAGTTTTATAGCAATTGATCTCAAAAATTTGTCAAATTTGCCAGCTGGAAAAACACCCATAAATATTTTTTCCCTCCTACCTTTTCAATCAGCCCATGACGAGATAAAACCTCATTGTCAAGCCCTATCTAGCCTCAGCCATACTAGCTTGTCCATCAGCTCCAAAGAGAACAATCCAAATCTGTCCAAGAAGTCTCCCCTAAGTTAGGTAGTGGCGCTTTAGGAATTTCTCCCTTGGCAATGTAGACATTTGAATAACTGATATGTTATCCACCGATATTCTCCTGATCACACACTATTTTAACTTCATGCACAATACATAATATCTTCTACCATTGATCATTAATTGCGGAAATAAAAACAATCGCATGCGCACATTAAAACCATAAAAAATCACACATATGAACACAATATTTTATGGGAAAGCTTAAAGCTGAAAACCCCCAACTATCTGTATATTATATATCATAGAGATCATGTAAAAATCATCATACAAATCTCCTCACAAGCTCTCAGTACGATCTCCAATTTATACACACTAATCAAGCTAGATCTAGCAAAAAACATGCTCCAATCTCTGCCACCTGATAACCTGCCTCTACTGTGCAATCAATGCTGAAGAATGGCTCATAAATAACTTCGAACCACTTGGCTTGTACTGCGCAATCCTCATTGGCATCTCCAATCACTGGTTGTTGCAAATCATGCAACAGTATAGTCACAACTGATAGTCACACTACTCTTGGTCAAACAGTGATTGATAGGCAAGACAGAGGTGTGTTCTTGAGAAAAACTTTCCAAAGGCCATTTGAGACAGCTTGGTGTTGCAAAGAGCATTCAAAACAAGATGCCTCCCAGGCAAGACAGTAGGAGTGGCCTGCACAAGAGATTTGAGCCTGTTTCCACTGAAGAAGTGAATTCCCACCCATCAGTCTTATCCAATTTACATGAGGTTGGGTGTCTATATTTTTGCCAAAGAGTGCAAGAGGTGAAGAGCTATTCCCCTTTAACACACCTTTGTGCTTTGAGGTTTCGAGAGAAGCATTTTCAGCTGGCAGGCCTAGATTTCAAATTCTCTCCAAGATCCATCTCCAAGGCCACTAAAATCCCTTACGTCGGGAAGAAGTGGTTTAAACAAAGCCACCTGGAATAAGAAGAATATAAGCCATTTCTGAAGCTTGAGCATAGAGATTCACGTCCATCCATTTTCCCCTTCTCATATCAATTAACTAGTTACGCCTCCCTCATGAAGATCATCATGAAATACTTCACTTGTGAGGGAAGATTCTCCCGAGTCTATGCCTATCATATTCGATTGCTCATGCATTTCACGAGGGCCAAATTGTGAAATCTCCCTTTCTTCCTACACAGAAGTCTTGAGAAAATGGCCTCCGCTATTCAGAAAAAGCCTCCTTCTTAGCAGACAACCTGCCTCTTCCATCACTCCCTCATCAAAGTCATCATTCTTCATCAGCTTGAGAAGAAGGAGGTCTCTTGGGATACTTTCATCACCCATCCGGATTTCTCCACTGTCCCACCAGTTCATACATATCCTTCACCTTCTACTCACCATCCTTCGCCTTCTTCTAGCAAACCTATTCCCAAGAAGCTCAAGTTTACCATAGAACAAACAAAAGAGCATGATGAGGGAGAAGAGCATGAGCAAGAAGAGGAAAGTGATGATGAGCAACAACATGATGAAACAAGGCAGTAAGGGCATGATGAGGAAGATGATGATGAGCAGCAACATAGTGAGACAGAAAAACAAGGGGAAGAAGGCCATGATGATGAGCAGCATCAAAGTGAGGCAGAACAACAAAGGGAAGAAGGGCATGATGATGAGCAGCATCACAGTGAGGTAGAACATCAGACTCCTGGGCATGATGAAAAGGAACACAGTGAAGGTGAGCAGTGTCATGAAAATGATGAACAGAGGCAGCCACAGCATGATGAACAACAACCTCATGATGATGAACAGAGGCAGCTACAGGATGAGGAACAACAACCTCATAAAAAGGAACAAAAAACCTCATGAAGAAGAAGGGCAGCATGATAAACAAGTGTAACACAGTGAGGAGGACAACCCTCAAAAGGAAATGCAAAAAGATAGCCAAGGCATCCATGAAGAAATCCAAGACAGTGGCAAAAATGAGGAGCAAAGTGACAAGTGTAAAGAGCCCATGGAGCATGTGCTAGCTGCCTCTCCTAGGCAAGGGGCCATGCTCTCTTCTCCGAAAGTGGCCAAGCCCCGGACATCAAGGAAAATGGTGCCTAGAGTTGTAACTCCAAATGTGACTAGGGCCCTCCGAAGCAAGGGAAAATTGCCCAAGAAGCCCATGGTCGAATTTCCCAAGAGCAAGAAGACTAAAAGAGCCACCTAAAGCAAAGGGAAGGACAAGGAAGAAAGAAGTCATGAACAGGAAAGGGAATTCGACATCATCCAAATCCAAAGTGACGATAGTGATAATGAAGCCCAGATCCTAGAAAATCTCTTGATCCACAGAGAAAACCAAATTGATGCTTTGAGGACTAATGTTGATACGGCTAGGAACTTCAATCACTTTTTGCAAGCTCAAAACAAGCAGATGAGTGTCCATATGGTTGTATATGAGACACGAGCCATCAAATACAAAAAGGAGGCCTCCAAAGCACAAGTGAGATTGGAAGAAATCATGGGTGAGTTCGATGAGAGCGAAGGCGAAGATCAACCCAGGCGAAAGAGGCCATGAACCATGGGGCTCAAAAAGGCCCTTGAGAAGCAAAAGGAAGATGAATATGCCCTGCTCCAGTCCACCCCTCTCACTACATTGTTCGAGCAAGAGATAGAGAACAATCGGGAAGCATGGCTTGAGAGAGTTAATGATCACTTGGAGAAGAAATTGGAGAAGGAGAATAGGGACTTGGACCTTCAACGGAGGATGACCGGGCATTATAAAAAGCTCAATCAGTTTGCCCGACGGAAATTGAAGGCCGCTCAAGAAAAACTCAAGGAGGCTAAAGGGAAGAGCCTTGCACCAAAATTGAGGAAAGACACCTCAAGGCTCCAAATTTTGGCCTCAGATTCACAACATGTTTCTGAAAACCCTTGAGGGGCATGCTCGCCAAGTTTGGGCGAAATTCGACAAATTTTGGTTTTTTGTCATTTTTGGGTTTTTGGCCAAAACTCATGGGCATCGCCATTTAAGTTTGGGGCATCCTCAAAGGATGAAAATGGTATCATTGGATGCCAAAATTTCAGGGGTACATACTCAGCAATTTTCAGCACAATTGAAGATCATTTTCTCCCCCAAAATGGCGAAAAACACTCGCTTTTTTCTACACTCTGCCCCGTTTATCAGCAAGGCCTATTTTTTGGTTTTTTACACATACGTCTATTTTTGGAGGACTTCCAGTGGTCAGTTGGGAGAAAACTAAACATTTTCAGAAAGTAGACATCAGAGCTTTCCAACGAGCCATCATGGGACTCGTTTCGACATCGGGAAGGCCTCCAAAAGTTGCCGGCAAGTCAGGGGACCTTTTGCTGATGTATTTTTTGAGTATTTTTGTAAATATTGAACCTTTCAAAAGTGACTTTTCTTCATGTGCGTTTAGATATTTTTGTACATGATAAGTTATGAAAAGTCAATATATTTCCATTTTTTAGCATTTTTTAGATAGTTTATTAGATATTTTGTGCCTTGGGCTTTGCAAAGCCTCAAGGACAAAATCAGATATTTTGGATAGGCCAATGAGATTGCAAGTTGAACTAAGAGGTTTTACTCACTTTGGCCTATATATTCCAAAGGCTTTCATTGTAAACAAGGCTAAACTTGATGAATAGAAGCAATATATGGTCATATAAGCTTTGGAAGAAATACTTGTCTCATGCTTTTGGATAGTTTCTTGGATGTTCTTGGATGATGAATGAGGATTGTTGTTGGATTCCATGACTTGGTAGAATGGTATAGTGTCTCTCTCTCTCTGTTTTGTTTCCTAGTTTTCATTCATAATTCCATTTTCTTGCTTGCTATAAGATAGTAGAGAATAGACTTGAGACATGCCCTTGGAGGCACCTCAAGTTTTCTGTTTCTTTATAGCTTCCATGTTTTCTTCATTCCTAGTCACATTAAAGAATTCTTGATTGCTCTTTAATAACTAAGGAATATTGTTTTCTTGTTTCATTTATGGTTCTGTTGTAGCTGCTACAACAACACCCAAAATTTTGGGTATATTTAAAATTTCGGGTTCCCCCCTCTACCTACTTAGCTGTTAGGGTTTTAACCTCGCCTGTGAACGATGACATCCTCGTAGCCTGTTCCAAGCCCTGACTGACCCTTCTCACCATCAAGACGAGATACTCTTGCCGCAGCTGTGCCATGTATGAGAGGATCGTCATGCATATGCTCGAATGGAAGATTTTTGTGCATTAAGTATGTACTTTAGAGGCCCTATCACCATATATCATTAGGAATTTTGTTTAGGTACTCCACTCAAGCCCACGATCTCATGTAAATTATGTGGGGGAAAATTGTCTTTTGGAAGGTAGCTTAAACTAATTAATATTATAAATGTTGCACGCAGGTCGACCCTACGGAGGGTGTGCCAAACAATATCACCATCGTGTGGGGGGTAAAATAGCAAGAGCTTATGCAGTCCCTGGAGACTAAGGGAAAGCACATCAATCACCCAATGAAACAAGAAAGCACTGGGCACCTGAAAAACATCTTGTGATAATGCCGCTAATATTAAAAGACACTAATATTAAAAGACAAAAGTTTCTCACATTATAAACGGAGATTCCGAATTAGAGTGCCATGTTGTAATGAGGTCTTTGATTGTAGACACTGTCATAATGAAGCAAAGAATTTTGTCAATGTTAAGCTCCAACAAAGACATGATGTTCATCGACACAAAGTCCAAAGGGTCATCTGTTCACTTTGTGACACTAAGCAAGATGCTCATCAAGTGTGTATTAACTATGGGGTCTGCATGGGGAAGTACTTTTGTGAAACTTGCAAGCTTTTGATAATTATATCCCAAAACAGCAAAACCGCCGTGATGGATGTGATATATGAAGAACTGGGGGCAGGAATAATTTCTTCCACTGTTTCGAATGTGGTTGTTACTATCCGATCACGGTGAAGGATTTTCACCCTTGTGTAGAAGGAGAAATATACACCACGACTGTCCCGTTTGTTTTGAGTTCTTGTTCGAGTCCACGAGAGGTATCAATGTACTACCTTGGGGGCACGCTATTCATACAGATTGTTTCAAAAGATTCAGACCTATTTCTTCCAGCAGGATGTTGATCTTGGAATGCAATGATCATTACCACGCGGAAAATGATCTTGAGCGGATCAACAATAATAAGCTCTCAGTCAGTCAAGGAACGAATGTCAAAGAATCTTGATATGGCCGGTTTTATGGAGACCGATAAAACTGCTACTAATGTGTGCTCAACAATGCATCTGTTTCGCTAAAAATATCCCAATAAAACATCGTTAAAATACACCGCAAGGTTGAGTTTTCAACGTGTCTATCTTAAAGTCTGCATGGTAACCGTCGTAAAAGGACCGCGCGTTTCTAGTAAGTGCGTAAGGATTTAAATAATGGAAAGGAATTAGAACTCAAACAACCCGGGCATGCTAGTTAAGGGAATTTTCAGTCACAGTTAAGCCACATTCTTCCGGATGTGCATCTTCATTTCTAAAGAGAGGCCACTACGTGAATTCATATGGCTATGTATTGATTGAAACAAGTGGTGGCTTAAATTAGCAACATACATCAGCTACGTTACAGTAGTGGTGGCAGGATCTAGAACGCAGACGTTGTCATCTCAAAGTTCCACTTTCATAACATTCGGCAGAATCCTAATAATATTAAGAGCCTATATATCAAAGATCGCTCTATCATTTTGTTTAGAGACGATGCGAAGACTATTTTAAAGCGGCCCGAAGGCATGATAGAGAGCTTGGAAACACAAGCGATATTTTCGACTTCATGATTAAAGCTGAGTTTCCTATCAGCACCCAGATGTTTGGCTAACTACGGGCGTTACAACGTTTGGATCCCATTACTAAATCTGTGAGAAATTCAGCCTGACGCATATTTGAGTACAACCCCACCAGTGGTAAAAACTTTACATTGTGGCTCATATTCATTCACAGGAGGATATGACAGGTTTTTAGCTGCATGTTTGGTAATAGTATTTACGTGCGGAAAGCATGGATGTTTCACTGGTGCCCCTTTAAAATCCCGCACGAAGGGCGAGCTCTCCTTTGCTGTTTCCATTTTTACTTGCCATTACAACGCTAAGTGGAAACCATGCAGGACGCAAGAGATTTAGTAAGAAGCAATATTTTCGGTCATGCATTCGAACACAGGCACGATGTTACCGAGATAGAATTTGTTCATATGAAAGTGAACCTCGACAGCCAAGCATTGAGTGTGATATATTAATAACAGAGGAATGTCTGTCATCCAAAACAAGTCACAACGATTTGTAAAAAGTCTCGCAGGCGGCATACCCATGATATTATCGCCGCGGGGTGTTGAAGTAATCCGGTTGCCCCACCTAATGTTCACGAAGCTCACGCCCGCCATGGCCTCAGCATGCCAAACACAGTGACAGTACACCGTGTTCGCAGAGTATGTTTAATGACGCATATCCCTTCCTTATGAGCTGATGCCATGGCTGGAATATATGGTGTGAATGCCGATGGTTATAACAGTTTAAAGATAGAAAAACATTGATCAGTGGGTGCCCACAGCGCATGCGACTCCTCGACCGTGTGAGGGAAAACAAAGTCGCAGAGTCGTAGTTAAGTGCATCCGAGAGAGATCGCGACTGGTGCGACTCTCCAGCTGTGCGACCTCCACACCAGAATTGCGACTTCATGTCCTCAGGCACTCAAACCTCATAATGATCACATGCAGTCGAGTTACAGCAGTAAGTCGCAGTTCAACCCAGGTCGCTGAGTCGCAGAATTGTGAGGCAACTGCAAAGTGCGACTTGGTGGTATTAGCGACCCCGTGACCCTTTTGAGGTCTCAGCACAAGTGAAGATAAAGTCACACGACCCCTCCAGGTTGCTGAGTCGCAATACACACTCCTGGGCAGGAAATGCGACCATGCGACTGTGCAACTCCTCCGAGGTCACAAGGTCGCAGAAAGGTGTGCCCAAGGAAAGATGCGACCAAGGAGATTCTCCGACTACGCGACCCCTAGTTACAAAATGCAATTTGTCGTATTCGAGCATGCAATGCTATTAGCTTGGCTGCATAGAATCGTCATAAAATGCAAGTATTCTATGGTGTTTTGGAGCAATGTTTTGCTGTCCTTGCAGATGAAAAGCCACTAAGATTAAATAAGCCCAACTTATTGATAGAGATCAGATTTTAAATACCATATTTCGCAACCATTTGTGCACGACAACGTCTAATGCGCATTCGGGACCAGTTGTCTGAAGATCATAAGAACCCAGACAAAAGAAGCAGCTGGCCATCTGTGAAGACACTGTTGTTACTGCGACTTTGGTCACTAATATTCCCTTCTTCTGATTTTTGGCATGCGTTTCCCCATCAATTTAGGACGGGATGTTGCTATTGGAATGTTCCTATGCTCCACGCTTCTCTCAGTTAACAAAGATGCTCGAAGGTTTTGTCCTGAGGCTGCCAATTTTTTGCAAGATTTGTTGATGTCTGTGTTAGATACTAAGCAGAGCCTCAAAAGAGGGATGAAGTGAAATGCCCTACCCTTTTGCTGGAGCATCAAGAGTATAGAATTTGGCTGCGTCTTTCAAGTGGGGTATCAGTTTTACCTCAACCTTTGGTTTTCGATATGATCATGGAGACTAACGATGATGCGCCTCTCTTTGACTCAAACATATACAGGGTTGGCATACTTCTTTCTGTATCAGAAATGTTGAGAGGTTTTGTAAAAATATATCATGACATTGTTTCATTCCTTGAAGCATTTGCATCCTTGTACCTCTATTACATGAAATAGCCAAGAAAATAAGACACCTGAGACTCTCCAATTGAAGATGACAAGTATTGCTTCTCTAATAAATGGGAAAATTGATGAGCATGAAAATCTACGGCAACCATTAAGGACGCGAATGAATAATCCCATGCTTATCAAGCAATTCAATCCAAGATAGAGAAATTTGTGCATGGGAAAGATTATGATCCTGACAGAGAAAGGGCACAGAGGAAGCTTACCCTAGCCATTCTCTCCGATGATTCAATAGCTCCACACTTGACCACACAAGGGTCTAAGTTTATTATTTTCATTCTTGCAATTGTTCAAACATGCTCTTAGTATCGATGTTAGATCATGAAGATGTGTAACCTAAGCTATGTGACTGCAGGTGGAAGCTATTGGTTTTCACGGTGAGTTGGAGTTTTTCCCAGCAAGCCAGAGGACCTGTTTTCAAAGCAAGGAATGTGAGACGAGGAATACTGCTATAAAATCTGGAGATCACCAAAAGAAGGCCGCAAGTCGTAGATTTGCTTGAGGCCGCAAGTCACAGATCTTCTTGAGGTCGCAAGTCGCAGATCTGCTCTAGGTCACAGGTCGCAGATCTGCTTGAGGTCACAGGTCGCAGATTTCTTCAGGTCGCAGGTCGCGGATGGTCCGAGGTCGCGGGTCGTAGGTGGTCCGAGGTCGCAGGTCGCGGATGGTCCAAGGTCACAGGTCGCAGATGGTCCGAGGTTGCAGGTCGCGGATGGTCCAAGGTCGCAAGTCGCAAGGTCCAGTCGAGTCGCAGGTCGCACCAGTGGCTCAGGTCGCAAGTCGCAGAATGGACTGGGTCGTAAGGCAGCCCAACAGTCAAGAAGGCCAAAGGTCAAGGAAACCTAAAGGGAAAGTTTTTCTCTATAAATACTTCCTTCGGGAACTTGTAAAGGATCTTTTTTTTTGGGACTCAAGAGCTATACAACCTTGTATTGAAAGATAACACTCTTGTGCATATGAATACAGATACTTGTTTAAAATCCTTTTAGATCTGATGTGTTTTGCTGTGCGAACACTATGAGTATTTCTTATACAGTTTCGAAAATCTTTTGGTTAATGAAGCTGCACTTTTAGTGGCATCATTTACGCATTATGGTTATCTATACTTGTGTTAATGATGTTTAGTTCATTTTGCTTTCTTAATGGATGTTAATGAATTTGCTTATTAGAATTTGTTTTATCCTTCACGAATGTAAAGGGGGCATCTCGCCATAAAGAATTGTTTATTTTGTGGTTAGAATAGCCTACAAGCATAACCCCAATGATGTGTTGTTAACAACACCTCCTTCGGCATCTATGCTTCATTATTTGTCTCGCTACGCATAGTGTTATATATGTGTTTAACGTATCAATCATGTATCTTGTATCATTTGAATAAGTGTGTGTTTGCAGGTTCAATCGCGTTCTTTTGAGACCAAAGGGAAGGTGACTTAAGCGGTAGCCGGACCCACATCCCAGACGAGAGCCCTGTTCCAAACGGTTCAAGGTCTAATTGGGAATTTCTACCGGGGAGATCCCCTACTGTTGGCCAAACAGATTTTCCCGTCAACAGGTTATATGAAAGCTAAGTATGATTTACGGTATGCCCTGCTTACTCATGGCTAGCCATAGCTCCACCTATGAAACTTCTCTTTGATTGATTAGATTGTCATTTGTTGAACCAAGGAGGTCTTGTACTGATCTTTCCCTTTGCCTAAAACTATGCAATCTTGTTTTCAAAGTGCCCAATAGCTTGAAGTACTATGTTTAGGCGTTCCGACATAGTGATTTGAGTTGTTTGTCTGTCTTAAATGTATTTCCCCAAAGTCTGATAGCCATTTCCCAAAGTTAGAGAGTCATATATCTCTATGCATGGCTTGAATGTTTATTTCTATGCGTTGATTAGCTTTTAGTTACATTTCTCATGATTAATGGTTTTCCCTACCATGTTTATGTCAGCTATTAAATTATTTATGCTTGAAATACTTTGTTATTCACAAATTTAATGTCCATCTCACTCCTTTTTTCCCAAAGATCCATTTTACCTCGAATCAAATCGGCCCTTCAAAAACCTTGTATCACCATCTGAAAGCTTTCTTGACCTTTTTGACCCCATAGCCCAGTTGATCTAACATTTTTTTACCTATCTTATATCTTTGATCAGTTTCATCCCTCACAACCTAAAAACCAAAACAAAAAACCCACTTCATAACTAGCCTAAATTCAGAACACAATAAGAAAACACACAGATATCCCTTATACAAATAGAGAGAGCCCTCTCTGAGTCCAGAAAGGCTAGGTCCTTGGGCTCCAAAGAATGGTTTGATGTTACACTGTCATTTGGCTTGCAAATCAGCCAAATCATGAGACCCTAACATAATGGAGATCACGGTGGGACTTTGAGTCAAAACATCCTAGGTATCCCTTAGGAACTCTCAAAATATCAGTCGAACTTAGAAGAGTAAAGTCTGGTTGTCTCAACATCCTAGCGAAATGATGACCCAGCTGTAGGACACTCTTACAAACCTTAGAAATACATAAAGAACTTAGAAAAACCCCAAAAAAACTCCCTTAGATTGGTTTTTGTCAGTAATGGTGGTGGACCATACACATATACCTCCAAACAACTAAAAATCCACCTGGCGACTCCACTAGCCTCCAGTAGACCTTACACACTTTACTAAACTCTAGGCTACTATCCGATTGAGCCACTTCATCGCCACCCTAACATAATGGCAATCACGGTGGGAATAACTGAGTACATAACAGTCTAGAAAACTCTTGTAGATTCATTAGTCTTTGAACAATTAAACATGCAAGCAGTCCATATAATCATTTAGAGTAAACTCTTTTTGTTCTCACCACCCTAGAAACGTGATGAAACAGGTTTAGAATACTTTAATAAACCATAGGCTACACATAAAACTCAAAAAACCCCAAAACATTCCCATATTGGCTTTTATCTAGTTACTGGTGGTGGACCATAGATACATCTTTACAAAAACAACCAAGTTCCACCTGGTGACTCCACTGGCCTCCAGTAGGCCTAAAAATCCATAGAAAAAACCAAAAAATTCATAAACCATACCTTTCTGTTGACTTATCCTTCCAAAAGCTTAAAACTTATGGTGCAAACTCTGTAATCAGTGACAAACTAAGTATAACTTAGCGATTCATAAGACTTCACCTAAACATAGGAGATAAACAAAAGTAACCTTGCAAAAAGAGCCATTAGCTTGTCCATACAGCCTAGCAAACTGTTGAAACCAAGTGAATCACTCTTCTTTGCAATTTTCCATCTCAAAGTTTGCTATAAAACTTTTTTCCCAAAAGCATCTTTGATAGTGTTGGTGGTGGACCATAGTTCTCATAGATATCCACCTGGCGACTCCGCTAGTCCATCTTTTTGTTTTGACCAACCTTCACATTAGTAAAACCCTAGAGAGGCCATCCATCCAAAACAATCACAAATACCATCCTCTCCAAACTCTAGACTCGAAATCTGGCTTCATGAAGAATCAACACCAGATCTCATCCAGACCCAAATCCCCCTATCATAGTAGATGACCTAGAGAAGATTCTATGGCAAGCTTCCGAAACTGGAAATTTAGCTACCGATAGGTCCATCCGTAAAGCAAGATTAGTACCTGAAGATCTCACAGCCTTGCAGGATTCCCCATTTGACTTAAAATCATCAAAAACCCTTTTTAGAAGCAAGTCACAAAGTAAGATAGACTTTGACGATCTTGAGCCCCTAGATCTGCCACAGATCTGCTCCTACCATCCCAGATCTGCTCAAAATCAGATCACTAGTCCAAGTACATTCGCCACACCCATTCAAACCACTACTGTTCAAAGCACCTCAGCTCATCCTACAAGCCCTCATTTTGTACATCATCCATTAGCTCCCGTCATGTCAGCCTGGTATGCACCTTTGGTGTTGCCATAGCCTTTGGCTCCCTTAAAAAATGACTATTAATCCAAAATCCCGCACTTCACCGGAGTTGAGACTACCACAACTCAAAAACATGTAGATAGGATTAGCGATGCCTTTGAATACATGGAAATAGAAGACGAGACCATCAGAATGAGGATGTTGGCCCAAAGCCTGGGCAGAGAACCCAAAACATGGTTTAAGAGCTTAACTTCAAACAACATCCACAATCTCCCAGAGCTCTACTAAAACTTCATAAACAAGTGGGAAATCCGAAAGAACCCGATTCAAATCCTGTCAGAGTATAACAATCTAAAACGGGAAAATGGAGAAAGTGTCCAAGGATACTGCACTAGGTTCAACAATGTGTATAACGCCCACCCACCTCACTTCAAACCTCCACTTGGCTCAGCCTTGGAAAAGTTCCCCGAAGGCTTTGACCCAGACATGACTTATCAACTAAGAGACAAGGGCCCCCCTACCTTAGAGGAAATTCCAAAAGTGGCCATAAGTGTAGAAGCCAACTTAGCAGAAAAAAGAGCTAGGACTAGATTAGAAAGGAAAGTCACATACCGGGATGAGGTCTCCACTTCAGCCCCTTCCTTAGATACTAGAATAGATGACTTGGTTAGGTCCATGGCCAAAATGTGGGAAAATATAAGTGAAAAGACTCCTCTCAGGGACAACCAGCCAAACCCTCCAAACAAAAATCAAAACCAAAACTTTAGGAGGGAACAATCTCAAAACAAACCAAGGGAAAATGACCAACAAATTAGGCCACCCTTTAATGAAAATTATGTGGAAGAAGATGATAGGGATACAGAACCCATTGATGAAAATCATTTGAACCTCATAGGGTCTGATAACGAGAGTGAGGTTTACCTCATAGAAGAAGAACAAGCATTCTTCTCTCCGAATCAGGATGAAACCAACTATGAAGATCCCAAGGATCCTGCCATAGATTTTTAGAATGTCATAGTAGAGGCTCACAGGCAGTATGACCTTAGAAGCATAAAAAACCAAGACAAATCCAAGAAAGGCAGCTCAGACACTGCTAAAACCCTTGATAGCATCCTTAAAAAAGCAGTGGACAACAACAAAATCATGGTCAAGAAAACTGACCAAAACAAAGATAAAGCTATTCAAACAAGTCTTGGCTCAGATGCTCCTAGCACTTCCACAAAGATTCCCGATATGGTTTTGTCAAAAAAAATCTCGAAACAAAGTTAGTAAGCTCAGAACATAGAAAAAGTCATGGAGAAAAAAACTAAAGCAAACCTGTCTAAACTACAAGCACCTTTCAGTTTTGAGGGAGAAATCGCCAAAATAAAGATTACCATGCCTCTCACTGAACTTATCGCCCAAGGCTCTTATAAATCCCAAGTGTTTAAGGTCCTGAATATAGGAAATGATGTGAACGCCCTTAATCTGGCTGATGACACTCCCGAAGTGTTGTTTGGTCCAAAAATAGAAGGGAAATTCCAAGAAGGAACCACTCTTCCCTTTTACATCAGTTTGAATATCCATGACCAAATCCTTCACAATGCCATGCTAGACTCTGGAGCCTCGCATAATCTCATGCTGAAAGTTGTAATGGAAAGATTAGGCCTAGAAATCACAAGACCATACAAAGACTTATATTCATTTGATTCGAGTAGAGTCAAATGTCTAGGCTTGATCAAAGATCTTTGTTTCAGTTTGGCCCAAGTACTTGCAAAAAACCTGATCATGGACATAGTGGTAGCAGAAATCCCTCCCAAGTATGGAATGCTTTTATCCAGATTTTGGGGAGCCAAGATTCAGGGAAATATCAACTTGATATGTCTTATGCCACTATTCCTGTGTTTGACCAAACTAGAATACTCTATCGGGAGTCACACATGAAATATATAATCAGCAGCCAAGAAAGGCCAGATAACATCCCAATGTACTCTTTGCATTCTAATCTTAACTCCTTCATTCTACACACTGATGAGGACATTGAAGAACATTCAAAAGGCTTTGAAACAAACTTAGACACACCACATCAGCTGCCCCAAGTCCTCTATGATGAACTAGACACTCAAAATTATCATAATAATGAGAAGCTATGTCTTGAGAAAAGTGAGTGTGTTCCTTTTGAAACAGGGATAGAGCAAGAAGCACAAACCATTGTGTACTATCAAGCAAATTGCTCGAACCTTAGGCAAACATCAACAGTAACATCAGGAAACGTTTTCAGAACATATGCATTAGACGACTTACATATCACAAACCTTTTTGGAACTCAGGGGTAGGGAAGCTTAATGTTCTTGCCATACCTTAAGGATTTACCATCACATAAATCTACCATTTCAAATAAAACCTTGACTGTAGCCATAACAGTTCAAAATCTAGAAAAATGCCTGATAAACTTCTTATGAGAAGAGATGATGACTGCAGTCCAAATATACCTGAGTTACTTGAACTAGCTAACATTCTATTACTCCACCAAAGACTTAAAACTGCTAGGATTTGTAATCTTATTCAAAATACTGCTTCATATAGAGAAAACAGTGAGAAACACTATGCCACTGCCATCCCTCCAGCAAACAACTTTGGCAAAAGCAAATACAAAAATCTGAACCAAATAGTAATAGTCAAAGATAAAATAGTTGGTCATAGGATCTATTTTGATTTTAGAAGCACTAATACACACCCTTGTGACAGAAAGTTTATCCTTCCTGCCCAAGACCATGATATACCAATGATAAGTGCTTTTAATCATATGTCTTTGCAAGATGATGTTTCAAGTTATAGCCAAATGATTCCTTTACAAGGAGAACAACTCAAAGAATTTTTCAAATATGCTGGAAGGAGTCCCATTTTCAAACCCATATTTGCAAAACCACAGGATATCAAAAATATGCTCCTAAAAGCCATGTTTCCAGTTCTGAATTTCTACATTCTAACATACCTTGATGATGTCATCATATACTTCAAAAATGACAAATAATATATGCACTATTTGAAAAAGATGTACAACAAAAGAAGGAGTGGAAATCAAAGGTATAAAGAGGTACAACGGGAGGATACAGGGTTGTTCAGAGATTCATGCATGAATCCTTATGTCGTGCTTGAAAGAGAAAATTTTCCAAATTTTTCTTTTCAAGAGCTGAGTGGACCAAGAGTGGTAGGAGATCCTTATGAGGATAAGATGCTTAAGTTTCGCCATTTCCAAGATTTCTGAGTCAAAACTTTTTCAATCATTGTATATACCATTGTTTGAAAAATAGATCAAAAACAGAAAATTCAAAAACAATAGAAAAATAGAAAAAGAGGGCGGTTTGAAAAATAGAAAGAAGGCCCCATGTTCAAAAAATAGTCATTCAGAAAGCACGCAAGTCTAGATGCCGCTACTAGTGCTCAAATGTCTTGTTCAGTTATCTAGCCTAATCATAGCTGAACATGTTTTAAATTTATTTGCTGATAAGTTAGTGAGTAGAAAATATGGTCAACATTGTGTAAGCTTGACTTATCAAAGAGAGTAGATTAGGAAAAGATACTGGTTCCACATGCTCAAAACAAAACCAAAGAGGAAAGCAGGGATGAAAAACAAATTGTGTATCCTAGCCTTGTTTTTCTAGATTTTATTTTATGCAAAATAATATTTGTGTGCAGCTTGTCTTTCGTACCACAAGTACATGAAAAATTAGACTGTCTAATCCTGATTTGGTCATTTTTCAATTTCATGTTTTAGATTAGAGAACAAAATCCTTTCAAACAGCTTAACCTTGACAGTTGATCTAGCATAGGTAGAGAAACAAAGGAGTTCATCAGCTTAATCTGAACTCCCGGAAAATATAAATGTAGAACTAGATAGGTTCATTTTTCAAAAGAATATATTATGTCAAAGGAATGCTAGTCCAAATGCACCCAAAAGAAGAAAAAATGTTAGGAAATATAGTGGGGTAGGTAGAAATATCAATGATGCTAAACATGCTGTCAATTTTTAGAAATAACATCAAGGAAGAATGAAATTTGCGCCAATGGATAAAAAACTGGTCTTCATAAGCCAAATATCTGCAATTCTGGACACCTCCTGAAAAGGAGCTGCCCTCCCCAAATGGAGCCACTGTTAGTCATCAGTATTTTTCACCTGTTGTTGATGACTAGATTCCTAGCTGAGTTTTCTAGCAGCTGATCTCAAAAAATTGTCAAATTTGCCAGCTGGACAAACACCCATAAATATTTTTTCCCTCCTACCTTTTCAATCAGCCCATGATGAGATAAAACCTCATTGTCAAGCCCTATCTAGCCTCAGCCATACTAGCTTGTCCATCAGCTCCAAAGAGAACAATCCAAATCTGTCCAAGAAGTCTCCCCTAAGTTAGGTAGTGGCGCTTTAGGCATTTTCCCCTTGGAAAACTATCCTAGAGCCAAAGAACCTCTATCTATTTTCAGCTAGTCCTAACAGACCTTCCTATTCTGCAAATAAAGTTGGTTACACCATTAAGTCACGCCACTAACAAACCCTGAAGTCTCAACAATGCATATGCCATAGGTCAAACTAATATTAGGTGGTTTTACAGTATTTCAATGGATCTTTCAAGAGCAGAAGTATACCAGTATTCCAGAAGACAGTATTAAACTCAACATGAGAAGACAACTGCTTCTCATGTGGTTTTGAGCCTGGGATGCAGCTGCAGGACAGAGAGTTATTTCATTAAGCTCTTGCAATCACAGTGAAAGGTTAGTGAATTATAAATGACAAGAAATGCTTTTCAGATACTAGCCAAATTGCTTGTGACGTCTAAAGAGGCACAAAATTATTTGGAAATCAGAATTACATGTCTCAGAGAAATGCCCATCATGACTTATTGTCAATTTGTCATCTTCATTTGCTTAATCATGAATAGGCAGTGAAAGGAAAGACAACACTGTTTAAAAGCTGATGAAATGGCATCACTGGAAAAACCTCCTTCATTTTACAAGCAGAGGGTTGAAGACTGAGAAAACCTCCTTCATTTTACAAGCAGAGGGTTTGGCACTGAGATAAAGGCCTCCTTCATCTAATAAGTAGAGGGCCAGGGACAAAGATTGATTTTAGGGTCTTCACTGACTGAAAGGGTTTTAAGTGCAGTGGGAAAGCAACTGAAGGCTTATGGATATAGAAATGGTGTTAAAAACAAAGAGAAAGCAGGGGTACTGTAATGATCAAAGAGGCTGACTTATCTCCTATCAAAGATCTCCTTCAAAAGCAGTCTGAAGACAAAATGAACAAATTCTGCTGAGGTCTTTGTCAAAAAACTCATCAAATGGACAAGAAGGCTTTGCAAATAGACACATAGGTTCATAAAAGTGAAGAAAGGATATGGAAAGTGTCTCAATTTTAGGGACAATATTCAAAGAAATTAAGCATGATACTGTTGCAAACAAAAGACTGTTTATGAAACATATGAAGATACCTAGCTGTTGCATATAATTGCAGGAGAAGCCTTTAGAAGATCTCCCTTTTTTTTTTAATGAGCATATGTTTGTCAAACCTAGGTGAATACAACTAAGCTTCACCCACAGTCAAAGAGAAATGTCATTTGAAGAAGTGCTTCTACAGTTAGTATATGGTTTTGAGCAAAGTTTCCTCTTAAAAATAGATATGGACACAGGAAGCAACTTTCCTCCCTTGATGAGAAAACACTAAGAGGAATTGTGGCTTTAAGGATGATTTCTTCACTTTGAAAAGTGTCATATTTACGAAGATCTTCAAAAGTGTCATCCACAACACTTTTAATGATCCTGGTCAAATATTGACTTTATGATGGTTTAAAGGTTATAAATGACAAACAGTAGGGATTCATGTTTTGTTTAAAACAAAGGCCTTTTCAAAACGTTTTCAAACCCTCACGAAGTAAAATTTCAAAAGGGTCATTGGCTTTTTCAAATATAAAGGGTGGATTGACCGTTACCAAATCGCATTGCTCAATTCAAAACGCAAACAAAAATCTCCTCCTAGCTGTTCACTGGACCAAAGAGGAGACCAAAGAGGAGTTTCAAATGAATTTATAGATTTTTCAGGCCTTTAAGCCCATGCAGCGGGCCTGGAAAAATGCGCGGCACGTTCAGAATCAGAAATACAAAGACTTTGTATTGTGGCGCGGCACGCCTGTAGGCGTCGGTCACAACTACCCGAAGGTCGACCCGACACCCCTTTTGCTGCGCGACGCTCTTCCTTTTGAACGTGCCGCGCCTGTTGAAAGGTCAAAACGCCTTCAAAAACATCTCTGAAGCTGCCAAATGATCAACGAAAGCTCGTAAAGAGTTTGCAAGGTATTTTTCATTGTTCCTTGCTAGTTTTTGAAATCCTAAGGGGGTGACAGAGTGTTTTTTCTCCAAGGGGGAAACAGTGACAAGGAGGGTAGGGTGTTTTGATAAGAATCCAAGGTTGTTGTTTTTATGACTGCCCAAGATTAATATAGTGAAATAGGGTGTGTTTACATTGGTTTCGAAAGGTCTAAAACTTCCCTCAAAACAGTGATAAACCATAACACTATTTGCAAGTAAAAAAAACACAGTGGTAGAAGGTTTTCAAGTTGCTGAAAGTGTCCTAACTGTGACAGGACAAAACTAATCTATGTCAGCAAAGTATAAGGTGAAAACAATGTTATAAGGTGAAGCAGTGTTTTTAAGAAAACACAGTGTTCATAAGGTGAAAACAGTGAGCCTATTTTGAAGACAGTGGTTTTAGTTTGGATGCCTTGTCACTTCAAAAGTGTCTCCTTTTGAATCAGTGAAACGGTGAAACCTAGTGCAATCTCCTTTGATCCATGAAACAGAGTATGTTGTGAAAAGCTTTTAAATCAATTTGAAGGTGTTTTGTCTACCTGTGTATGAGAAACAGTGTATACAAGAAGAGTGTTTTTGATTGGGAGGGGTGTTTTGTCTTTGTCTAAATACAAGGCTGTCTTGTCTATACCAAAACACAAAGGATCCTTGTGACATTACCCAAACACAGTAACAATTTGACTGTGTGCTTGTTATTTTGATAACTATTTGTTGATTGGCATAAAAAGAGACAAAACAATGATTTGTAAGGAGTAGAAGGTTGGTGTTGGGAGAATATTTCACAAAGCATGTGAAGCAGTTGTCTTGGTCAAACAGTGACTGATAGGCAGGACAGAGGTGTGCGCTTGAGAAAAAATTTCCAAAGGCCATTTGAGATAGCTTGGTGTTGTAGAGAGCATTCAAAACAAGATGCCTCCCAGGCAAGACAGTAGGAGTGGCCTGCACAAGAGATTTGAGCCTGTTTCCACTGAAGAAGTGAATGTCCACCCATCAGTCTTGTTTAATTTCCATGAGGTTGGGTGTCTAGATTTTTGCCAAAGAGTGCAAGAGGTGAAGAGCTATTCCCCTTTAACACACCTTTGTGCTTTGAGGTTTCGAGAGAAGCATTTTCATTTGGTAGGCCTAGATTTCAAATTCTCTCCAAGATCCATCTCCAAGGCCACTAAAATCCCTTATGTCAGGAAGAAGTGGTTTAAACAAAACCACCTGGACTCAGAATAATACAAGCCCTTTCTGAAGCCCGAGCATAGAGATTCATGTCCATCCATTTTCCCCTTCTCATATCTATTAACTAGTTACGCCCCCCTCATGAAGATCATCATGAAATACTTCGCTTGTGAGGGAATATTCTCCCGAGTCTATGCCTATCATATTCAATTGCTCATGCATTTCACGAGGGCCAAATTGTTAAATCTCCTTTTCTTCCTACACAAAAGTCTTGAGAAAATGGCCTCCACTATTCAGAAAAATCCTCCTTCTCAGCAGACAACCTGCCTCTTCCATCACTCCCTCATCAAATTCATCATTCTTCATCAGCTTGAGAAGAAGGAGGTCTCTTGGGATACTTTCATCAACCATATGGATTTCTCCACTATCCCACCAGTTCATACATCTCCTTCACCTTCTACTCACCATCCTTCGCCTTCTTCTAGCAAACCTATTCCCAAGAAGCTCAAGTTTACCATAGAACAAAAAAAAGAGCATGATGAGGGAGAAGAGCATGAGTAAGAAGAGGAAAGTGATGATGAGAAGCAACATGATGAAACAGGGTAGCAAGGGCATGATGAGGAAGATGATGATGAGCAGCATCACAGTGAAGCAGAATAGCAAGGGGAAGAAGGGCATGATGATGAGCAACATCACAGTGAGGCAGAACAACAGACTCCTGGGCATGATGAAAAGGAACACAGTGAAGGTGAGCAGTCTCATGAAAATGATGAACAGAGGCAGCCACAGCATGATGAACAACAGCCTCATGATGATGAATAGAGGCAACTATAGGATGAGGAACAACAGCCTCATAAAAAGGAACAACAGCCTCATGAAGAAGAAGGGCAGCATGATAAACAAGTGCAACACAGTGAGGAGGACAACCCTCAAAAGGAAATGCAAAAAGACAGCCAAGGCATCCATGAAGAAATCCAAGACAGTGGCAAAAATGAGGAGCAAAGTGACAAGGGTAAAGAGCCCATGGAGCATGTGCTAGCTGCCTCTCCTAGGCAAGGGGCCATGCTCTCTTCTCCGAAAGTGGCCAAGCCCCAGACATCAAGGAAAAGGGTTCCTAGAGTTGTAACTCGAAATGTGAATAGGGCCCTCCAAAGCAAGGGAAAATTTCCCAAGAAGCCCATGGTCAAATTGCCCAAGAGGAAGAAGACTAAAAGAGCGACCCAAAGCAAAGGGAGGGACAAGGAAGAATGCAGTCATGAACAGGAAAGGGAATTCGACATCATCCAAATCCAATGTGACGATAGTGATAATGAAGCCCAAATCCTAGAAAATCTCTTGATCCATAGAGAAAACCAAATTGATGCTTTGAGGACTAATCTTGATAGGGCTAGGAACTTCAATAACTTTTTGCAAGTTCAAAACAAGCAGATGAGTGTCCATATGGCTGTATATGAGACACGAGCCATCAAATACAAAAAGGATGCCTCCAAAGCACAAGTGAGATTGGAAGAACTCATGGGTGAGTTCGATGAGAGCGAAGGCGAAGATCAGCCCAGGCGAAAGAGGCCAAGAACCATGGGGCTCAAAAAGGCCCTTGAGAAGCAAAAGGAAGATGAAGATGCCCTTCTCCAATCCACCCCTCTCACTACACTGTTCGAGAAAGAGATAGAGAACAATCAGGAAGCATGGCTTGAGAGAGTTAATGATCACTTGGAGAAGAAATTGGAGAAGGAAAATAGGGACTTGGACCTTCAATGGAGGATGACCGGGCATTATAAAAAGCTCAATCAGTTTTCCCGACAAAAATTGAAGGCCGCTCAAGAAAAACTCAAGGAGGCTAAAGGGAAGCGCCCGACACCAAAATTGAGGAAAGACACCTCAAGGCTCCAAATTTTGGCCTCAGCTTCATAATATGTTTCTGAAAACCCTTGAGGGGCATGCTCGCCAAGTTTGGGCGAAATTCGACAAATTTTGGTTTTTTGTCATTTTTGGGTTTTTGGCCAAAACTCATGGGCATATCCATTTCAGTTTGGGGCATCCTCAAAGGATGAAAATGGTATCATTGGATGCCATAATTTTAGGGGCACATACTTAGCGATTTTTAGAACAATTGAAGATCATTTGCTCCCCCAAAATGGCGAAAAACACTCGCTTTTTCTACACTCTGCCCCGTTTATCAGCAAGGCCTATTTTTGTTTTTTTTTGTTTTTTACACACAGGTCTATTTTTGGAGGACTTCCATTGGTCAGTTGGGAGAAAAATAAACATTTTCAGAAATTAGACACTCATATATTTCCAACGAGCCATCATGGGCCTCGTTTCAACATCGGGAAGGCCTCCAAAAGTTGCCGGCAAATCAGGGGACCTTTTGCTGATGTATTTTTTGAGTATTTTTGTAAAAATTGAACCTTTCAAAAGTGACTTTTCTTCATGTGCGTTTAGCTATTTTTGTACATGACAAGTTATGAAAAGTTGTTTGTCTGTCTTAAATGTATTTCCCCAAAGTCTGATAGCAATTTCCCAAAGTTAGAGAGTCATATATCTCTATGCATGGCTTGAATGTTTATTTATGTACGTTGATCAGCTTTTAGTCATGATTAATGGTTTTCCCTACCATGTTTATGTCAGCTATTAAACTATTTATGCTTGAAATCCTTTTTTATTCAAAAATTTAATGTCCATCTCACTCCATTTTTCCCAAAGATCCATTTTACCTCGAATCAAATTGGCCCTTCAACAACCTTGTATCACGATCTGAAAGCTTTCTTGACCTTTTCGACCCCATAGCCTAGTTGATCTGACATATTTTTACCTATCTTATATCTTTGATCAGTTTCATCCCTCACAACCTAAAAACCAAAACCAAAAACCCACTTCATAACTAGCCTAAAATCAGAACACAATAAGAAAACACACAGATATCCCTTATACAAATAGAGAGAGCCCTCTCTGAGTCCAGGAAGGCTAGGTCTTTGGGCTCCAAAGACTGGTTTGATATTACACTGTCATTTGGCTTGCCAATCATCCAAATCATGGGACCCTAACAATTACTGTCAGTCCGTTCACAAAGTGGGGAATTTATTTCACAACTTGTAACCTTCCTTTGGCAAAGGGTCATAATTATATCATTGTAGCAGTGGACTACTTCACTAAGTGGGTCGAGGCTATGCCTACTTTTGCAAACGATCATGAAGCAACAACCATGTTTCTATTCAACCAAGTCATTTATAATTTCGGTATACCTAAAGGGATTTTCACTGACCATGATAGTCACTTCTAGAACAACATGATGGCTGAATTGGCTCTCAAGTTAGGTTTCTGACAAGAGAATTCATCTCCTTACTATCCTCAAGCCAATGGGCATGTGGAAGCCGTGAATAAATCCTTGAAGGTTATCCTGCAAAGGAAAATTAATAAAGCTCGATCCAATTGGCACATTATGTTGTATCTTGCACTTTGGGCATATTGGATGTCAGTTAAGACTACAACTGGTTTCACTCATTTTCAACTAGTTTATGGGTTGGAATCAATATTCCCCGTGGAATGTGAAATTCCTTCTCTTAAAATAGTTGTTCAAATTCTTCTAGACACTACCAGTCATGAAGAACACCTCATTTATTTGGAACATCTTGATGAGCAGCGTTAAGACACAACCACGATCAACGAAGCTCATAAGAAGAGGGTGAAATTCCAGTACGATAAGATTGTACATCCTAGGGTTTTCTTTGAAGGCAACCTTGTCCTGGTCTATGACCAAGACAAAGATGCCTTGAGGGTAGGAAAATTTAAATCCATGTGGTACGGTCCTTTTATCATTAAGAAAGTCTTGAAAAAAGTAGCTTACGAATTGGTTGAGTTTGATGGAAATGAGCTGGCAGAGCCCGAAAATGGGCTCTATCTTAAAAAGTATTATGCCTAGGCTTCTGCCTAGCATTTTCTTGGTTTTGTAGATATTGTATATTTGTGCATATATGCCTATAAGTTTCATAGTGACATCGATATTTTTGATCTGCCTTGGTAGGTATTGATGGATGACATGGTATATTTAGGATTCGCTAATGGTGCTAGTTGACATACCCAAAGTTTGGCTTTTGTGGCTTGGTTAATTCACTATCCATCCAGTCAGTTGTTAGTTTCAAGCGGCACATGTATCATTACTGCTTCAAATAATGTTTCCAAATATAATTTTATTGTTAATCTACTATCTGAAGCAATATCTCTTGGTGTTGATTCATTAGTAGTGTACTTGGATTCACAACCGGTGGTGTCTCAATTAATTAAAAACTATCGTGTTAGAGGTCCTTATTTGTATCGCCAATTTTTGAGAGTGTGTTTATTAAAAATATCATTTAATTTTATCACATTTATTCATATTCCACAACCAGAAAACTCATTTGTCGATTCCATAGCTAATCAAGCATTAGATTGGCATATAAATCATTCATCATATTAAAAATAAAAAATAATAAAAAATCATTTGTATATATGGTCGTCACATCATGAAACTGTTCGTATATAGATAGGATCCATATTTTCAAAATATTATTACAAAATCAGGACAAAATAGTCTTCCAAAATTAGGGTTTAATCCTAGTAATGTCTATCACAAGGATCATGTCATTTCTAATCTATGTTTGAGGGCCCTGCGCTGGATGTGAATCTTAGAAAAATACTATAACAATTACCACATGTCGGAAAAGTCGCACCCAGTCTCGTGGTACTCCTACCACGCACCTCTACATGGCCTCTGGTAGATCCTCCACTGTTTCCATGGGCACTTGGTGAGTCAAACTCTCCAAGTTCCTCTGTACAACATGAAGAACACTTTCAGTCTCAGCAACGAAACATTCTACTTCTCTTCCGCGACGCCTATGCCTAGGTAGTCCCTTAGGTCTTACCAGTCCCACATATGTGCCATGATCAACAAATTCTATAAGAATTTTTTGTCTCATAAAAAATATTTTCATTTCATATTCTTGAAATCCAAAAAAAATCAAATAACATTAAGAAGGTAATTTTTTTTTATCCAATGGCTCCCCATGCAGCACTGGGTGGAAGTGCTAGATCTGGATTTGCTTTGAAATCCATGCCTGTGTAGGGGTATTCCTCGATGGAAATGACTTTTTCTCCCCACTAAAGGAATAAATATTCTTCGAATGCAGTTCTAGGGACCTCACCACCCCCTAGTCTCTTCATCAAGTTAGCCCGTATAGGTATCTATGGATCTCTTGGGATGCTGATGGTGGAAATAATCTTGGGTCGAAGACTTGGTAATATCTCAAAGAAGAAAGTACAAAGTATTGTGCCATATCCAAAATGATTTGTCTTGTTCTTCCTAATAGAAGTCATATGTTTTTTTTTTCTTCAGATTGATAAGAAGGGGTGCACACCAATCATATACTATGGTAAGGAAATCTACTACTATACTCATCGTATCATCGTACCAGGGTGATCCAACTACCCTGACAATTGTAAAAAGGAGAATCCTCATATGCAGTCCCTCCACATCTTTAATTAGGATTTGTGTCCCTACCTTTTCAGTATTTGTTGGGTAGTAGATGCGAATATAGTCCTCCACGTCATGGCCTCCTCGGGCCTTCCCTTGCAAATCAGTTGCCTTTCCTCTTCAGGAAAGTTCAGTGATGAAATATATATATTCTATTTTAATACGCAGGGGCATATGATCAATCATAAAAGCATCCTCTTCTGGATCCCAGTAACTAATGAGCATTTCCAACAATCTTGTATTGGTTTTCATATTTTGCATTTTGAAAATTTTCAACAATCCACATCCTCTCAGTAAATCCAATTCCAATGGATCATTCATAACCTCATTATAAATTGCAATATGCTCTCTTTCTCTCCAACTAATTGACATCTTGCATATTCAAGTGTTTTCATTTGTTAAAACCGTGTTTTAAAAAACTTGGACTGTGCATACGCGGGTCGACTTCATACAAAGTCACGTATAGGGCTTCCATATACACAATGTTAATATATCCAACCTGTGTATGCACAAAGATAAAATCCAAAAAATAAATCCCTACGATCAAAATTCATGAAAATTACTTGAAATGAATAAAATTTCACCAAGAAATCGATTTAGGGGATTACCTAGAAGTTTGATGGTTGATCTGGTTGAGAAATTGGATGGATTATGGTTGCCGATTTTTTGCTCCAGAGCTCTTTTTAAAAAATTTCCAAAACACAAATGGCAAATTGTAAGTCAAAAGGCCTATTTATAGTGAAATTTCAAAAATTTCAAAAACCCACTTTCTTAAAGTTTATGTCTATTTTTGGAATTTTTATAAACTTTATGACCTTTTTAGCTTTAAGTGCTAGAATAGGTTGTTTTTCAGGACAAATTGAAGACTTTGAGACATTCTTACCACTTCTATTCCATGACCGTTGACCCATCATGGAAGATATTGTTTTCTTCACTGGCATATAGGTTAGGGAAGATCACTTTTTCCGTTGCATTATGCATTCTAGCCTCCATACTGCGATATGTTTCCATAGGGTTGATCCCATCATGTTATGATTCTTAAACCATTTTTTTGCTTTCCGACTTATAAAATCATGACATGATGGTAGAGCCATCCTTTACATGGGATTCCTAGTTAGATCCTCGCTATCATATGTTGCCCCTGCTACAAATATTGAGTAGGCTCGAGAGTCCTCTTTAGTCCCGCCATGACCTCTACGATGAAAATTCATTCTCCTTATTCTTCACTATATTTCTGGCTTTATACCTTAGAGGCTCCCACTTGTTGAGTTCTACTGTTGCATTGCATGTTGACGATTTGTACCTCTTGTCCTTAAGTCGGCTTCACTTTGACTCATGTATAAGCCACAGTTTTCCTTGTGTTTTCTATAAAATCAAACCTAAAATCACTTAGCCTCTGCAACTTGACACCTTATTCCCATGGAGAGAACATCCCTCGAGTGTCATTGACCAGTTTTATCACCTTGCACTAAGCATAGGAATGTTCCAGTCCCAAGAACTAGGGAATATGTATTATGAAACTCGTTCTTTCCACTGTACTATAAACATTATTTTATGCTTTTTTAGGCTTTTAATATGAAAAATACAAGAAAATTATATATTTCAAAAAAGAGTGGGAACAGGAAATTACTTCCATAATTGATGGTAGCTAAATTCAGTTGTGTCGCCCTTGAACAAAACACTCAAAAGAAAGTATTTCCTCCATTGGGATGGGCTTTAGTTTGACTTAGGAGAGCCATAAAATTGTTATTAAGTTAGTACTCCCCCAGTTGGTTATCTCTTCCAATCATATGGAGAGTTTTTTTATGCCTCCTGCATGACAAACTTATACAAAGTTATCATATGATGCCGTATAGTCACATTTGAGTTGTGTTTGTGTTCAAGGGAAGTAAACCTGAGTCAGCCTTTCTGCGGTGTCTCTTGACTGATTTTTCAGTCGGCCATACCCGGTCTATCAGAGTTATGTTCTATCACATTAGCTATTTGGTCCTTTTCTCATGTTGGTTAAGAAGGTCTCCATTTACTTCTTGCTGGCAGGTTTTCTCTTATCAACTTCAACAAATTTCTCTGAGAGTAGGACTAGAGTTGCACCCTAGCCCTATTTCCATCATTGATAGGTGACCTTGTGATCAACATCGATCAACATCATGGGTCTTTAACTGAGTGGTTTCCCTTGTGTTCAATGTTAGCTTAAATTATCACACATTCGGATTCGTGTAGTACCTTGGTTTCCATTTGACCCTATTAGTGGATTCCTCGCCTCTGTGTCAACTTTCATTATCGGTTGGTTCATAGGTTTCTATCATGCACTAGCCATGTCTTTTTTATGCTAGAAATGTGGTTCGGTTTGGTTACTTCATCTTTCTTCATCTGATTCCTTCCAAATTACTGGCATGCAGGTTACACTCGCGTTGGATTGATGGAGGATGCATTAATGCCTTCCTTCCAATAGATATTTTCCCATTGACACCAACTCATTGCTCTGGGAATAAGGTCTCGAGTCATTTTTCAATACCTTATGGTTTACAGTCATCAGTGGAAGAATCCTTCGCTATCGACATTGAGAATACATCAATGTCTCCTGATTGGTAGATTATCTCAAGTGTTCGACATCAACTCATTTATTTGCACTTATTAGATTGTAATGGGGTAACTTGACTCTCATCATGATAATTATCGGTGAGTTGTCTCACGTTTGTTAACATTATACATCAATGACCGGTAATCAAACATCTTCTCACATTTTCGACTTTAGCTCATTTATTCCCATAGTGTAGAAATGTACCATGGCGGTCGGTGAAGACCTCGGGTTTGCATCAACATGTTTTGGTTCACTTGTTAGCTCATTCAATTTTCTGCCAGTGACACCATCCACCTTATATGTTGCAGTTCATCACAACAACATCTTATATGTTGGCACCCGTTTTGCATGCAGTACCATTATTCCAGTTTTATGACTTGGTACTTTGAGGATCAGTTATGTGACATCAGTGATCAGATATCTTTTTCAACATCATTGACCAATTTTTCTATATGTGATACTATGACATGACCTTTGTATGTACTTTTGAGGCTATGAGCAGATGATCCACTATGTGTTTCTCAGTTTCCTTTGTACTTGTTTACATATTGGATGCACTTTATACTTGATATGCAGACATGATTTACTATCTGTGAGCATGGGTATGCCCGCCTCAGACATTAACTTGCTTTGTGATCTCTTCCATTAGTTTTTGGGAGGATGAAATCTGGTGAACTCATCCCAAGTCCTCACATGATTCTTCTTATACACTTAATACCCATTTTGACCTCATATATTAGGGGGAATATGTTATAGCATCATTTTCCCCCTCTGTATACTTGATGCTATGAGTTATGGCATTGGGCATCCCTTTCCCTTTAGACTTGGTCCTTCATCTAAAAAACACTATTTTAAATTCCATACGTGACTCTGCCCTCTCAAAAGCGTGTGCACACACGGGTCCATCTATACCCAACCCGCGTATATAATTTGAAATGTGAAAAAATATAAAAATACCTATTTTTTGGTGGGGTTTATGGGTTACACCGGAAGCCTACCTACAACAGCCCATGGCCTAGCCGTATCCCAACTGAAACAACTATTTTGGGGTGTTATAAATACACCTCATGGGAAGGCTTAAAGTGGGAGAAATATAGGATATTGATATTATAGCCTTTTTGTCCCTGATCAAGTATGATTTATCCCAGTGCCTTTTGCATCCCCAGATTGTGGAAACCCTTGTTTCCCTCACAGAGATGTTAATTTCTCTTATATGACATCCATGTGTATGCATTTAGAAGGAGATTGTTGAGTCTTGGGCTAGACTGATCCAGAGGATGGTTTCGCTTGGATCCATGGCTAAATCAGGTGGTATTCCTCCACACATATTTACATTCATCAATAAATAAGCTCTGTCCCATTCTTGATATTCATGATATTTATGCTTTATACATGACTATTATCTTATCATGAATGTTTTCATGTTTTATGCTTATATGATTATATGATGTAACACTAATATCTTGAACATGCTTTGAATCATCACTAGTATATGTGCTTTTCTTGAATGACTTGTAGGTTTTTGAGCACTAGGATAAGCAAAGGGTTTTAACCCTACGGGATCGCCTTTAAATGTAGGACCTATGGGTACTACTCCTTTTTCCCATTTTACTATTTTAAGCATTAGGACTACAAATTTTTATGCTTCCTGTCATTGTATGCCTCTTTCTCTGTTAGGGTTCCCAACCTAGACCCTAGGGTGTATTATCCCGTAACACTCAGCTAAAAACCCCGCTATCTATATATTGCATAAGCCAAAGAATATGAGAACAATACAATGCTTCTCTCAATCTTGAGATCTCTCTACACTATCTCTGTCTGTCTCACTAATAACCTGTGTACAATATTCTCTTGGCACACCTTTCTCTCACAAGCTCCACGCACAAACTTGTGCTTCCTATTGCTTGGTCTCACCAACTCATGCTCACCAAAACAATCATTAAATGTGTTCCTTCATTACTCCTTTTAAAGGAAACTTAAATGGTTAAATTTAGTGAGTTCTCTAATTAAGGATTGATTTACTTTAAGCCTTCTTCTAACTGCATGCAACACCTATACAATTTGGATGATTATACAACTGATGGTACACTTCCCTTTAAATCCAATCTCAACTTGGTCTTTCTCATAACTGACATGCATGAGTTATTTATGAGTGAATTATCAGTTATCTGATTGATCACTCAATGTGAGTTAAACCCAATTTAATTCACTTTACCTCTCATTAGTTCCTCCATCAGTTAGAATTAGTTAAACTAATTTTAACTCAAATAAATTAAGTTAATTAATTACAATTCAAAATAAACTATAACTGGGCCCCCTAAAACTTTGAGAACACTCTACATGCCTCCCATTTAACCCCAACTCGAATTGACTGAAATAATTAAGTCTTCCTGACTTACTTAACTCGTACAAGCTGTCATGTGATGTAGAATTACAATTTCCTTCTAATTTAATTAAGGGAAATTAAATTAGAATCCTCTTCTTGTTGCCATTATCAATATATATTGTTTCAAATTTCAACATGGTGGGATCTGAAACTCCCTCTAAAGAGAGAATTTCATTTCTTTCTCCTCATCAAACGTTACGTCCCTTCACACAACTGGCATTCTAAGGGATGGAAAGTACATGCGGTAGTTGTGATGAGTTTTTGTGTAACACATAAATACCCCCAATTCTATTATCGGCTCTAGCTTCTTCCTTTATTCTTCGGAGACATGGTAGAAGACAGAGGCTCCAAAAATTTTGAAGTGCGACACATCTGACTTTCTCCTCGAGAAATCCTCCTCCGGTGTAATCATGCCAAGAATCTGACGAGGACATCGATTCTACAAATAGACTAATGTGTTGCATTCCTTTCCCCACAAATGAAATAGTAGGCCTTGGTCATGCAACATAGCCCTCGAGGCTTCCACAATGTTACGATGCTTTCTCTCAGCCACCCCATTTTGTTGTGGGTTTTGGGGTGTTGTCATCTCTCGTCAAATGCCTTCTTTCACATAGAAAATTTTGAATTCATTCGATACGTACACACCTCCATTATCGCCCCTAAGAGTCTTCACCTTCTTGCTGGCTGATTTCTCAACCAATTCCTTGAACTCTGTGAACTTGGAGAATGTATCCTCCTTCCGCATGAAGAAGATTTAACACTTCCATGGGTAGTCATCAATAAAAATGACAAAATATTTGTGTTTGGTAGTGGAGGCTGTTGAGAAAGGTCCACATACATCAGAGTTGATCCTTTCCAAGACTGCATGTGCTTCGTTTTCTCGAGCATGGAATATATTTTTTTGTGTACTTCCGCAAGGTACATCCTTTTCATACATCCTACTGCTCCTTTAGGGAGGCAAGTGGTTATTTGTTGCATAATATTCAAGGCGCCATGATGAAAATGGATAATTATTTTGTGCCAAAGTTCACTGACATTGCGACTATTCACTTTCTCTACCTTAAAGCTTAATGCAACAAAATATTCCACATCTAGCTTATACAATTTATTCACACGAACCTTGATCTGCTTCACCTGTCTTGTGGCTATGTGTATTAGGAATTCCTTTCCTTTGCTAAAGATCACATCACAACCATGGTCTTCCAAAACTGCAACTGAGATGAAATTTTTCTTCAGGTTCGGAATGAACATGAAATCCTCGAGCATGAGAGGGGAGCCCAAATCACTCTGAAAGGCTATTGTACCAACCCCAGTTGTGCTATAACTTCCATCGTCCCCTAGCTCGATATGAATCTACAAATATTTCTGCTTTGGGTCACTAAAAAACTATCTACACTTTGTCATGTGGAACGATGCACCTGAGTCCAAGTAACACACACTCCCCATCACTGTGCTGACCATGAATGCGATGAGGGTAAATTCAAGCTCAAACTGTGAAGCCAAGTATTCACCCACTGTTCCTCCTATGGTCTTCTTGCTTTCCTTTTTGTGTGCACACTTCATGGAATAATTCCCAAATTCATGATAATGGAAACATTTAATTTTGGAAAAAAAATATTCTTGCCCCCTTGGATGGATTTTGGTTTGGATTTAGATTTCTTCCCTTTTCACCTCTTTCCCTTTCCAACCAATGAAAATTTTTCTTCATCCTCTCCCTTGGATGAAGTCCCATCTTTGGTATTCTTCTTTATTTCCTCATGTACCAATTCAGCCCATAAGCATTCCCAATTCGATAGTTTCTCCCTCTTGTTCACCAAATCTTGGTAGCTATGCCAACTCTTGGGAAGGCCTAGAAGGGATAGGCTTACAAAGTAATATTCTATGACATTAACACCAACCCCGCCATTTTCATCAAAAAATTGTGTGAACCTACTCAAATGCTGAGGAATAGTGTCATTCTTCTGCATGTTGATATTTTGAAGTTTAACCTTGAGCGCCAGCTTTCTGTGGTCACTACTATTTTCAAACAATTCTGTTAGTGATTTCCACATTGCTAAAAGGGTCACTTTCCCATGGGTATTTGAGACAATGCGATCTTGTAATCCCTGCAATATTATTCTCCTCAACTTGGCTACATATTTATTCCACTTAGAAAGGTTCTGGGCATCAGATGCATGTGGCTTTGCAACATCTATCTTGATGCATTCTAGCAATCCATTTTCATCCAATACCACCTCCATGCGATGAAATTATAGCTTGCTTCTAGGGAATACTCTAGCCTCAGCCCGTTGAAGGTCATCTTCTCAAATTTGAAGAGATCTTGCTACACTAAACTGTAAAATCGAGCCTCTTGAGAAACAACTTCTAAATTCCTACTCTAATGTGAATCTTTCTTTGATACCATGTAGAAAGTATGATGTATATTTACAACTGCTCATGAAATTTTAATCGAAATCACAAGACACAAACTTACTATACTGCTCTATGGAGTCCAATTCACAATTTAGAACATCAATCACAAGCATGAAATGAGAAATAACACACATGCACACAATATTTTTCCAGGGGAAAACAATCTGTTAAAAACTGCTTTGCCTGCTTGCATTAATATGATGAATAGAGGTGTATTACAATTTCTTTTCTCAACTGAGCACAACCTGCAAGTGAATAACCTATCTGTCTGCTCACTAAGAAGCTTTGACCCAGACTTAGTCAATTTATGCCTCTTCTTGAGCCCCTATTTCATTCTACAGTTCCTGAGAAATTAGGCCCCTATTATTTAGGAAATTCCTTAAAAATTATTGTGCAATTCCCAAGGTTGATCATTTACTACATGCAACACCTATACACTCAAGACTAATCTACAACTCATGTTACACTGCCTTGGAATCTCCACCAAAACTGGGGAACTTGAATTATTTGCATCCACTAGCTATTTTGGGTTGATTGATCATTTAATTGGATGATCACTAATTTTGACTGAAGTCCCACTGCACAACTGACCTTCCACTCGTTCCTCCAATAGTTAGAACTAGTTTAACTGAAAACAACTTGAAATAATTGACCTTGATTGCTAAAAATTAGCAATAACACATGCTTATTTGAACTCTAACTCCTCTAACTTGGATTTATTGAATTAACTGAGTGACAAATGCCATGTCTTCTCAGTTAAATGTATCCAAGTTGTATGTTGAAGTGGAAATTCGAATTTTCTGAATTTAGTCAACTTAAAATCAAATTGACATTTTCTTGCTACATTTTTCAACAATATGTTTCCTTTTAAAATGTATTTTGGTCCATGAAATTGAAATATCTTTGAAAATATTGGATTTCAAGAGGTATTTATGAAAAAATATTTTCAAATTGGTGAGTGTAATTTTAATGTTGAAGTCTAGGTAAGATTCATCTTACGAAAAATTAAAATGTATTTTTATTTTGCAATCCATTGTTTTAAGAGATGATTTTTTTTATTCAAAGAATATTTATGTACCTTTCTATTTATTAAGAGAACAAAATTTATATACATATTATGTACAATAGATGTCAAGCTTCACCAAAAAGAATGCACAAGCAATATACCATTCTTATCCAAAAAATTAAACCAACTACTAGGAAAGTTATAATGTGTTTTTTGAATAATCTTACAAAGCTGAAAAATTCCAAAAAAATTTGAGTGTATAAGATTGAATATGCACTAATGAACCACATACTAAATCCAACGAAACCATTTTTGTTCTAGAATATTCCCATAGCATACTAAGATATCACCGTCCAACACAACAATTACAATAATTGTATAAACATGACTTTCTAAGTGAAAGAAAAAATTGTAGATCGAGTCCTATCAATGGATTATTAAAACCATGAGCTAAGAGGAATTATTCCCCTTCTTTTCAAAGTGGTGTCCTACCATTCTTAAAAAAATATGAAGCCTTTTCCAAGGTAAGTGCCCTTTTCGATAAGGAATTCACCTAAGAGTTTCATTCCTTCTGAATATGCTAAAAAGAGAGATATTGAAATTTTTTCTTCATATCT
Source organism: Pinus albicaulis (assembly GCA_034641835.2). Taxonomy (NCBI): domain Eukaryota; kingdom Viridiplantae; phylum Streptophyta; class Pinopsida; order Pinales; family Pinaceae; genus Pinus; species Pinus albicaulis. The sequence goes on from CM076579.1 coordinate 534,547,342, forward strand.
ACAATCTTATCCTTCTAGAAAGATAAATTTAACACCTGTAAATTTGAAGAGCCTAACAAACAATTAATTATACATTTTGAATTACTGCAAACTTGTAAATACAAATTTTTTTTGTAATGAAAAATAGAGAAGTGCCCAACATGCAATAATTTCCGCCTCTGTGTTTATTCCCTATCCTATATTCTATTATAATGTGTTGTCATTGATGTCAAAGGTGTTGTCATTGGATCAAAAAGTTCATTGATCATTGCATTAGGTTATTGATGTCAAAGGTGGTTTTAGGGATATTATTACCAGATATTGCATTGATGATAGAAGTCTTGCCATGCATCCATGCTCATGCTCATGTTTTTGGTTGGTGATGTCAAAGGTGTTGGATCTGTGTTGATGTCAAAGGTGTTAGATCTATATTGATTCCAAAGGAAGTGTCATAGATTGGCAAAGATCAGTTGGTTGAAGGTAGATTAATGATCAAGTGAAACAAGTTTTTTTTTAGAAATTTATTTAGATTAGTTTTTGGCATTGAATATTAACCCAAATGAGAATGGAAACTACTCAGATTGATAGGCCTTGGAGAATTTTCCAATGGTATATGGAAGTCTAAAAATGATGCCCTAGATCAAAATATATTGAATGTGAAGCTTTGCAGGTCAAGGCTAAGGCCAAATTTGGTGTTATATTTAGCACACTCCAAAGTTGGCATTGTTTTGGAATTTTTCTTCTCACCATTTTTAAGAGATGAAACGGTCATGCAGTAGAGGCAGAGGTCAAGCAACAGAGGTACTGCGAAGGCAGAAGCAGAAGCAACGAAGGAAGAAGAAGAAAGACAAAGGCAGAGGTAGAGGCAGAGCCGTTATCGCGGAAAGGCAGAGGTAGATACAGAGCCGTTATTCCGAGAATCATTGCCCCAGCCGGAGGATACATAAACACAATTCCGGGAACCGTAACCCAGGCGGGAGGATACATAATATTCCGGGAACCTTAACCCAAGTGGCAAAGTATATATATAAACCTTATTCCGGGAATCGTAACCCAGGCGGGTGGATATATATTATTCCGAGAATCATAACCCAAGCCGAAAGATATATATAAAACTTATTCCGAGAATCATTACCCAGCTGGAGGATACATTAAAGCGGAAAAATAAAGCTTATATATATGCAGCGCCTCATTTATGTTGCACCTTATATGCAAAGGTCCAAACCATAGATATTTATATGGTGCGCAATATATAAAGGCAGGGTACAATGCATCGTGGGCCCGACGAGCAATGTTAGTCTTAAACCATTAGCAAATTATACATATATATCAAACAAAGGGTAGCGCCTTTGTTCAATACATGGCCTGAATTTTGATCTATGCGGAGTGTATATATATATATATATATATATATATATATATATATATATATATATATATATATATATATATATATATATATATATATATATATATAAATGTAAGTTGGTCTATAATACATTGACATATATATATCAAGATCAAATCTTATATAATGCATCTATATGCGGGTTTATATGTTCAAAGGGTGCTGGCATGTAAATGAATTAAAGGTGTGAAGTCTATCAAATATATGTGGGCCCGTGAATTGAATACATCATAATATCTCGTGCTAATGGTGAAAATACAAGGCGTATATATATATTATAGTTATGGATGAAAAATTAAGAATACAAAAGGGTTTGTTCGGTTTTAAATACAAACAGAATCTTATATTGTGGGAACCTTATATAATCGCATCGGAGAGACTTATGGCATCGGAACTTGTTAAGAAAAGTTCCGATCGTGATTGAGTTCCAGACCCGATTCATTATACATGGTGACTCAAGTGTGTTTAAAGTCCGGCTTAAAGGTATGCCAATCACATCGGAGAGACTTATGGCATCGAAACTTGTTAAGAAAAGTTCCGATAGTGATTAAGTTCCGGACCCAATTCATTATACACGGTGACTCAAGTATGTTTAAATTCCGGCTTAAAGGTATGCCAATCACATCGGAGTTAAAGAGGAACATCGGAACTTACCATTGAAGGATACGATTGCGATCAATCTCATCGGAACAATCGCAAAGGTACCAATCGCAATCGGAAGAATACAATTGCGATCAATCGCATCGGAACAATCGCAAAGGTACCAATAGCAATCGGAAGAATACAATTGCGATCAATCGCATCGAAACGATCGCAAAGGTACCAATCACATCGGAGTAAGGGAAGAACATTGGAGCATAATATTGAAAGCAATATTTGGATGAGGCTCATCGCGATGGAGAATAAGAAAAGTTCGGATGGTGGGCCCGAAAGGGCATTTTATATGTCAAACAGGCTTTTACTATTACACCGAGAGTTGATTTAAGTTGTATTAAAAGGCAGTTTGTATGTTAAAACTTATTATAATTATGCCGAGAGATGAAGTTGTGTTATATATAAAAGGCGTTGTAGTTACACCGCAGCAGTGCACATATCAAAACGCCATTTTATTATTGTGCCGAGAATCAATTGGCCTGATATAAAAATAACAGTTACATATGCATGACAAATGGTTGTTACTCTGTGACAGTGAATAAGGAAACAAACAGAGCCAAAAGGGACAAAGACATAGTCAAAGAAAAGACAAATGCACAGCGAGCCAAGAGGCTGAATAAGTGAGCTGGAGTTTTCATAGTGATTGAATGTAAATGTTTTTGTTTTATATTGTTTGTGATGCAAAGGCAAGTGTCCAAAGGAAAAAGAAAAATCCCATTGTAACATTGAAATGTGTAAATATTATAATTTTAAAATGAGTTGGAAAAAGGAATGAGAAGATAGAAGCCAAAGAGTCATGACTGTTCACTCCAAATTCCTTGTGAAATACAAACAGTCATGTGAGGAACTCTATATATAATATCAACTGGATATGCATAAAAATGTTAGAGAGAGTAAGGATAGAGAATGAAAAATATAGAAGATTGAGGCAGAAAAGATAAGGAAGAGAGGAGCAGAAAGAGATGCTACAGAACAGAGCTGATATCTGAGGTAAATCAACAAGCATTTCTTGTGATAAATTGAGGAAGTTGGAGCTTCCCTATCAAGTTGAAACTTGATAGCTGTCAGTTGTAGCTGACTGAGGTTGGAGCCTCCTGTAGGTTGGTGCCTGCAGAAAATTGAAGGGAGTTGGAGCTTCCTTGCAAGTTGTAGCTTGCAGAATTGAGGTTGGAGCCTCTTGTGGGTTGGTGCCTGCAGAAAAAAAGTGGTGAGAGGGAGTTGGAGCTTGCCTTTGCATCACAACAATAATAAGATGTGGTTTTCTCCCTTTATGGGTTTCCACTTATATCTGTTGTCTCTATCTGTGTTGCCTGTGTGCTGAGATGATTTATCAAATCTGCTTAATGTTTGCAGCTCTCATAATAAGTTTAATGTCACATTAATTTAATACTTGCTGCAACATATTAAGACTGTTCATATACTAAGGTTGATTATAAAAGTAAGCTATAAATAAGCTGATGAAAAATTGAAAAATGCTCATGTATGTATTGAACTGATTCACCCCCCCCCCCCTCTCAGTTCAACTAAAATTCAACAATTGTTATCAAAGCGGGTTCCTTTGTACCAGTTTAACAACTGAAAGGAGATTCTAGGTTCTCAGGATGCCTAGTAAAGAAGGATGCTCAACCAATAAAGCCCCTTTCTTTACAGGTGCAAATTATGCCTTCTGGAAAATCAGGATGAGGACATACATAATGTCTCTAGGAATAGAAGTTTGGGGTGCTGTGGAATTAGGATATGCCCCAAAGGAAATTGACTCAGAGAAAGAATCCAAACAAGATTTTGTAGCTAACGCAAAAGCCATGAATTCCATCTTGAATGGATTGTGTGAAGCAGAGTTTATCAAAGTAATGCACAAAGACACTGCCAAAGAGATGTGGGATACTCTGGAGAATATCCATGAGGGAGACAAGAAGGTAAAGACTGCCAAACTTCAAGTCTATAGAGCCCAGTTTGAGAACTTAAAAATGAATGATGATGAAGACATTGATAGTTTCTTCCTAAAAGTTGTAGAAATTGTTAACAATATGAAAGCTCTTGGAGAAACCATGCCAGAAAGTATAATTGTGAAAAAGATTCTAAGATCTCTTCCATCTAGGTTTAATCCCAAGGTGTCTGCAATAGAAGAAACAGCTAATTGGGAGACCTTGACCATGAACCAGCTACTTGGAAATTTAACATCATACGAGATGAGGCTCCCACAGAAGAAGCCAAGTACGAGGGAGGTAGCCTTTAAAACAGAAAAGAAGAAAGAAGAAGAGGAAGACATATGCTCTTGCTCGGATGAAGAAGAGGAAAAATTTGTCAAGAAATTGGATAGAGGCTCAGGTAAATACAAAGGTAAACTACCTTTTAAATGATTTAACTGTGGAAGAGTTGGACACTATGCTATTAAGTGTCCTCACAAGAAAGTAAGGAATCAGGCTCAAGAGTCAGAGAAAAATACATCAAAGAACTGGCAGAAAGGAAAGAAATTCAGCAGAAAATCCTTCTATGCTCAACAAGACAGGAGTACATCTGAAGATCCAGATGAACTCTCAAGTGAATATGGAACCTCTGAATTTTTATTGATGGATATAGAAGAACTTGAAGGTCTCCTGCTAGAAGATGAAGAAGAAGAAGGTGAAGTCGACCTTGAGGGGGAGCTAAGAAGTGCTCTGGAAGAGATTGATAGACTCAAGCTAAAATGCAGAAAACAAAAGGACATTCTCCTCAAGTATGTATGAGAAGAACAGAATTCAGAAGTCTTGATGCAGCTAAAGATAGAGCTTGAAGAAGCCAAGAAGATAGAGGACATGTTACTTAAGCAAATCAAGGAAAAAACTTAGGAACAAGAAAAGTTGGAAGAAGAAGTAGTATGTCTCAGGAAGAAATTAGAAAATGCTCAAAGGAAAGTGGTTATAAACTCTTCTCAAATAACAATCTCTAGTAAGTTAAATGAAATTCTGGTTGCTCAAAGATCGCCTATGATAAAAACTGGAATAGGCTATGAAGGAGAATCAAGTAAAAACAAAGAAAAGGAAAACAGAGAGATTATTTTTGTAAAAGAAAAGAAGGATGATGAAGCAGCTCAAATAGTGCCTACAAAAGAAGAAACTTGTAAGGAAGGAGATAGAACCCAGAAAAATCCTCTAATAACAAACAATGAAAGAAATACTCAAACAACAGGAAAAAATTTATATGCCCCTGAGTATGTTAAATTTGAAAGCCATCAAAGGAGATTCTTCCCTCCTATGAAGAATGCCACTTGTTATGTCTGCCACAAGCAGGGACACATTGCTGCATATTTTCATGCAAGGAGGAGTAATTTAAACCAACAAAAGATGCAAACAGTGAAGAGACTGTCTCAAACAAACAAATGGAGAAAACAAACTTACATCAGGTATGCAAATAATTTCTATGGTTATTGTTTTTATTGTAAGGAATTTGGCCATAAAATTATTGAATGTAGAAAGTATGGACAAAGATTGATGTTCAACACCTCAAGGAGGTTTATGAATCAAAGAAATTTTGTTCATACTCACAATTATGCAAAAACTATGATCAAATGCTATATATGCAATCAAGTTGGACATATGCCTTCCAAATGTCCTCTGAAAGGATGTGATTCATCATCTCACAAAAGATACCAAACCAAAGGATGCATCCAGTGGAAAAAGAAGGAGAATAAGTGTGACCTGGCTCTAACGACTCAAGATCTGAAAAGCCAGTGGTATTTGGATAGTGGCTGCTCAAAACACATGACTGGAGATAGAAGCAAGTTTATAACTCTTGATGAAAAGAAATCTGGCAATGTTACCTTTGGCAATGATAAATCAGGAAAAATAAAAGGAAAAGGCTCAGTTAGCCTAGACAATGGCAGAGGAAAGGCCCAAGATGTATTATTTGTAGATGGGCTAAAAGAAAATTTGCTAAGTGTTAGTCAAATGTGTGATAAATGCTGTGAAGTTCTTTTTAGAGCACAAGATTGTGAAGTCAGATCAAGCACCACAGGTAAGACTCTTCTCAAAGGAGTTCGAACAAAGAGTAATGTTTACATTATGAAAGAGGAAGATGAAGCATGTCATCTTAGAAAACTTGAGGAGTCATGGTTATGGCATAAAATATTGGGACATCTCAACTTTGATCACATCATCAGACTAAGAAAAAAGAAAGCTGTCAGAGACATGCCAGAAATAAAAAGGCCTTCTAATACCATATGCAAATCTTGTCAATTGGGTAAACAGACCCACACATCCTTTAAGGCCAAAGATGAGTTATCAACAAGAAGACCACTCCAGCTTGTGCACATGGATCTGTGTGGACCTGCAAGAACTAAAACACCAAGTGGAGAATCCTACTTCATGCTGATAATTGATGATTTCTCCATAATGACATGGGTTGCATTTCTCAAGAATAAATCGGAAGCTCTGGACAAATTCAAAATATTCAAAGCCTTAGTAGAAAATCAGATAGGATGCAAACCGAAATGCATCAGATCAGACAGAGGAGGTGAATTCATTGATTATGACTTTGCAGAACTATGCAATGAACATGGCATAAAGCAAAAATTTACTATTGCAGGGACACCTCAGTAGAATGGAGTAGCAGAGAGACAAAACAGGTCTGTACAACAAATAGCCAAAGCCATGATGCGAGAGAGTAATATTCCTCAAACCTTCTGGGCAGAAGCGGTACACACAACAGTGCATATCCTTAATAAAGCTCACTTAAGGCCAAGCTGTGACAAGACTCCCTATGAAATATGGCATGGAAAGCCAGCTTCAATCAAACATTTTAGAATTTTTGGAAGCAAGTGTTATATAAAGAATAATGATGAAAATCTTGGGAAATTTGATGCAAGAGCAGATGAAGGGATTTTTCTAGGATATGCTTCCAAAAGTAAAGGGTACAGGTGCTACAAAAAGACTCTTCAGAAAATAGTAGAAAGTATTGATGTGAGATTTGATGAAGAACTTCCAAACAATACAGGAGATACAAACTACTGCAGTCCATCAGACAACCATGAAGAAGAAAACCAAAATGATGATGAAACAAGCAAGACAATAGAAGATGCAGAGCTGAGCTCGAAATCCCCCTCAAGATACACTCAGAAGAATCATCCTGAAGACCAGATCATTGGAGACAAGAGAGGAGGGGTCCAAACAAGAAGGCAGCTCACTGAACAGACAGAAGAGATATGCATAGCCATGTTATCAAAACTAGAGCCAAAGAGATTTGAAGAAGTCAGCAAGGACAAGTATTGGGTGAATGCTATGAATGAAGAATTAGACCAAATTGAGAAAAACAATACTTGGGAACTAGTTCCTAGACCCACTGGGAAAAATGTCATAGGATCAAAATGGGTATTCAAGAATAAAACGAATGAGCAAGGACAGGTAATCAGGAATAAAGCCAAACTAGTTTGCAAAGGATATTCACAAATTGAAGGACTTGATTATGATGAAACATTTTCTCCTGTAGCCAGAATGGAAGCCATCAGAATGCTTCTGGCCTTTGCATGCTACCAAGACTTCAAGGTATATCAAATGGATGTGAAATCTGCATTTCTGAATGGAGATCTAGAAGAAGAAGTCTACATGGAACAACCAGAAGGTTTCTCTTTAACATACAAAGAAGACTATGTGTGCAGACTGAAGAAGGCTCTATATGGACTGAAATAGGCTCCTCGTGCTTGGTACTCAAGACTGGATAAGTATTTGAAAAAACAAGGCTTTAAGAGAGGTGGAGTAGACAACAATCTTTACATAAAAGCCCATGAAAATGAACTCCTGATTGTTGTAGTATATGTTGATGACATTATGTTTGGAAGCAACATAGATGAACTAGCAAAAGGGTTTGCTGAGAAGATTAAATCAGAGTTTGAGATGTCCATGATTGGAGAACTCAGTTTCTACTTAGGACTTCAAATTCAGCAAAAGAACACAGACACATTCATCTCACAAGAAAAATACTTAAAAGAAATGTTGAAAAAGTTCAAAATGGAGGAATGCAAACCTGTGTCAACTCCCATGATCACGGGATGCAAGCTGTGTGCCGATGATGGATCTGCTGATATAGATCAAAAACTCTACAGATCCATGATAGGAAGTCTGTTGTATCTGAAAGCATCAAGGCCAGACATCATGCTAGCAGTAGGACTAGTGGCTAGATATCAAGCAGCACCTAAACAAAACCATCTTCTGGCAGTCAAAAGAATATTTAGATATCTACAAGGAACAAAACAGTATGGAATTTGGTACCCTAAAGGCAAAAGCTTCACCTTGACAGCATACACAGATGCAGATTGGGCTAGCTGTGTGGATGACAGGAAAAGCACAAGTGGAGGTGCTTTCTATTTAGGAGAATGTCTGGTGGCATGGTTAAGCAAGAAACAAACATCTATCTCTCTGTCTACAGTAGAAGCAGAATATATAGTAGCAGCAACATGTTGTACACAAGTCATGTGGAGGAAGCAAACCCTCCAAGACATGAAGGTAAGCATTGATGAACCTATCTCAATCAAATGTGATAATACAAGTGCTATAAGTATATCTAAAAATCCTGTGCTTCACTCAAAAACTAAACATATCCCAATCAAGTATCATTTTCTCCGAGAACAAGTGGTATCAGAGCGACAGGTATCGAGTTCTAAACTCACCTGGCTCACGTTAGGGGGGAGATTGTTGGACATTGGGTTCAACACTCCCTGTGTGTTTCGCGACATGGACTAACCGCCTCTCGTGGATCCTAACTCTGGCGATTGTAGCAGAGACTAATGCCTGCGGGTTTTGGTCTATCGGCAATCATGATTCCAACATGACTTGGGACTAGTAGTAATTGACAACACTAGTGATGTGGAGCATAGGTGGAGCCATAATGACATAATGAAGTAATCTCGACGTAACGTGGCACTCCGTACGCAAGACATGTGTTAGCCATTTTCGACATTTTCAAATGGCCATGTGGACCAAATTTGAGTGACATGTGGCAGCACATAGGAGGTACCACGTGGCCCAAATGATGTCACCATGACACATTTTGGTGATGTGGCAAAGTATCATAAATTGTACCAGGGGTTGTGGTTTGTTTGATTTTCCAGTGTTAATGATTTTTGGCCTAGTCAGAAACTCAGGCTAGTTGGGCCTCTAGAACATGGCCTAGTTGGGAGCTCAAGCCCTCAACCTAGTCAGGCCTCTGGGAAGTCGAAAAAGAATGAAACATGCACAGAGTAAATGGTCCCACCCCATGAACTTATTAAGGCATGGTAAAAACCCTGAGTGATATGGAAAAAGGGACCACTGGACAAGCACTCTAGAATTCAGCAGTAAATGGACCAAGTCAACAAAAGTTTTGGAATATTTTTCCATATCTAGAGGATCATACAAATTTAGAAGTGAGTTTATCCATATTTAAGTGGCACTTAGAGTTTCAGCGAAGTGCAATTGTATTTGGAATAAATTCCATATTTACCAGTATGGTCAATTAGCAATGGGTTTGACCACAACCATGTAGAACTTGCTGAAGTCAATGGAGAATTGGAGTAGTTGGTAGTGTATTTGGTAATTTAGCCAAATATGACAGTTCACTAAGTTTGGAACTAGAGATAAACTCATAGCTAAAACCTATAACTTACCAAATTTCCTGAAACAAGCATATTAACTTAGAGATTGAGTTCAAAACCTCATGCAGAGATGGAATTGGAGTTGCACACATGAAAAATTCATGGTTAAATGGGTTGAACAAAAAAATAATAAGAGAAGACTTGAAGAAATCAATAAAAGTGCTAAATTTAACTAAATTTCCAAATTGCAAAATAAGAAGTTTCACTAAAAATTCATATCAGAATAGCAGATCAGTGATTGAAGATAATTTCAACACATCAAGATGAGTAAAAAAAAATTGAAAATCAAGATGATAATGAGATCAAAGCCTCCATTAAGTGTAAATTATGAGTTGAACATAAATAAATTCAAAATTAGAGCTAAAATTATTTATAAGGAGAATTGAACAACCAACTTGGTTTTTGTTGGTACAACAATATGCATATTGTAGTATGCATCAGGGGTGAATAAAAGATATTAGGGTATGAATTCATCAAATTTGGTGTCTGAAAGGTGTGTAAGAATGCATTAGTGATATTGGTGATGATAGAATTTTTTGTGTATGCATTAGAGGTCAGAAATCAGAGAAGAGAATTTGTTGAAGGTGTTTTTATCATGGCATAGGTGTTGAGATAGGTGATTGAGGTGTGTTAAGAGTGAAGGGAAATTATTTTTGTTGAATCAATGCCTTGTTGATCTGAGTTTGAAAATTAATGAAAGATGGATCAACATGGCTAGCAAATTGGAGCTTGCATTTCAGGGGTTGTAGCTCCTTCCAACAGTGGTTGGTAAATAATTAGGGGTTGGAGCTCCTTTCAGTCGCAGAATATAAATTAGGGAGTAGGAGCTTCCTTTCATTGGTAGTTGATAAATCATGGGTAGTAGCTCCTTTTAGTCGCATTTTATTAATCATGGATAGTAGCACCTTTCAGTGGTAGCTGATAAATCAGGAAGTGGTAGATTCCTTTAGGTGGCACTCGGAAGAAGTTGCAAGTATAAGCTTGCTAACATATTGATGTAATAGAAAGTAGTATCCCACATTTTCAAAAGGAATATAAAAGAAGATTGGTTTCTCTATATGTTGCATATGTGTATGATTTACATGTTAATTTATTATGATTCTTATATGAATGATTAATATTTAGATTGAAAAGTTAAATTTGGCAATAGTTGTACAATTTGGTCACGCTATTGATTCACCCCCCCTCTTAGTAGTGTCATGGTTTCTAACAATTGGTATCAAAGAAAGGTTCCTTTGGGATCAATTTAACAAATTGAAGGAATATCAAGTATCATGGAGAACCAGAATTGGATTATCTCAAATGGAGTTTCATATTTGAATGGGTCATTATGCAACTTAGAAGGTAATAATGGAAATATACTTATAACCTCTTGTATTTCATATATATATATCTATAGAGAATTGAATAAAATACAATGAGTTTAATGCACAAACCAAGGATGAAATATTGAAAGGATTTTCTAAGTCAAATCCTCAAAATGTGATGTGTTATGAGACTTCCAAGGAGATATTGGATAACTTGCAGTCCATCGTTGTTGAATACATTCAAGCCACATATGATATCAAGAGGCCTTCTCTGAAGAATAAAACACACAATTGTTCAAATAAATTCAAAGACATTGAAGATCATGAACTAGAACAAGAATAGGATTCCCTAGTATAAAATTTCCATGCTACTGATCGTATCTCAAAGTATTCAAAGAATATTCAATCTACAAGTAAGTTGATGCTATATTATTATTGTAGAAAAATAGGCCATCTATATTCTAGTTGTTCAATAGAAATTTCTGATGAAAGAGATAATTTCTCATCTAATAGTAGTGAAGAAATAACTACTTTGATAGTAATAACATGTTTAGAAACCTCTATAGAAGAAAATGGGTGCACCTTTGGTAGAAAGGAAGATATAATATCTCATGTATCTATAGTATAATCCCTAGATTCCACAGGGGAACAAGATATGGAAGAAATTTTAAGTGAAATAGATTCTATCTATGAATCTAGTAGCTCTTGTAATGAGTTAGAAGATATTGAGGAAAAGATATATTTCAAAAGGAAAGCTATATCAACTTTTGAGGAAATTAAGAAGCTTAAATTCGTAAATAAAAATTTGCAAGCTAAGATTATTTCAACTAAAGATCAATTATCTAGATATCAAAAGCTTGAGGTCTTGAATGAATTTTGTAGTGGCCAAAGTCCCCCTCATATTAAGACAAGTTTGGATTGTGAAGGTGATTCAACAACAAATCTGAATTCAAAGGGACCCATAAGCGTTACTAAAGGAGGACCAAACAATGTAGCAACATTAGAAGGGAATAATCCCATTGGCTTTACGAACACAAACAAAAGGTCAGATAATATTTCAGTCACGTAGAAGTTAATGCAACAGCAAAAGGAAAATTTGGCTCCCAGTAATAAAGACAAAGGCATCAACCCCTCAGGTGTTTTAATTATGGTGAAGGAATACATTATTCATGTAAGTGTCCAGTGAAGAAGAAAAAGTTGTAGGAGAAAATAAGAAACAAGGTGTTTCAACGACAACCACAAATTGCTCAGAGAAGTAATTCGAGCAATCACATGCAGAGGTCATTTTTCCCTTAAGGAAAACAATTTCAAAGGAAAAATATATCCAAAGAAGAATCTAATGGATATGATAATAGATGATATGATAAGAACTATTTTAACCTCTTTTCTCTTCTCTTAAATATTGTTGAGTGCTACAACTGTGGAAAATATGGGCACATAGCAATTGCATGCAAACTTGGAAAGATAACACCCTCTTTTGAGAAAAACTTCAATAAAGGCATGGATCATGTTGAGAACCAACAAAGAAAATTTCCTAGTCTTAATAAGAGCAACAGGATAAATGAAACAAGAAGGAAACATAGATTTGATTCTTAGAAGAAAATCAATCTATCTGATACTGATATTCTTGTGATTGATCTCTCTAGTATCAGCCGAAACAAACAAAAACCTCATTCAAATAAAGGAGAAACAACCTTTCTAGTTCTCCATTGCACAAATAAAGAATAAAAAATGAGAAAGAATTGTGGTAGAAATTCACTCAGACAAGCAAAAGGAAAAGTTCATGGTTCCCCTTTCAGAACTCAACATATAAAAGGTATGGATGAAAAATGGAAATAATCAACTCAAGGGGAGTAGACCCCTTTCATATCTTCATTAAAAAGAAGAGGATGGCTTTAAGAGAAGCTAAATATGCCAGATGAAGGCAAATAAGTAGAAATATTTCATCAAAATGATAAAGGGAATGTTGTCTTTTCCTTTTGAAGTTTTTATGTTGATCATATGTACAAGGTAATAAAGAATGAGTGTTATGCTGAATTTAATCATGATAAGTGAATTGGTGATGCTATTTTATAATTTCTTGATTATAAAAACTTTTTGCAACAAGGTAAAATATTGTTGAGCTATGTAAAAATCAATCTGACATTCCTGTGTGTTATGAGGCTGAGACTACATTGTGTTATGTGTATGAAAACCCTATTGGTGTGACAGATGTAATCTAGAAAAATATCCAATAGAACATGGGTGTATCAACATTTAATTTATTTTCTATGCCTAAGATGGTCTGCGCTCAAGTCAATTTAATTGATCATATACGACAACGTTCTATGACTAAGTTCAATTGGTAGAAGTGATGAATGGAGCCTACATTTTATGATATCTAAGACACAATGTGATAGCATACACTATGTTAAGAACCTATTTTATCTGATGAGAGCTAAGAATAATGTTGGCCATTGGAATGAGCTGAGTACCCCTATATTATGGCTGATGTATATTTCATATTGTTGACATCATGTTTGCAAGGAATAACTTAACATGTCTTGAAAATAGCATAAGTTTATGGCAGTTGCATTAATAATTGGAAAAAAATTTGTGAAGAGATCAAACATTGGTGAGAAGATCATGCAATGCAATAGAAAGTGACTAGTTGGAGATTCTTAATGCAAAAGAGAGAGCATGACCACGAGGGGATAATACTAAATTAACAATTGGTATTAAAGGTATCAAAAATTGGCCTTAGTTGTATGTTACTACTCGAAATACTTAACTACATGTTGTTGTTTGAGTTAGAAAATGTTTGAATTGATCTTAATGTATCCATATTGTTGATAAGAGGTTGTTATGAGAGTTGAAGCATAACCAGGTTGTTGAGTTTATGGTCGAGTGAGATTTTCAGTACAAGTGTGTATGTATGTTGTTGTAGGTTTGAGATAGTATTGATTTATATGTTGTTTATCTTTATATTGAGTCAAAATATATGGTGATGTATGTATCATAGTCGACTATCATTAGGGTTTTGGTCAGAGTAAAGTATTATGTTGAGATGATGTATTGATGGATGGCTAAGAAAAAGTGTTGGTGAGTTAGAGTATGTCATCACTAGTTGGTATATGGCTGAGTAATTTGTGCATAAGAGAGATGTTTGTTGATGCTAGAGGTCATGTGCATAAGTCCAAAATGAGAAACATAATTATAATTGTAAGCCTAGAAAAGACTTAGACCAACTGAAATCAGTGTGATTTTGGCTCATACAGTATGAATTGTTTATATCTTAAAACTTTTAACATGAAAGCCCTATTGAATGCTTGAGGAAAATATTGGAGTAGTCACTCTTATATCAACTAAATATTCTTCACATGGCAAGAAGAAAACTGTTCATAACAATCAAGAAATAATTGAAGAAATCAAAATTTAGAGAAGTAATTGTCAGGTTCATAAGATCATAATGATAATGGGAGATCAGTTTCACGGGGAGAATCTTTGGCATTGATGTCAAAGGCTATAATTAGGTACAAAAAATACATAATTGTTAAGAAATAAGTACAAACATTACAGCATGTATAAATAAGAAAACATTGAAGAAGATCCGAATGATAAAAAATTGGTAAAGGTGAGGTGTTTCTCCAACAAAAAGGAGAATGAACAAATCAACAAAATATCATAGATAGTGTTTTTTCCATTAATAAATCTTCCATTACTGGTGGCAGTGTTGAGTGTTGCCTTCAATGAAAAATGGGGAGATCATTAGAATGTGTTGAAATTTATGTCAAAGGTGTTTTCATTGGATGAAAAAGTTCATTTATTATTGACTTAGGTTATTGATGTCAAAGGTTCTTTCAGGGAGACTCTTACCAAGTATTGTCATTGATAATAGAAGTGTTACCATGATACCATGCTCATGCTCATGCTTTTCACTGCTGATGTCAAAGGTATTGGATTTGTGTTGATATTAAAGGTGTTGGATCTGTATTGATTTCAAAGAAAGTGTCATGGATTGGAAAATATCAATTGGTTAAAGGTAGATTGATGATCAAGAGAAACAAGTATTTTTGAGAAACATTTTTAGATTAGTTTTTGGCACAAAATATTAGCCCAAATGAGACTAGAAACTGCTTGGATTGATATACCTTGAAGAGAGATTTCAAATGGTATATGGAAGTCTAAAAATGACTCCTTGGATGAAAATATATTGAAGGTCAAAGTTTGAAAGTCAAGGATTAGGCCAAATTTGGTGTTAGATTTAGCGCACTCCAAAGTTGGCATTATTTTGGCATTTATCCAAAACTGGCAATGTAGCTGGAAAAGATTAAGGTTTAAATAATGACCTAATTTTTGGGCAAATCGCTCGCCATGCATCTTCATTGACCTATCGAAAAAATGTGGGGGCCAATGCCTAGTTGCAACTTAAAAAAGTGTGTGGGGGTCCGCATTTGGTTGTTTTATCCAAACCGGCGATCGAAAGAATGACGACTTTGGTGAATTATGAACCCCCCCAGTTGGAAACCATTATGGATGGGATCCACGTAAAATCACATTGGTTTTTTGGATATGCCTGGTGGACATATGACGTGGGAGTGGCAACAATGGATAACATTGGTGACATGGAGTATAGGTGGAGACACAGTGACTGAATGATGTCAGCATGATGTAAGCTCGACATGATGTAGCACTTTGTACATGAGACATGTGTCAATCATTTTTGGCATTTTCAGATGGCTAGGTGGTCCAATTTTGGGTGACACGTGGCACCACCTAGGAGGTGCCACATGGAAGCAAAAAGTGATGAGAAGTCAAATGAGTAGAAAGTGATGAGAAGATGGAAGAAGATGTCTAAAATAACTATGAAAAATATGTGTTGGCATTGAAAAACCATGATCAGTATGAGCAGTGGCTTATTGAAAATGGATGCTCCAAGCATGTGATAGGTGATAAGAGAAAATTATTGCATCTAAAGGATTACAAGAAAGGAAATGTTAGTTTCAGAAATGATGCTTTAGTCCCCATCAAAGGAAAATGAATTGTAAAGTTGGATAAAAGGACCAAGGCTCAAAATGTGCTCTTTGTTGATGTATTGAAACACAACCTTCTCAATGTGAGTTAGATGTTTGATAATGGCCATGATGTGATCTTCATGTCTAAATAATGTGAAATCATAAATTCAAAATCAGGAAGGTTGGTGGTAAGAGCATCAGAAATGATAAAAACATGTATATATTTGATGACACTAAACATAAGTGTTGCTTGAGGAAATTAGAAGAGTCATGGTTGTGGCATATATGATTGGATCATGTCATTTTTGACAACCTAGTTAGGGTCAACAATATTGGAATAGTTAGAGGCTTGGGCCTAAATTGTCAAAACTATACAACGCTATATGCAAGTAATGTCAGCATGGGAAGCAAACAAGAGTCTAGTTCAAAACCAAGGAATATTTCACCTCTAGACCATTAGAGCTAATGCATATCTACATCCATGGACCTAAAAGGAAACATATCTCAAGAGGAGAAAGATATTTCATTTTTTTTATTGATGAATTCATAGGAGTGACCTGAATCATGCTCATGAAGGAGAAATCAAAAGCCTTCAACAAGTTTAAGTATTTTTAAGGCACTAGTTGATAATGAGAAAGACTTAAAGCACAAGTTCATAAGATATGATAGAGGAGGTGAGTACATGTCAAAATAATTTGAAGAGTTTTCTAATGAGCATGGTATTAAGAGTAAATACTTGATTACTAGAACACCTAAGAAAAATGGAGTAGTGGAGAGGAAGAATAGGTTAATATAAGACATGGCATAAGCTATGACGGATGAGGCTAGTGTTGCATATACCTTTTGGGGAGAAGTTTCTCAAACAATAATATTTTTGGCCAAAAGGATCCTCCTTAGGCCAAATAGTGACAAAACTCTTTATGAGTTATGGAAATGGAGACCTAAAAGAGTATATTTCCTCAAAGTCTTTGGGAGTAGGTGTTACATAAAGAGAAATTATGAAAGCTTGGGAAGTTTGAGTCATGAGATAATGAAAGTGTTTTTCTTGGCTATTCATTCAAAATCATTGGTTAAATATGCTACAAAAAGAGGACCAAAAAGGTAGTGGAGTGCATTGATGTTGTAGTGGATAAGGCATTGCCCAAATTTGATGATTCCAAAGAAGTTGTAGTTGATTATGATTTTATAGAATATGACGACCAAGAAGTGTCAGGAAAGGATGATGAAAAGGAAGAAGAAGAGAAGATACCCTCCATAAAGAAGGCTACACCCAGTCACATACAAAAGAAGCATTTGAAATTCCAAATACTTAGGAACAAAGAACTAGGAGTGTAAACAAGGACAAAATTGTTGAGCAGTTTGGACCAAATAATTTCAGCAAGGCTAGTGAAGATAAGAACTAGAGCAAGGACATGAATGATGAGTTGAATCAGATTTAGAAGAACAACACATGGGAGCTCATAACAAGTCCAAAGGAAAAGAAAATTATTGGAACCAAGTGGGTCTTCAAAAACATGCTCAATGAAGAAGGTAAAGTGGTGAGAAATAAGGTGAGACTAGTGTGCAATGATATACTCGGGTATAAGGTATTGATTTTGATGAGACTTTTGCATCGATATCTAGATTAGATGCTATTAGAATGTTCTTATCATTTTCATGTTATAAGAATGTAAAATTCTATCAAATGGACGTTAAGTCATCCTTCTTGAATGGTTAACTACAAGAGGAAGTTTTAATAGAACAACCAAAAGGATTTCAGTTGACTGATGTTGAGAATCAAGTTTGCAAGTTGAAAAAGGATCTCTACATGTTGAAACAAGCTCCAAGAGCTTGATATTCATAGATGGAAAAAACCTACTGTAACAAGGCTTCAAAAGAGGATCAACGAAAAACAATTTATACATCAAATTTGAAAATGACCATTTTTTAATTATTGTTGTGTATGTAGATATCATTTTTGGGAGCGATTTGGAGGAGATGGCCATGAAAAAGGAGTTTGAAATGTCCATGGTGGGTGATATGACCTTATTCCTTGGGCTATAATTTAATCAAACATATAAAGGAATATTCATCTCTTAATCTAAGTACTTAAGAGATAAATTGAAACAATTTGGCATGGAGGATTGCAAACTAGTTAGCACACCTATGGTGATCGGTTTCAAATTGAGGAAAGATGATGAATCTCCTAAGGTAAATCAATCCATTTATCATTCAATTATTGGAAACTTATTTTAGTTAATAGCTTATATGAATGACATAATTCAAGTTATAGGATTGGTTTCAATATTTCAAGATAATCCCAAGGTGAGTAATGCAAATGTAATTAAAAGGATTTTCAAATATATCCAAGGCACTCTTGACTATGGATTATGAAAACCTAAAGGTAAATATTGAATTTTATTACTTATACTTATGGGGATTGAATTGGTAGGATTGATGGCAGGAAAAGAGCTTCAAGAGCAACATTATTTTTAGGAGTTTGCTTGGTCTCTTGGGCAACAAAAAGCAAAGTTCCATCTCATTATCTACTGTTGAAGTTGAATATTTTGCAACAACCACTTGTTGCATCATATATTATGGATGAAGTAGAATCTTAAAGATATGCATGTTTAATACATTGATCCTATTCCTACCATGGTTGACAACACTAGTGTGATCAACATCTCCAAAAATCAAGTTCTTCACTCCAATATGAATCACATATCAATCATCATTTTTTATGAGATCAGGTGGTAAATAACATTGTGAGGTTCGATTATGTGGAAAAAAATGAATAAATTGTAGACATATTCATTAAGCCACATCCAAGAGATAATTTTGAATATCTTAGATAATAGATGGGTGTGTTGCATTTTTGAAGGCATTGCGAAGGTTTTTTTATGGAGCTAGCAGTTATCTTAAAGCTGGCTTAATCAATTTCAACAAGATTGGAGAGTTGAAGGTGGTTGCTTGGCCATATGTATTTCATTGCAATTTGAATTGTTTTGTTTTCTTATTCTTTCTCATTTTTCAAAGGCGCATAGTTTCTCATTCATGCTGCGGGTGTGGGGGAGTGTTCAACAAATCAGGGGGAGTATGTTAAAATTGGCATTGTATCTTATCCATGATATGCATTGTCTCTTGTTATGTCCTTGCTATGTATTGCTATGTATTTCACCATGCCATGTCAAAGGGGGAGAGAGTATGGAGCTCACATTCAAAGTTCAAGTTCAGGTTGACGTTAAATGTCAAAGGGGGATATTTTTGGCATTATAGTATTGCCATTGATGTTACCTGGTGTTTGGCTTTATTTTCCTTGCAATCATGATTCCATACCTTGTACTGAGTCTTATGTATGGTCCTTTATGGTTGTAATAATGTCTAAGGATTACATATCAATGTACTAAAATTTAGCTCCAAAATTGGTGGAAGAAGGATACAAATGTAAAGTGTTGAGCCATAGTTTCTGGGAAGAAGTTGTACACAGTGCAAAAATCATGTTATTTTCACTAGCATACTCATATTGTTATAGGTCAATTTGGGCACCATTCCCAATGACCTAGTTAACTAGACATCATCTCCAGTACCAATGATCAAGGGTCTATCATTCCCTATCATTTCAGTTGCTACATTCCCTAAGACAAGAAACGAGACAAATCAAGCAAGACTTTCATCAAGCAAAGGTTTCCATGGTTTGAAGCTTATTATATAGCATATGAGAGCTCACGAACACAGGCTCTAAGGGGCCTAAGTGAGTTGCATATGCAGGTAGCTCCATGCAAGGCTGCTCTGCAAAGCATTTCCCGACATTCACAGGTGCATTGGTCACATTGGGAGCGAAATTCTCATTGTTCTGGAACCTCCACTTGGCTAGTGCCTTCTAGAAGAGTTCACATGTGTCAAGCTTCAGATCCATGTGTCCATTTGACATATACATGAATGGAAACATGTCTTGCCTATTTTTGGAAATTTATTGATTGCAAAACAACCTACAGTTCATCTATAAATTGAAAACAGATCTAAGTGTTTGAAAAGGAAGAATTTGAGTAGAGAAATGCTGGAGGATTTTCAATTGAAAGCTATATTTGTGAAGCTGCTGCTGGAGAGATTTATACGGTGATGAGGCTTGGGAACTTTGCTAGAAGGTCACTTCAAATCAGTCATTAGGTTGTAACCTCTCCTTCTATCATCAATAAAGAGTACTTCTTATTTTTCCCTACATGCATCTGTATTGGATTTGATTTTCTATATTGTAAGATATTGGTTGATGATTGTAGTTTATGCTTTACTGATTTAGCTAACTAGCTTGAATAGATATCTATATTATTGCATCTTCTACTGTTTTAGTGTTCTTTCTTGCAGGAAGCATTCAACTCACAAACCGCTTGAATTTGAAGCTACAACAGAAGCGATAGAAGGAGCCATTTGGAAGCGACTGAACAAGTAAGCCTCCAACCCTCTCTGTATATCTGTTCTGAGTTAGGAGAAATAGTAGTATAGTCTTTCACCTGTTGTTCTAGACTAACACCTGTCTAGGGAAGCGTAATTTATCCGTAGATTACAATTTTGGCCCAACAAATTAGCGACTCCATTGGGGAGAATTTCTCTTAGTTCTAGGTGTTTTATCCTCTAATTTGCTTTATTTATCCACCCAGTAGCTGTTACACATAAGGATTAACCTTTTTCAGAGTCTAATTTGCAAAGATAGTGAGTTAAACAGTAGCATTTTTCTTTGTTTACTACGCCCAATGCACCCTTAGACTGTACAGAGTGCTTTGAATAGCACTGTCTCCCTTCCAAGCCTGCGTTGCAGAGCACTGTCTCCCCTTGGAGACTGCGTTGACTCTTGAAAGTGACAAAATTCCCTTGAATTTTTCTTTGAAACTTGCTTCAGTTTTGTTTGCTGCTGTGTTCTGAAAAGTTTGATGCTCAATTGACCAGTGAATCTATATACTTCTTCCTCCTTTGGCTGAAAATTTGTTCAATTTTTGTTTAGAAAAGTTTTTCTTTATCATTGACAAGTTGATTTCAAAGTATTTTTTATGGTCAAATTAAGAATCATTTTATTTCTAAATAGGAAATTGTCGTAAAATATTCATTTCCTTGATAGGAGAAATTGTTGTTGAAATCCTCGTTTTTCCTTCAAAAGAGAAATTGTTGTTTGTATTCTTCATTTCTAGAAAGTAAAAAGCATTTGAATTATTGATTTAGTGCACCTAGTTTATTTTCTGCATTCATAACATTAAGGAAACTGAAACGAAAAACTTGCATTTGCATGTAGGATTGTGTATGTTTTGCAAAAGGAAAATTAGGAAATCTGCATTTAGTTTTTGATTCATTGATTTGTTTTCTCACGAACTATTTTCTCTCTTCCCTTAGTAGCTAGGTTCTTCATTGAAAAAGCTGAAAGTGAAAGTTTGGTTATCATTCTTAGCTTTCATTTTAGGAATTTCATATACATCATCGCGGTGAAACTGAAAGGCAAATTGTTAAGCAAGATCAACATAAAATTAATCTCAATTTACTTAACAACGCTTTGGAACCATAACGATAACATTTAGAAGGTCTAGGCTAGAGATGTGTTCCAGCATCGTAAAACATAGCAGTTGTCATTAACTTGTCTACGATACATTCCGAGTGTGATACCTCACTCCACGTACGTAAGTATATTGTAGCTCATCCATGTACTCTTGGGTATATCGGGTGGTGTTACAGTACGATAAGTATAAAGGGGTGTTCTCACTGTGCGGTTTCGCATCAGACAATGCTAATACGAACTTGGGCCTCCACGTACCTTCAGGTATATTTGGGAGGACAAATTTAGGTGCTATCCATCCATAGTGAACCGATTCTGCCGCCCTGAAATTGTGATACACCAAACACAACATTCAGGGAGATTACCTGCCCATACTTCTTGGTTCTCCAAGAGGTATTCTGCAGTTCACAGTTTCTTGGTAAACCCTTTTGCCTAGCATTACCCTCTTTTTGTTTATTTGTTTTTTGGTTAAAATAAATCGGTAATCGTGGAAGAAAAAAATCCTATCCCTCTTCGTTCACGTAGATTAGCTTTAAAACCACCTTTACCACTGGAAGTTAATTCTGGTAGGCGAAGGCGATCACTATTTTCCGAATCAAGTACAATTCGTACCTCTGGCAAAACATCATATTTTAAACCAAAGTTAGCTCAAATTGTTTCTACACATCCCAGTTCATTTACTATTGTCGAAACGGAGTCTTCACAGCTACCCGTGGTCACGATCCATTCAATTGCTGAGACCATACCTCTTGGACCCAATGTTGTTCAATCACAAATTGATCCAGATCCTATCTCTTCTTTGCTAGAAAATCTGAATCCTGAAGTCGAACAACCGGAAGTTGTTCCTACCTTGGTCATCCCACAAATTTCTGTAGCCACTGAAACTCCTATATCACACAGTCAACCGTCTGAAATATATTTTGGGCCTAACGGTGAAGTTCTTCTTCCTAGTTTAATTGCGATTGAATAAATCCCACAAGATGATACACCTTTAACTCCAACCCATTTTGGGGGGGACCTTCACCTGTACCGGTCTTTTCCTCAATCGTTTCCATCTGCTTTTGTTGAACCCATTGCCATTTAATCTCCCGTAGATTTTGGAGAGTATACATTTGGTCATACAAACATGTCTGAACCAACAACTTCGGTTGTGTTTGATGTTCCCATTACGTCAGCTCCTACCCTCGCTAATCCATCGATGTTCACAACCTCACCAGAGTCATATTTGCATGGTGGCCCTTCGGTCCCAACAGGCTACAAATCATTGTCTGGCACTTTCTTTGGTACATCTTCAAGACCATGGTCTTTACCAATTTCATCATCCAACGTTTTAACTGGTAGTCCTATAGTTAGTACTGAATGACTTGATTCATTACATACATCATCAAGGCAATATCAAGTCGGTCCTTATGGTTCAATTCCTTTAAGTACCATATGAACTGGACTCCCAGCATTTGGAGAAAATTATTTTCCATCTTATTATCCTCCTTATGCTGGGGGGAAACCTTCGGTCACCCAATACGACAGTACTTAGTCACATTTTGGTCAAACTAATGTTGACATGAATGTTTGTCAATGGCAGCCCACTCTGCCTATCCAACCGCAAACAGTTGTACACTCGTATTTGTTACAAAAAATTTTGTCACTGTCCCTACAATCCCTCGCCTCGCATATTGGAGGGTCTTTCCCGTGACCTGTGAGCAATGTCAAACTCTGCAAATACCTTCTTTGCAACCTTCTGCATAAGGACATGATTCTTCTTGTTGAACATTTCCTCAGAAAGCACTCAAAAACCTATGTTTTGGCATTGGCGCAGGTAGCTAGTTCACCCCTCGCACTAATGGGGAAGATTTGCACTAGACCCGCGCTAGCTGGTGCTCTGTCTCTTTGTTGTACCCACGCTAGCCTTTTTTGGAATGTTTTTTAACAAATTGGAGGCAGACGTTTCCTTTAACCACCTCAGGAATGACTCATTGCAAGTGGTTAACTCGATAAGCCATGAATCTCTTCCTTTAGGAAATGGTTGATGGAAAATTCTTAGAAGATAGGACCCCCCCATGATTATAGGAATCCTAACCTCTCCTTCTCCCTCTATATAAATCAGCCTTCTCCCTTTACAAAAGCTAGAGCTAAACATATAACCAAGAAGCTAAACTTGGAGAAGAGATATTATAGCTGAGTAATCACCGTAGAGAAGGTTGAACCAAGGAGGATCACATAGAGAGAGCCCCATCTAAATTCCCGATGAGATTTGTGAGACGTGCTCCACTGGAACCCTGCTAGAGGAGATCACAACGTCGAAGCCTGGTTGTACTCTTCCTTCTTTAAATTAATATACTCGACTATGGTATTGATTCCATCTGTGTGTTATGTTTATTTGACGCATTTGATTTAGTCTTCTTCAACTGAATGATAGTTAGGAATGGGTGAAGTAGTATGTTGTGTATCGTCTTCATTTCTTGTGTATGTACAGGTATTCGGGCGTGAGAACGAGCGGATCGTGATCTGTTGAATCAGGAGCAAGAGGCAGCCATTATTCCAGATGACACAACAACATAGGACCTACGGTAAGTGATCTACCATGTCTTTGTCCATTCTTAACTAGGAATTGATGTCATAGCGTGTCTCTTCTGTGGCTAGACCCACTCTAGGGCTAGTGGGATCGCCTCTGTCCGCAGAGGGGATTTACCTCACCAAAAAATTGGTGACTCCACTGGGTACCAGTGTGAGTTTGTCTTTCGTCTATTATATCTTCTTCTTGGTCTTTGCTTGCTTAGATTGCCTTTTCTAGATTTTTTTGCTGAGTCTTAGGCCCCTGTTCAGCGCCAGAGGATCAGATTTGACCTCTATTTTTCCAAATTTTCATCTTTCCACGGTTGGCTTGACTGGCGCGTTTTCCATCCTAACAGTCACGCTGACTGGTGCGTGTTTCCAATTTATCACTTGCGCCATCTCCTGTCTAGCGTGGATTACAGCCAGACAGTTGCGCCAATTCCTGTAGGTGCTAGAGTTTTCCCTGTTTTGGAGTTTCTGGTCCATCCTGGTGTCTCTGGGTGTTTTCTTAGCTCTATTTGAATGCTTTGGGTTTCTTTGTGACTGAGTTTGGCCTTCTTCCTTTGGTTGTTTATCCATTTCTTTCAGCATCATGACTTTAGGGCTTTCTAGGGATTTGACATGCTGAGCCTCTTGTAGGAGTTTGGGTTTCTTGTTTCGCAGTCACCTTCGTTATTTTCTTGATTGCATTCAGCTCCCTGGACCTGTTTTGAGTGGTTGCTTTTGGTGAAATGAGTCTTGAGTGAGTCTTGTCTCTTTCATTCAACTTTGCTTCCTGTAGCTCCAAGCATAGCTCACATTGCTTGTATGGGTCCGTTTTGACATCTTTCTTCGATTTGAGAGATTGTGACATTGGTTTGAGTCTTTGTTTTGTTCGCTTGTGAGTTGATGGAATTTTTTTGTTTCGACTCTTGCATCGACATTCTCGAACTAGTGTGAAGATTTTTTTTTTCACGTTATTTAGTGCACTGTTTGCTCTATTACATTGAAAAAATCCAAAAAAAAAAATCTTTCTTACATCTTTGTTTGCATTGTAGAATTGAAAAATATTTCGCATAACTAGCATTGGGCATTCTAGGAAAGATTTCTCGTTCTCATTAGTTTGCATCAGGTTATGTAGTGAATGCCTCTGTGTGTTCTCATTTTTCTATCGCTTGAAAGTTCCTAACCTTCTCATAGATAGCTCTTCATTGAACGAAATGGTATTGTATGGCATGTAGCTTGCACTTAGGGATTCGTGAGATTCAACATTCGGTAGGACCTTGGAAATTGAAACATAAATACAAGATCAACTTAAAATTTATTCAATTAACCTAAGGCAACATTGAAACTTAACAAAACATTTAGTGGTCTAAGTTAGAGATATGTTCCGGTGTCTTTAAACCTAGCGGCTGTCACTCGCCATCTAGCTCCAGACAGTGCTAGTACGGAATCATGCTCCCCGTATCATCGAGTATATAAAGGGAGACCCCTCTAGGATGCAATCCTTTTATATATAGGAAGCAGAGTCTGTCACCTTGTAACCATAATATACCGAACACAACATTTGGGGAGACTACTTGCACGTACGTCAAGTCCTTGGTTGATTTTTCTTTCATTTTATAACCAAGGTGTATATGGCAGTTCACGGGAACCTGGTACAACCTTTTACCTAGACTACCTGAGCAGTCATTTTTGGTCTTTACTGACTCCATAAATTTGAAAATATCATCGAGTAGTTGTCGTTTCACGCTCGTTTCAAACTGAAAGAGACTAGAGTCATCTTTGACTATTTCTCGACTCTTAAAACATGAAACATCAAATGTTTGGTTTCAATTTGGTAAAATAAACTACCTACGATTACACGCTCTTTAAAGATTGATTACTTGGCCTGTTTTTGTTTGCCTTGGTTTTGATCCAAGAGTCTTCATTTTCGATCTTTTTTCCTTTTCTGGTGTGCTACAGCCACAGTGGCAGAACCGTCGGTTTTCTTTACTGGTAGTCCTTACATGGATGATTCATCTGAAAATTCTCAGATCTCTGGCTCTGCTGAGCTAGAGCAACCTGTCATCCCATCAGAGTACCCCTTTGGAGAACCATTTGAGTTCCATTGGCCTTTTTCCAACGCTTGGTTTGGATTTGGGGTTGGGGAATATTCCCCCCCTCTCACATTGGGATCACCATTTTTGGCTGCTATAATACCTCCTAGCCCCCGTACTCTTTTGCAAGATATTACGGTGGATTTAGACATGGATTCGTCTAGTCCTAATGGTAGTGAGGGTATTCCAGTTTCTGATGAACAATACCAACTTTTCCCAGAAGACATCCAACAAGACCCTGCTCAATCTTCACCATTGGTGTCGCCTCCAACTGAATATAGGTCTTTGGGTTAGATTATAGCCGGTATTGCCTCCATGGCAACATCAACTCTGTCAAGGGGTTCGGTTCTCCCATCATTAGGGATGTCGCCAACGACACCTGTCTCGTCGTCGACGCCTTTTGTTACGTCTGTTCCCAGCTAGCCTACTGTCTATGTGGCTACTTCGACACTGATTGTCACTGCTCAGTCGTCAGGAGTTTCAACTTCGGTAGAAACTTTGATTGCCATGGTGATCCCTTATGGCCTTTATTTTGAGGAGTACCGGCTGGCTGTTCAGCAGCAGAACTCCCAGACTTATCAGTCCCCTCAGGATCCTTATCAGTCCTATTTTTCTCATTATGGTGCGGATGGTACCCCAATTTATTCACTTCCATTCCAACATGATGAGCACGACAACCCTATCTATTTTCCTTCTCCTGAGGCTTATCAGTTCATTAATAGCATTATACCTACCTTTCCTAGGCAACCCTCTAACCAACTAGGACAACCCTTTCAGGGACAACCTTCGGTTCAACAAGGGTATGCTTTTGGCCCACAAGGAAAACCCTTTTAGGGGCAACCTTCGGCCCAACAAGGGTATGCATATGACCCACAAGGGAAACCCTTATAGGGAAAACCTTCGGTCCAGAAAGGATTGTTTTATGGCTCGCAAGGGCAGCCTTACAATCCTCAAGGTCAACCGTTACTAGCTTAGCCTCTGGTCCAAGCAGGGCAACCTCAAGGACCAGCCGGGCAACTGGTATATCAACCCAGACCTTCTTATGGTCCTGAGGGGAAAATCCATCCATCTCAACCTTTGGTGCAACCTCAACAACCATATTTTCTGATTGGTCCAAACGTTGCACAGCCAGAGCCATCTTATGGTCCTGCCACAAGTCCACTTGGTTATCAGGCACAACCTGGCCCACCCCAATCATCAGGCCAACCTGCTTAGCAGGGGCAATCTGGTGGCCCTCATCACATTAGGGGAATTTTGAAGTCTAAAATGGGCCTCCTAAGGAAACAATAAAATAATAGTTAAACCAATAAAATAATATTTATGAATTTGCAATTCACTTTTTGTACCGTAATCCATGTAACCATGATTAAATTCAATTCAAAAGTTGTACCAAAATAAAAATAACAAAAAAATTGTATTGATGTGACTACAAATAAGAATGAGATTTTAAAGAAAAAACCATTATCATTGCACAAATAATGCATTTGTCCTTTGTATTTAAACAACTTAAAATAAAATATAAATATAAATTCATAAATTCTTAATTATATAATATACTATTAATTAAAATTTATAAAATTTAATTTATATAATAACATGTAATTAATATACTATGTAAAAATAATATAATATAATTTATTATTTTATGTATGAATTTTATATTATATATTGAATTGATTTGATTTATAAATAAATATTTGAAAATATACAAATATAATATTTATTGAAAAGTGTGTAAATACATGAAGATTGTGTAGGATTATGCATTGTTTGTTTCAAAAAATATGAAATTAAAATAATAATATTTTATTCAAAAAGTGTTAAATGACATTTATTATGAGTACTTTACTTATGACTTTAAAAGTACTTAGAGAACTACCATGGTTAACCATGAGTTTTTATCTACCATTGAGAATGTGACAAGTAAGTACCTTTAACTCAAGCAATGCCACCTCAACCATTAGGGATGATGTCATCTCCTAAAATGTGATTGGTTCTCATAAAGTGAATTTTGATTGTACATTTTCCTTAGGAGGCCCATTTTAGACCTCAAAATTCTGCTAATGGTCAGGTCAACCTGTTAAACTAGCATAACCTGCGCAACCTATTAACCCTGCTTAGCAACCGATCTATTCTATGCCACAACCAAATCAAACTGTGCGCCCGAACTTTTCGGCTCAGCAGGGTCCCACTTATCAATAACCTGTTCGACCCTAAGGCAGTTATTTTCCTCAAGGTAAATATCGACCGGTTTACAACCCGCCTCAAGGTTTTGCTGATTACCCATAGCCGCCAGGCTATACTTATACTTCGTAGCAGAATCCCTACGGTTCTCAATCGAGACCCTTGTATACTCAGAATCAGTATCCTGGTTATCAACCCCCGTATCCTGGTTCTCAGCCGCCATATCAGCCGAATTATCCGGCTTACACCCCTTATGTAAGAATCCTCCGGGACAAAACCAATGGGCACAGAGTTATGCTCAACCAAGATGGAGTATGGGTATGGGTCCTTATCGAGGACCTGCTATGCCTTTTAACCCTCAATTACCTTTTCTCGCTATGTTGGAGCTACCGGACGTGTCCAAATTGACAAATGATCCCATTCTCCATAATCCTTTTTGGCCTCCGGTTCCGACGAAGGTTCCAGGTGATTGTCCCAAGTTTGAGGGCAAGTCTAGGGAAGACCCCCAAGCACATGTCATGACATACCATTTATGGTGTTCTTCTAATTCTTGGGTGGATGAATTTTTTTGGCTTCATATTTTCCAAAGCACTCTTACCGGTGCTGCTGCTAAGTGGTATATTGAACTGCCTCGTGGTATCTTTCAAGATTTCAACACTCTTGCTATGGCATTCCTGATTCATTTCCAGTTGTCGGTTCATTATGAGGCCGGGACGCATCTCCTCACATTCTTGAAAGAGGACCGAGCTACCCATATCTCAGACCACATTCATGAATGGAGACGGCTTCGTCGCCTGATCAAGTTCGAAATTCCTGATCAGCTTATTACTCATTGGTTCACTACCTCTTTTGTCAACCAGATTGCAAAGGACATCTCCATGGGGGCATGTGTAACCGAGGAACAAGCCATCGCTCGTGCCCAGTACCTTGATTTAGTGTACTCTCAATCAAGCATTTTGTATGACATCTTGACTGAAGCCCCATGGCCTGGGACCTCTAAAGCATCGACTACCCCATCAGTCAACGATGTTATTGGTTCCGTGTCTCGGACTTCGCGCAAGTCTTCCAATGGGGAAGTAGAAATCAAATTCTTCTAATAATTCTGCTCCTCAGGCTTCCCCATATTCTGGTAAAACCACGGAGGTCAACGCCGTTCAGGCCAATCCTGCGGACAAGAATTCCAAAGGGAAAAATAAGGGCAAAGGCAAGGCTAAATCCGATGCCCCAAAACCGGAATCATCTAAACCTCGTGCTGATGATGGTTCACAATGAAAGTTGAAGTATCCCTGTCTCATTTGTGAAGAGGGTCACTACACTAAGGAATGTCCTCGACAATAGAAGGTTAGTCAACTGATCAAAGGCACTAAGGGAACTCCGGCGGTCCTTAAAGAACCTTTCCCATCTTAGCAGACCCAGATGGTCAATCAATCGGCACCATTTGCATCATTCAGCTCTTAAGTTTTCATGATGAATGGTACTGCACCCATTTCCATCACTACTCAGTCGAAAGATTATGCCGAATCATGCCAGGCAGCCGGGAAAGAGGTCGTTGATGGTCCTCCTCCCCCACCTGCCTCTGGTCCCCTTGAAATTGAGAAGCCCAGTGATGAACACGTTATACGACCACCTTCTAAAGGTGTTCTCCGGAAATATTCTGATAATCCTAACGCCCGTGCTGCTCAAAATTACAATATTGTTGAGGATTTAGCACATGTGCCTTCTACGATGTCCGTGCTAGAAGTGCTCCAGAGTTGTCCGTCTCAACAGAAAGCGTTATTATCTGCAATCAATGGGATCGATCCTGCTGATTTTAGCCTTCTCTCTTTCGATCTAAATAATTTGATCCCCCGACTTCCGCACCAGATTGTGCTTGTTATACATGTCGGTATCAACGGTCTCAACATCCATAGAGCCGTAGTGGATGAAGGTGCATCTACCTGCATCATGTCATCTGCTTTCTGGAAGGCTATTGTCTCTCCAGCCCTGAATTCGTCACCTAATGCCCTTGAGGCATTCGATGGAAGGGAATCAAAACGCTTGGGTGTTCTTGCTAGCTTACCGATCACATTGCAAGGAAAGATAGTCAACGTTGAAGTAGAAGTCGTTGATGATAAACTCAATTACAATCTTCTACTCGGTCACAGTTGGACTCACACCATGCTGTGTGTTTCGTCTACCCTCTTTCGACTTCTAAAGTTTCCTCACGAGGGGAAAATTATTACTGTTGATCAGTTGCCATTATTTATCTTGTCTTCCGAGAACGACGTACCATACGTGGATTAGATTCCTAATCCCCCTAACAGCATAGGGCCAGGTCTTTTCAAATATCCCGCTCTCATGGGTATTTTTCCCTTTCCACCACCAAATACCGTTCAATTCAATATGATCTCTCAGTTAGATGACCCTTGGATCATCCCTTCACCTGAACAAGTTGATTTGTTTGGAGATTCAATTCCGCTTAGTCCAATCGAAATCAATTATTGTGAGCTTATAACTGCATCTAATTCTCCCCCTCCTGAAGCTGCTCCTTTGAGCATGTCTCTCGACGTGTATTCTCAATCTCCTTGGCTCAGCGATGCGGATTCGCCGGATCCTTTGAAAGAAGTGTTTCCATCCGAAGAAGCTATCATGGAAACCATGTCTCTCGAGGGTCTACCATGGAGCGATGGGCATCATGGTTCCTCGTTTATGCCCTGCCTCGGGGCCATGTCTAATTGTCTTGAGTGTTTTGCATCCCAGGTTCCTTCTCCGCCAATTCAAATGCCTATTTTGACTCATGAAGTCTTTGCGAAAGGTAACTTGGGGAACATTACTCAAACAATGCCTATCGACATTTCTGTTAAACTGGGGATCATCGAGAACATCCATGTGGGAGTCACTTGCTCTTCCGAGGAAGTCCAAGTGTACACTAGTCTCTTTTGTGAATTCCATGATGTTTTCACCTGGTCTTACGAAGATATTCCTGGAATCGACCCCAGTATTGTGGTGCACGAGATTCCCACCTACCCAGGTGCGAAGCCTGTTCACCAGCGCCTTCATCTCGTGCATCCTCGGAAAGTTCAATATCAAGGTTGAAGTTGAGAAACTTCTTAAAGTGGGTTTCATTTATCCGATTCCCCTGACTGAATGGGTTTCTAATATAGTTCCTGTGGATGAGAAACAGGGCGCCATTCGTGTTTGTGTTGATTATCGCGATATAAATCGGGCCTGTCCTAAGGATAACTATCCCACCCCTTTTATTGATAAGATCATTGACGATTGCGCGGGGAGTGAAATCTTCTCCCTTATGGACAGTTTTTTTGCTATAATCAGATTAACATTCTCTTGTCAGATCAACACAAGACCTATTTTATTTGTCCATGGGGAACGTTCACTTATAATAAACTCCCTTTCGGCTTGAATAATGCTGGGGCTACATTCCAGCGCATGATGTCATATGTTTTTCATGATATTCGGCATATTATCCAACCATACCTAGATGACCTTCTGGCTCATTCAGCTGCACGGAAAGACCACCGGGAACATCTCCATCGAATCTTTATTTTTTGTAGATGCTACAACATTAGGCTCAATTTGCATAAATGCGTCTTCTGCGTCGACTCCAATAGACTCTTAGGGTTTATCGTATCTAAATATGGAATTTGTTGGGACCCTCTTAAGGTTGAGGATATCGTCAATCTCCCCTCCCCGTCCTCGTTACACCAGCTTCAGAGTCTCCAAGGGAAAGCGGATTTCTTACGTCGTTTTATCCTGAACTACGCCAGAGTAGCTAAAGGATTCACGTGACCTTTAAATTAGGACGCCCCTTTTTGTGTGGACGATATTTCCCAGCAATATTTTTATAGACTTAAGACGTTGCTTGTCAACGCTCCTCTATTGCGTCCTCCAAATTACCATCGTGATTTCACCCTCTACCTAGTTGCCACCTTCAATACGATCGCCATGGTATTGGTTCAAGATGATGATGACGGTAACGAACATGTAATTTACTACCTGTCTCGAAACCTTCTCGACCCTGAAACACATTATGCACATGTCGAGAAGTTAGTGTTGGCTTCAGTCTAGGCCATCCAACATTTTCGTCATTACATTCTTTTACGTAGGGTGACCGTGATTTCTGATTGAAACCCCATGACTTATATTCTGTCACGGCAGTTACTGGGGGGAAAATACTTGAAGTGGATCGTTATCCTCCAAGAGTTTGATTTTGAGTTCACTACTGCCAAATCGAAGAATTCACTTGTTTTCACTGATTTGATTTGTTCTCTCCCCATCGACTCTGCTCCTTCTTCCTCCGAAGATCATATTCTGAACGAAACTCTCTTCCTGATCAACACCCTCGATCTGTGGTACGGTGATATCATATTGTACCTCCAAACATCCACTTTCAGGTCTGACTTAATGAAATATTCTCGACGTGCATTCGAAATCAATCGCAACCCTATCGTATTGTTGGAGATACTCTTTATCGGGTCAGAGTCGATTCTGTACTTCGTCGATGTCTGACCCTCGAGGAAGTGGAGAAATTTTTAAATGATTGTCACAGTGGCACCTATGGTGATCACATTTCTGGTTATGTCACTGTACAAAAGATTCTTCGTGCTGGCTAATTCTGGCCCTCCATTTTTAAAGGTTGCATTGTTGCAGTACGTAAATGCCATGGGTGTCAGATTTATCAACGCAAGATGAGTGGGCCGTCTGTTCCATTACATCCTATCATTACCATGGGTCCTTTTTCCAAATGGGGCATAGATTTTATGACGTGTAACCCTTGTTCGACCGGGTAGCATGCCTATATTATCGTTTTGGTCGATTATTTTACGAAATGGGCCGAAGCAATGCCTACACTGGCTGTGGACAGTAAGACAGTGGCACAGTTCATATTCAATCATGTTATTACTCGGTTCGGTGTCCCTCAAGCCATCTTCACCGACCATGGTTCTCATTTTCAGGATTATATGATGGAAAAGCTGACATCTAAGTTGGGTCTGCGTCACGACTGCTCAACGCCTTACTATCCTCAAGCTAATGGCCAAGTTGAAGCTGTAAACAAGGTCCTTGTTACAATGCTACAATGAAAAATTGAGATCCACAAATCAAACTGGCATTTCATGTTGTTCTCAGATCTATGGGATTACCGAACATCGATCAAGAACGCAACCGGGTTTACCCCATTTCAATTGGTATACAGTCTAGAAGCCATGCTTCCGATTGAATATGAAAACCCTTATCTGAAATTAGTTGTGAAATTACTGCCTGATACTTTTCCTGAAGAAGAACGCCTCCTCTATTTAGAGAGATTGGATGAAACTCGTCGCTTAACTGCCTTGGTCATCGAAGAATAGAATAAGGAGTCAAAGCCCATTTTGACCAATCAGTTTCTCCTCATTATTTCATTGAAGGTGATCTCGTTCTTCTATACAACTAAGCTCACGACAAGCTGGGGTCAAGCAAATTCCAACCCATGTGGCATGGGCCCTACATTGTCAAATGCATGTTATAGAATGGGGCTTATGAGCTTATTGACTATGAAGGTTGTCCTTTATCGCAGCCCATAAATGGGTTGTATCTGAAAAAGTATTATGCTTGAATCTTTCACGTGTGATATGTGTACATAGGTCATTGTTTTCATTTTGTGTGCATGCTTTGGTTTGATGTGCTTTGTGAGATTTTTTCTGCTTATTGGGTCTTTTTTGCTATGCAGATTTCTATTTCCCCTTATGCAGGTTTCACGGATGGTGCTTCTCGCAGTACCAGGAACTTGGCTTCGACAGCCTGGGTAATTTATGATCTTGTTAGTGAGTTGATTAACTTAAAAGGTATTTGTCTAGGACCAGCCACAAACAATGTTGCTGAATATAGTGCAGTTTTGGAACTATTAACCGAGGCAGTCAACCTTGGCATACGCGCATTGCTTGTCATGTTGGATTCACAACTTGTTGTTCTTCAACTGAATGGTCATTATTCGATTCAAAACCCATGCATTTTGAGATTGTATTTGCATATTCATTTACTTGAAAGACATTTTGATTTCATTACATATCAACATATACCAAGACAAATGAATACATTAACAGATGCAATAGCTAACATTGTGCTAGATAGACATTTGCGCAATTTATAAAAACGTCATCATATGTACATAGACCCATGTAGAAAATAGATGTATATATATATATATATATATATATATATATATATATATATATATATATATATATATATATATATATATATATATATATATATATATATATATATATATATATATCGTTTGTTTACAAGCTGTGTGCATCATAAAACCCACAAAAATTAACATATGTCTTTTTCGGTTACATCATGAGACAACATGTATCTCCAAAATGTGCAGAAATAAAACCTAAGTGCCTAGTCAGCATGGTGCTCATGAAAGCACGTCACCGCCCATACCAACTGCCTCAGCAAGCAGTGGATACGGCTTGGCACTCCTACAGTGTGCCTCTGGTAGGCTCGAGGTACGTCATCAAAACACGCATAATCTGGAACCCTATGGGTGATTCCCTCCAGGTTCTGCACTAACTCCTCGTCAATGCCCTCACCCTAAGGATCGAAGTCACGAGGAGTCCGCCTCGCTATTGGAGACATACCAGCGAGACACTCTGGGTCAACATCTGCATCCATATGAGATTAACTGTCAGAACATGCATATATACCAAAAAATCATAAAACTCATAAGAATAAAAAATGATTCTTACCAAGTTCTTCATCCCAATCCTCTCCCTCCGTGAGTGGGAGGTCTGGGTCTCTGGTGAAGTCTGTGCCGGCATAGGGCCAATCCTCCAAAACAATCAGCTGTTGTTGAAGCCAATAAAAACACTTTGGCCTCCAGGACATCTGCTGGCCACCCCCTGCTCTGGGCATCAGTGCCGCCAATCGGGCCATCCGTGGCTTTCTCAGTGGTGGCTCCAGGAATATAGCCTCCTAGCGCTGAAATATGGGTAATCGTTCCAAGAAGAACGATACCATAATAGACCCATACCCAAATTTCTTTAGTTTGGTCTTCTTGCATTTGGTGAGTTGCCGTTTGATTTTCATGGTTACAGCCTTGACCCAGTTGAAGATGGTTGGGTTCATACAATCTGAAGCAAGAAGCAATTGCATCTTCATAGCCTCATGCGGTGCCTGCGATCCCATGGCCCGTGTGATAGTGTGTAGCACTACTCTCAGTTCTAGATTAGGGATGGTATGTATATCCACTTTACTGCTCCCTGTTCCTTTTCGTGCCCCTACTGGGCACACCCTGTTCATTACCATTGTCAAGCTTTCCTCGGAAGGCCGGGTACTAGTCAGAATAGGGACAACACCCCTACGCGACAATCCAGT
Organism: Pinus albicaulis; assembly: GCA_034641835.2. NCBI lineage: Eukaryota > Viridiplantae > Streptophyta > Pinopsida > Pinales > Pinaceae > Pinus > Pinus albicaulis. Next base: position 534,582,979 of record CM076579.1, read on the forward strand.
GATGAAATATACATCGGATACTTCGAGCTCAAGCTCTTGGTCCCGAAGTACGAAATTCTCCTAATCTTCATCCCAAATGCTGATGAGATAATGAAGCAATTTGGGCTGAGCCCAGAGACACAGTGTCATAAAGAAATTTTGAGCCCACAATTCCTGAGGGCATTCATGCATTGTTTGTTTTCCATTGCTTGTTCATCCTCTTCACTGTGTTCTCTGTCCTTCCACTCGATTACCATCTTTTTTTGCTTGGTACCTGCATCAATTGATCATAGGAACATTGTAAGCCCCCCTGGGTATTAAAATTTGCATTCTATTGATTGCATTTTCTTAATTTTAAAATGGATTTTGGGTTGCACGGTTGGTGCGACCCCTGTGTAAAACAGGGTCGATTAGCGCGGGTCCGTGCTCGAAACCCGCACCAACCGCGGAGCCCTAGATTTTTCCAATCCTCCCCTAAGGGATACCAAATGACAACTAAATGCAATAAAATATAGCTTAAAAGATGGCCAATGGAATTGGCTCTTACCTGAAATAGACGAAATCCGGATTGGTCCACTTGATTGTCCATAATCGTTGCCTGAAGGTCGCAAGAGAAATGGGTCACTATTGCTCTGCAAAGAGGTAAAAGTGAAAAGTAAATATTTTTTACCTTTTATGGTCTTTAATAACTTTTCAAAATCCTAAAATAGGTTTTAAAACATATTTGTCGATATATTTTCATATTATTTTCGAGGAATACGTTTTACATGCATATTTTTGTGCATCGACAAGTTTTTTCACATGGATATGGCAAAGAAACGAGTTGTATTTTATACTTTTTCGGACTCGGTAAAAACACGAAAAAGTCACTACTGGAGTCACCTTTTAGCTCTTTTCTGACTCTCTAAAACTGAAAAGATCACCGAGTCACTTGTCGTTTTGAGCTCATTAAATTGGTTACGAAACGATATCTACCCAGTATATGTTTACCCATTTTTTGGGCTGGGATAGATTATTTACGAAAAAGGAATACCTTAGCCGATCGCGACTAAGAGGTTCTCTTAGACACAGTTTTCTACCTTTTCGGATCTGAGGGACTATTTACGAAAAGGGACTGCTGGAGTTTTCTTTTCTGCTTTCTTTTCAAACTCTCTAAATATGAAAAGATTCCGAGTTCTAAAGGGATTGCTGGAGTTTTCTTTTCTGCCTTCTTTTCAAACTCTCTAAATATGAAAAGATTCCGAGTTCTTCCTTTGTCAGACTCGCTAAAAACTGATGACATCGGACTCCATCGTCATGACGTTACTCGAGTTCCTCCTTCGTAGGGCTCGTAAAATGTACTAGGTTGGATTTTTCCGAAGGACAAACTTACATCGCAAGCACATGCTATTCCCTTCAAGCTTGTTTTCAAAAATAATTGGGGTACTCGCCAGAAATGGTGGGGGAAAATGGAACAAAGATTGTAGTCATGTTGGTAGTATGTCGCTCTTGAACATGGCACTTGTCTGCATTTGTGTCGGGTTGGGGACATCTCATCTCATCGTCTACTTGCCTCCATGGGTTTGGGTAATCTCTTTTGACTGCTCATCTGCTCTTTGCCACATCACCGTGACCTTTGATCCCTTGATGTCAAATACTGCCAAATACAGTGTCGTGCCGTCGATATGTTCAAGAGAAGTTTGCATCTGTAGTTTTCAACCTCCCTCTGATTCTCTGTTGGTATTGATTCACAAACATCATATTCCTCTGTCTCGTGTCGATGATGTGGGAAAAACTATGGCCCACCTTTGATCAAAGTCACTTCCTGTCGACTCCAGCTCATTATCTAGGAAGCTGGTCTAGAGACTCCCTTCAGGTACCTTGGAGCCTGCATGCCTCAATGGTAGGTTCTTCACACTCGACATAAGGTCCACATCATTGGCCTTCGATTGATTTACTATACGGGTGTTCGACGTCAGATCACTGTTCACATGCCGTGGATTGTACCTTTTGTACCTTGAGAGCCATTGTCATTATTGGTGGTTTCTATCACATCTGTTAATAGCTTTCATCATTGGCTGGTAATCAGACGATGTTCTTGCATGTTCGACTTCAGCTCACATATTCGCATGCTCGAATTTGTACTATGTTCAGGTCGAGATGGAGCGCAAGACCTTGGGTTTTGTCTGATGATATCTAGGCTGCGGGTTATTTATGGATTATTATGACTTATTGTATGACTCCTTTGATCAGATGGCTGTGACCATACCTGAGTCTATTTATTGATCCCTACTGCTGGATGGCTGTGTACATACCTCAGATCTTATTGTTTATATACTCTCTTATGGATGGCCACACCCATGCAACATGTCATATATCAGATGTATCAGTTGTATTCGTACTTGCAGGTTTTCCAACAACAGTGTTTTGGTCGAACGCGTTCTCATAAAGCATTTCACCCCTCCCTCTCTCTCGGACCTCATGCTTTAGGGGGCATCTGTTACACAGCATTTTGTCACCGTCCCTACAATCCCTCGCCTCGCATATTGGAGGGTCTTTCCCATGACCTGTGAGCAGTGTCAAACTCTGCAAATACCTTCTTTGCATCCTTCTGCATAACAACATGATTCTTCCTATTGAACATTTCCTCAGAAAGCACTCAAAAACCTATGTTTTGGCATTGGAACAGGTAGCCAGTTCACCCCTCACACCAATGGGGAAGATTTGCACTAGAGCTTGCGCCAGCTGGCACTTTGTCTCTTTGTTGTACCCGTGCCAGCCTTTTTTGGATTTTTTTTTAACAAATTGGAGGCATAAATTTCCTTTAACCACCTCAGGAATGACTCATTGCAAGTGGTTAACTCGATAAGCCACGTATCTCTTCCTTTAGAAAATGGTTGATGGAAAATTCTTAGAGGATAGGACTCCCCCCATGATTATAGGAATCCTAACCTCTCCTTCTCCCTCTATATAAACTGGCCTTCTCGCTTTACAAAAGCTAGAGCTGAACATATAGCCAAGAATATGAACTTGGAGAAGAGATATTATAGCTGAGTAATTGCTATAGAGAATGTTGAACCAAGGAGGATCCTGTAGAGAGAGCCCTGTCTGAATTCCCGACGAGCTTTGTGAGACGTGCTCTGCTGGAACCCTACTGGAGGAGATCGCAACGTCGAAGCCTGGTTGTACTCTTCCTTCTTTAAATTAATATACTTGACTATGGTATTGATTCCATCTGTGTGTTATGTTTATTTGACGCATTTGATTTAGTCTTCTTTGATTGACTGATAGTTAGGAATGCGAAGTAGTATGTTGTGTATCGTATTCGTTTCTTGTGTATGTACAGGTATTCGGGCGTGAGAACGAGTGGATCGTGATCTGTCGAATCAGGAGTGAGAGGCAGCCATTCTTCTGGACGACACAACAGCATAGGACCTACGGTAAGTGATCTACCACGTATTTGTCCATTCTTAAATAGGAATTGATGTCATAGCGTGTCTTGTTTGTGGCTAGACCCACTCTAGGGCTAGTGGGATCGCCTCTGTCCGTAGAGGGGATTTACCTCACCAACAGTATCAACTGGTTCAACCTGTTACACCCAATTCATTACCACTTGTTAATACATCTATACCCCTGTTACAGAATCAAAATATTGTACATCAACCATTTCAGGCAGGTTCTTTGACTCAATATCATCAAATTTTGGGTCCACAGACTCAAAATACTTTGATTAATTTACAACAACCTGTATCAGGGATCATTTATTCAGAAGCTGGTGTACCATTTTATGGGATGTCACAAATGCAACTTGGTTATACATATCAACCGAATCCAACTTACACTAATTTGGGTTATAATATTGGTGGACAGACCCCTTGGCAGCCACAAGCACAAATGCCTCAAACTTCATTTCAACAAGTATCATATCCAGGTTTTGGTCAATAGAATTCTCAAGCGTTTACTCTGCAAAACAACCCCTATATGGGTTACTAGTAGCAAATTCCGTATGCCGATGCTCAAAGACCTGTTTCCCAAGCAATTCCATCTTACCCTAGCTATGCTCAACCTAAACTTAATAGACAGTTTCCTTTTGTTGCAACCTTGGAATTACCAGATTTAAACTGGTTAACCAATGATCTTATCAATTATTCTCCTTGGTGGCCGATGATACCTCATAAATTACCCTCCAACATTCCTAAATTCAATGGAAACCCTGGAGAAGATCCGTCAACTAATGTTATGAATTATCATTTATGGTATTCATCAAATTCCTTGAATGATGATTCTGTTTGACTACATTTTTTCCAGCGTACGCTCACAGGTCCGGCTGCTAAATGGTACATTGAATTACCTAGAGCTTCTTTCGACAATTTCGCTGCTTTAGCTACTATCTTTCTGACCCATTTCTAGTTACCAATCAGATATGAAACTGGAACGGAAGTCTTGAACAACTTCAAACAGAGTAATGCTACTCACATTTTAGATCATATTCATGAGTGGTGTCACCGTCGACAAATGGTTAAGTCATTTGTTCCCGATTAGCTCCTTGCTGAATGGTTCATTAAGTCCCTGTTACCATCTATAATTGAGGATGTGGCTAAAGGCGGCGTCGTCACAGAAGAGCAAGTTATCGCTCGTGCCCAATATTTAGACTTGATTTATACTCAGTCTGGCACGCTCTGTGAAAAAATACCTAATGCGCCGCGATCAAATTTCAATGTTCCTCCTCAAATAAAGGACTCTCATGTCGGAGACGGCTTGATAGGCACTGCAAACACACACCATGCTACTGCATCTGATCCTGCTCCTACTTCCGAAATTAATTCCGTGTCATTTGACAAAGGAAAAAGTGACAAGCAACCAGGAGGTAAGAAAAAGGGGAAATCAAAGAAAAAGCAAACTTCTAACCCACAGGAAAGATCATCTGATCAACCGTCTCGACCACAGAAACCTCGTTATTCATGCATAATCTGTAACGAGGAAAATTTTGTTAGGGATTGTCTTCACCGTGATGAAGGCTCAAAAATCATCAAGAATTCTCATACATTAGCTGTGTTGACAGACCCATTTCCAAATCCGGACACAAATTTGGTTGCTATGGATCTAGCTCCTAGTTCCCAAGTGTTAATGTTATCTACCACAACACCTTCACAAGATATTTTGGAGTCGACGCGGAATAAAGACTATGGTACTCCAGCCACTGATCAACCTACTACCTCGACAACGAATCCATCTAATGAATCAATACCACCTCCTATTATTCCTGAATTGACAATTAAGCCACCGAAGGGAGTAATTCATAAATCGACATATAATCCTCGAGCAAGAGCTGCACAAAATTATAATATAGTTGAAGATTTGGCTCAATCCCCTTTAGCTATGTATGATCTTGAGGTATTACAAAATTGTCCCTCCTAGAAGCAAGCTTTATTGTCGGCCATTGGTGGAATTGATCCAACTGATTCTAATCTTGTCGTCTTTAATCATACGAGCTATGTGCCACAATTACCAGCAGAATTGGCATTCTCCATACAAGTAAATGTTCTCAATCACCTTGTTCATCGCACTATTATTGATGAGGGAGAATCTATGTGCCTTATGTCTCTAAACTGTTGGAAGTCACTTGGCTCGCCACGATTATCACAATCATCAATGACGTTGAAGGCTTTTGATGGAAGAACATATAAACCTTGTGGTATTATCAATAACCTGCAAGTTGAATTAGGGGGGAAAGCAGTAAGTATTGATGTTGAGGTTGTTGACAGACCCCTTGACTATAATATTTTACTTGGAAGACCATGGGTATATGAAATGACTACCATTGTTTCTACATACTTTAGAATGATTTCCTTTCCACATAAAGGTACAATCATAGTCATCAATCAATTATCCTTTTTTGCCTCCACTTCACAGGTAACTGGAAGCGTTCCGTTTGTTCACTTAACCCAACTAAAAATTCAGAACATTGGTGTAGGACTCTTAAAGGATTCCACTCTTATGGGAAACTTTACATTACCGCTGCCCGTGATGTCGGAAGAAATTGCAAGCATAGAGACCTACTACATGATCTCTTCCACTCTATCTGGCTTAAGGAAGAGTACGTGTGATTATGATATTTCTACGTTGGATGATGTTTTATCGCCCAGCCCTATATAGCTATAATAGCAATCAATCTATTTGGCTTGGGCAGCAAATCCAAAATCAGCGTCCCCGAGTGTTTGGGTTGATCAATCATTAGATTTTGGTACTCCATCTGATCCATTTTCCTCAAAATTTTTGACAGATGAAAATATTTTGGACGCTATGATGTCAGAAGGTGAACCATGGGAAGATTATCATCATTGTTCCCATCTTCAAAATTATGAAGAAAATAATCTCAGTGAACTATATCACCCATCCATCAAAACTTTATTTTCGAATTATTTACTGATTAATGCAATTGACTCTGAGCAAAATTTATCAAATATTGAAGAAACGATTTCTATCGATATTTCGACCAAACCTGGTGCTGTAGAAAATATTAATGTCGGTGTATCTTGTTCTCCATCAGAACTTGATTCATATCACTCTCTTTTTCGTGAATTTCGTGACGTATTCACCTGGTCTTACGAGGAAATGCTAGGCATAGATACTAGTATAGTTGAATACACTATTAATATGTATCCCGATGTCAAACCGGTGTGTCAATGGCTTCATCCTATTCATCCAAAGAAAGTTGCTGCCATCAAAGCAAAAGTTGAAATTTTTTTGCGTGCTGGTTTCATTTACCCTGTTCTGCTAACTGAGTGGGTTTCCAATATCGTTCCTGTTATGAAAAAACAAGGAACCATTAGAGTGTGCGTTGATTATCGGGATGTCAATCAGGTTTGTCCAAAAGACAACCAATCTACTCCCTTTATCGACCAGATTATTGACGATTCTGCTGGATGCGAGATTTTTTCGTTCATGGATGGATTTTTCGGCTACAATCAAATCAATATCCGCCCAAATGACCAACATAAGACAACATTCATTTGTCCCTGGGGCACATTCGCATATAGGAAACTTCTGTTTGGTTTAAAGAACGCTGGGGCTAATTTTCAGAGAGCAATGGATTATGCTTTCAACGACATCAAGCACATTGTTCAACCATATCTAGATGATTTAGCAACACATTCACGAAAACAGACTGATCACTCGATGCATTTGAGAGCCATTTTATTATGCTGCCGACACTACAAGATACGCCTCAATCCGCACAAATGTGTGTTTTGTGTTGGTTAGGGTCGATTGCTCAGATTCATAGTCTCAAAAGAAGGAATTCAAATAGACCCACTGAAGGTACATGCCATTATTGATTTTCCCGCACCATCAAACTTACTTCAGATACAGAAACTTCAAGGAAAGGCTAACTTCTCGAGAAGGTTCATTCCAAACTATGCCGAAATGGCTAAAGGATTTACTTGATTATTGAAAAAGGGAGTTCCCTTCCATTGGGACCAAGTTGCGCAAGCTTCTTTTGATGCTTTCAAGGACCATCTTGTCCGAGCATCATTAATGTATCCTCCTAATTATCAGAATGATTATTTCCTATATATCGCCGCGGCTGAAACGACCATCGCTATGGTTTTGGTCCAAGTAGAAAATGGAATTGAAAATCCAATCTATTATTTGAGTCGTAATCTCAAAGATACGGAAGTTAAGTACTCGTACGTGGAAAAGCTTGCCTTGGCAGCTGTTCAAGCTGTCCAAAGATTTTTCCATTATATCCTGCTCCGAAAAACAACAATAGTTTCGGATTGAACCCCATGACTTACGTATTATCACATCAATTGCTGGGGGGAAAATATTCAAAATGGATTGTCATTTTGCAGGAATTTGATTTGGAATTCATCAAATCCAAGTCAAAGAAGTCTTTAGTTTTGGCTGAGCTTCTCTGTGACCTTCCTTCTGATAGTAATGCTACTACGTCAGAACCATCTATTCCAAACGAGTCTCTGTTTCTGATCGGATCATCTGATCCCTGGTATGGAGATTTCATTATTTATCTCCAAACCCAAACTTTTCGACCTAATACCTCTCGATCTGATTAGCGACGTATTCGATACCAAGCCAAATATTATCTGATCGTCAGCGATACACTTTATCGTCGTGGTGTCGATACCATTTTAAGGAGGTGCCTCACTCATGAGGCCGAAAAAGTGTTAAATGATTTCCATGCTAGGGCTTGTGGTGGACATTTATCTGGATATGCTACCTCACAAAAGATACTCCTCACCGATTACTTTTGACCTATTATTTTTTGAGATTGCATCCTCGTAGTCAGAAGTTGTCATGCATGCCAGATTTTTGACCGTAAAATCCGCAAACCACCAGCGCCAATGCATCCTGTTGTCTCTACTGGACCATTTACGAAATGGGGTATTGACTTCATGATCTGTAACCCTCCTTCGTCCGGGGGCATGGTTATACTATTATCACAGTCGACTATTTTACCAAATGGGCCAAAGCGATGCCTACATCCAACAACATAGGACAGACAACTGCATTGTTTTTCTTCAACCATTTTATTGCATGGTTTGGGGTCCCACAGGCTATAATTACGGATCATGGGAAGAATTTTCACAACCATATGATGTCTGAATTGACTGCCAAGTTAGGATTGTCACATGATAATTCTACTCCTTATTATCCACAATCAAATGGAAAAGTTGAGGCTGTTAACCAAATTATTAAACGAATGCTTCAACGAATGATAGGAATCTGTGAAAGGAACTGGCACTTGATCCTATACTCTGCCTTGTGGGCGTATCGAACCTCAGTGAGAAACGTGACCGGATTTACTCCTTTTCAATTGGTGTATGGTCTGGAAGCTATATTACCAATCTAATGTGAAATATCATCGTTAAAACTCGCGATAGACTTGTTACCTGACACCTCAGAAGAAGAAGAACGTTGTTGAGCCCCAAGATTGTGCTTTCTTTCATCTTAATTTACCTCATTTTCCTTTGTCCATTGTTATCCCAGACCCAAATGATCAATGAAATCAGTTAAAACTACTTTTAGAATGATTAACATGGCTAACTTGCTAAGTTTTGTGATTTTGTCATTGTAATGTATTTTGACCGGAACTAGCTGCAGAATGCAGACATTCCGTAGCTAACCGACAATTCTGCAGCTGTCTTCACGTTCAAGCATGTTCCAAGTGTCCTCTCAGGAAAAGCCACACATGGGTATATTCCACATTATTTCCTCATTGTTCGTTGCTCACCATGAAGACTGAACTGAATTCTGGATGTGGTTTTGGTACGTGGGAACTCATTCAAGGAGGCAGACTTCTAATAGGACTGTCCTAGTCCAGATGTTCTTTGTTCCTTTACGCTGCCATCTTTAGAGTCCTAGTATGATTTTGATAAGGAAAGACAATGATCCTCGTATTGTTGCAAGTTCTGTTATGTAGATTTGTTATAAAAGCACTCGGGAAACCGAGAGACAAGCTCTAGATTTTGCTTAGATTTTATGTATTGACTGCTATATTTATGAAGACCGAGACTACTCTGTTTCAAGTTATTTTTCCTTTAATGAAGAAGACAGCATTGCTTTGAACGCGTTGAGTTGATTTGGAGTTAGATTCCGTCTGGTGGTAGAGGGCCCCTGCCTCCTGCACGACTTTACTTTCGTAATCTAGATAAGTATCTTAGTCGTTTTCACGTTTTTGAAGTTTGAGTTCATAGTTAATTTCATTAGCCACTATAGCTATACTTGTTCTAAGAAACTCTTCCAAAAGAAGAAACTCTTCCAAAAGATCATGATAATGAATGAGAAATGGCTGTAGTGTTGTAGGATTTATTTGTAATTTCTTTTGTTCATTATCACAGTTGAACTTATACTAAGCAAACTCTTCCAAAAAATCCTTATGATGTCTAAGGCATGACTGTGATATTGAATGTTTCAGTTGTTTGTTTGCACTAAGTAGCATAGTTGATCTTACTCTTAAAACGCTCTTCCAAAATATCATAATGATGGGTAGGAGATAGCTGTGATGTCTTAGTTTTTAAATTGCTTTCAGTCTTTATGTTTGCATTTGCACTGAATTGTATAGCCAGGATTGTTCTAAGAAGCTCTTCCAAAACACCATTCATGATGGAAAAAACAGGTTGTAGAATCCCATAGATTAATGCATGATAACTTAGTTAGGGTACTTCGGAGTCAAATTGCATTCAATTCATGCTATGCTATTTTGTTTTAAGTTTGATAATGGCTTGTTAGTTCAGCACTGTTTTAGACTAGTGACATCTTAGTTCAGTTTTAGCTTAGCTCATTGTATTTTCATTCCACATTTATTTGTCATCCATTGTAGATTAGATTACATTAGTTGTTAAACTCAAACAATACGGCCTTCATTATTTACAAAATCTCTTTTTGTTCCAAATCCATAATTGACTCATAACCGTCCGAACAGAAGCCAGTATCATCTCAAGGCCTGAAGTACTTTTGCAACTTCTTCATAAACAAAACCTTTCCTCAAAAGACTACTTAAAAAGAGATCTATAACTTTTGAATAAGGTTTAGTGATGTTAAACTAAGTTGCAGAATAGAATTAGGAGCTAGTCTTAGAGTAGAGATCTTATGATGTTAACAATATTTTTTCCTAATATGTTTGAACAAATCTTTAATCATGGATAAAATGTTGTATCATTATAAGCTGATTGTTTAATTGTTTAGTTAGGAGAATTTGTATACTTAGCTGACCATTTCTCAAGCTCTCCCAAAATACCTTTGATGAAAGAATTGGACAAGTTAAGTTTATGTTGTGATTCATTTTCTTGAAGTCATTATCAAGCTTTGTATTCTGCTTAGTCATAGTTTAGGTTTGATTCTGTTTCAGTATTTTCATTTGCATTTGTCATTTGTCATCAACCAATTAGGCTTCACTCTGTTTTAACCAGTAGCTTCTTTCCATTAGATTTTTAGTCATTTTCCTTGTGAACATAAAAACCATCAAAAGACCAAAAACATCATAAATCATCATAAAAGACCAAAAACTTCATAAAACACTAAACACAACGCATTAGGAGACAAACACCTAGGCACATACAGTGCACTTCACTTCAACAGTTTACCAACCCTGGTTGACAACAAAATGAACTCAATTTAGGAGACTAGGTTGAGCACAAACACACGTCTCCTTAAACTCATCCATCTAGATGAAACACGTCGTGAAGACCAATTGGCCAACGAAGCGCATAAGAGACGTATAAAGGTGCAATAAGAAAAAAATGTCCAACCTCGCATCTTCTCAGAGGGTGACTTGGTCCTTCTTTACGATCAAGAAGTTGATGTAATAGGTACAGGGAAATTCGAGCCATTATGGCATGGCCCCTATATTGTCAAAAGAGTTCTTGTAAGGGTGCCTACGAGTTAGTTTATTACGATGGGATTCCATTGGCACAGCCTAGAAATGGGTTGTATTTGAAACGTTACTATGCTTAATCATGAGCGTAGTAATTTTTTGTATTATATTGTTTATATGCTGTTGATTTGCATTCACTATCTTAATTTGTTTTTTTTAGAGTTTTCTTGATGTTAGTAATCCACTTTAAATTTCATCGCAGATGATTGAATCTTTGGAACCATTTGTTGGATATGCTGATGGTGCTAGCCGTAGTACGTAGAATCTATCCTTTGCAGCGTGGGCCATTTTCACTCCGAACGGCGAGTTACAGATGAGGAGCTATCAGTTCCTAAGGATGAGCCTTAGGATGTGGATCAGCCACAAGAGGAGGTTCATGGAGTAGAAGAGACCACTCATACAACGCCAACCATTAGAGGGCGGAAGCACACTACAGAAGCTGAGCGACTGGCTCAAGATGCAGAGAAGATTGTAGGAGCACCTACATCACAGCGCAGACAGAGACAGTCACCTGACCGGTATACTGGATACATGGCTCTTATGAGCAAGTGTATCGTGACAGAGCCATCCTCTTTCGAGGAAGCTGTGGAGGACCCTGCATGGGTAGATGCCATGGTGGAATAGTATGATTCGATTGTCAGAAACAGTGCATGGGAGATTGTCCCAAGGCCGAAAGGGAAATCAGTGGTGGGTTCGATATGGATCTACAAAGTGAAGCAAGCAACTGACGGGAGTGTGGAGAAGTACAAGGAAATATTTGTTGCCCGAGGCTTCTCATAGATTGAGGGGATCGATTATGAGAAAACCTTTGCACCTGTCGCAAGGTATTATTCCATACGGACGATTCTTGCTCTCTTAGCACAGATGGGGTGGCACATTCATCAGATGGATGTGAAGACTGCGTTCCTCAACGGAGTGATTGAGGAGGAGGTGTACATAGAGCAGCCCGAAGGTTTCGAGATATTCAACAGCGAGTCGCATGTGTGCAGGCTCAAGAGAGCACTGTATGGGTTGAAACAAGCACCTCGTGCTTGGTACACATGGATAGACAGTTATTTCATCAGACTTGGAGTCTCCAAGAGTGAGGCGGATCCGAACCTATACCAGATTGTGGTGGAGGGTAAGTTGCTGATCATTGTACTTTATATAGATGACTTGATTTTGAAAGGTGATGAACTGTTGATACACTCATGCAAGGCTGATCTTGCAAAGGAGTTTGAGATGAAGGACTTGGGCCTCCTTCATTATTTCCTGGGATTGGAAATTTGGCAGTGTAGTGATGGACTGTTTGTGTCTCAAGGCAAGTATGCCCGGGAGATACTGGAGAAGTTCAACATGCATGGCTGCAAGCCTATCGACACTCCTCTTTCCGGTGGATGGAGGAAAGAGGATGCTACACCTGGGCAGAGGTGTGTGGATGCCACCGTTTATCGACAGCTGGTGGGGTCGCTTATGTATCTAGTCAATACATGACCCGACATATGCTATGTCATAATCCATCTTTCACAAGCAGGTTGCTTCACTAAGTTTCAGGAAGGCAGCAGGCAAGCAAATTACCCAATATCTTAGAGGCACATCGGGATATGGCTTGTGGTACAGACAGGAGGATGAGGTGAAGCTATGTGGCTTCACGGATGCAGATTGGGTAGGGAGCCCAACGGACGGAATGAGCACATCTGGAGGGATTTTCAGTATCGGGTCGACAACATTTTCTTGGTACAGCAGGAAGCAGAGATCCGTGTCACTCATTTCAGCAGACGCCGAGTATATGGCAGCGAGTTTGGCTACATGCGAGGCTATATGGATGAGGAAGATCCTAGTCGGGTTGTTCGGTTCACACTTAGATCCTACTGTGATATATTATGATAATCAGAGTTGCATCAAACTCTCGGTTAATCTAGTATTTCATGATATATCTAAACACATTGACATCTGGTATCATCATATCAGAGATTGTGTGCAGCGGAAGATCATGTTACTTTCATACATTCCTACGGAGGATCAGGATACTGATATCTTGACGAAGGCGCTCACCCGGAGCAAATTCGAATACCATAGGGGCAGGATAGGGGTGGCAGATAATCCTTATCTTGTTGAGAGGGAGTGTTGAGATTGCAACAAGATGATGAGCTTAGTGGAAAGAGGTCGCCTTCACTAAGTGGACCCGCAGGCTATTTTTGGCGCAAGTCTATTTTTAGACTGTGTCTATTTTTAGACATGTCGATCATATTCTATGAGTTGTAGGATGCTATTTGTGGATGGTTGGTCAAGTTGGAAAAATAGATGGACTTCTATTTTTAGACATATTGTTGAGCCCCAAAGATGTCCTTTCCCTTCACCAAATTTCATTTCATTTCCTTTGTCCCTTATCAATTACAGGCTTAAATGGTCAATAGGATTGATTAAAGTCACTTTAGGAATGTATACAATGACTGACTTGCTATATTTTCATGGTTTTGTTGTTATAGTAATTTTTGACTAGACTCAACTACAGAATGCAGCTATTCTGTAGCCAGTCGCCTATTCCGCAACTATCTTCATGTTCTCACAGGTTACAGGTGTCACTACAAGGGAAAACACATATGGTTGAATTCCACAACACTCCCGCATCATTTATTGCTCTCTACGAAGTCTAAGAAAGAAGCTACAGGTGGTTATGCACATGGAAGAGATCAAAGCCAAGAAGCAGATTCCTACCAGGACAGGGACTCTATAGATGTCTCCAACAAAGTATGAGGCTTCCATAAGAGTTCTAATTTGATTTTGATTGAAAAAGACACTTGTTCCTGTTTCTTCTCAAGAGTAGTTATGTATTTCTTTTATAAGAATGACTCGGAAGACCGAGAGACAGCTAGCTAGATTGATGTTTTGTTGCTAGATCTCAAAAGACCGTAATACTCTATTTTTGAAATACTTTTCCTTTAATGAAAGAAGTACCACTTTATTGCAAGATTTGAGGCAATCTTGAGGAGATTTGTATGCTAATCCGGTGGTAGAGGGCCCCTACTGCCCGAGAAGCTCTGTGCACATTGTTTAGATAAGTAACTTTAGCCTTGTTGCATTCCTAGCTTAAGCAATTTTATGAACTTTGTGTTTTATACTCACTTGCATTGGATGCTACAGTCAGTCTTATTCTTACGAATTGTTCCAAAATATCACTAACATTGAATGAGATATAATTGTAGTATTTTAGGAGTTAGTTGCATTTTTTTTTTTGAACTTCATGTTTTTGTGCTCAATTACATCAATTGTTATAGCTAGTCTTGTTCTTACGAATTATTCCAAAATATCACTAACACTGAGTGAGACTTAGCTGTGGTGTTTTAGAGCTTAGTTGTGTTTTTGAACTTTATGTTTTCATGCTCATTTACATCACATGTTACAACCAGTCTTGTTCTATGAATTTTTCCAAAATACCACTAACACCGAATGAGATAGAGCTGTAGTATTTCAGTGATTAGTTGCATTTTAGTTTAGTTGTAAAACTCTAGAGGTTAATGGCACTCTAGTTCAATTCTGTTCACTGTATTTCAAGTTTGAATGATTGCATTCTAGTTCAGTTTTATCCATTGTATTTTTAGTTCTATTAGTCAGTTGTATTCTAGTTGTTAAGTTAGACTTGATGGCCTTCATTATTTACAAACCACTCCTGTTCTTAATTTCTACTAATACATCATCATCATAAGAACAAGAATTGGTAATGTCATTTTGAAGTCTTGACTGTTCTGCAACTTCTCATAATTTCACAAACTGCCTCTTTTCCAAAGCTATTCCAAAAGATTTCTAATTCTTGAATGAGGTTTAACAGTGATATTTTGAGTTGTGGAATGGATTAATTTTGGTGTCATAGGTTAATCTAGAGTATAATTCTTCACTAGGTTGCAGACTATCTTTTTCCAAATGTGTTCCAACAAATTTCTAGCCATGGATGAGATTTTCTCTGTGATATTATAGATTTTTGTTTACTTATAAGAACCTCATTTCATTAAAATTATCCTTTTCTCAAATCATTTGAACATATTTCTAATGAATGAATTGGACTGAGTTCATGTTATGAGTTATTGAGTTCATGCTATGAGTTATTTTTCTTGTTAAAGTATTGCATTTTCTGTTCTCAAGTGCCATACATAGTTTAGAATAGGTTTTGCTCTATTTTAGTGTGACCAACAACTTCTCTTTACCAACACTTAGTTCTTTTCCTCTTAGAATTAAAAAAAAAAATCAAAAACATTGGAAAAACACTAAATACAACGTAGTGAGAAACAGATACCTAGGCACATATAGTGCACTTCACTTCAACAATTTACTAGCCCTGGTTGACAATTTATGACATCAATTTAGGAACACTAGGTTGAGCAGAAATTTTGGCGCCGTTGCGAGGGAAGTGTAACTAGGTAGGCTTGTTTCTTACCTCCCAAAAAAAATGATATGCGTAGAGAAAGAGATTCAAGGGGTAGATTCATAAGAAGCAGAAGCCTGATTCCTAGAACACCACCTGTTTCACCAAGACCAAGAGCCAACACACCTCCAACTCAAACCCACATTCCATCCTTTACTGATCCTAGACTTCCAGAGGACTTAAGATCAGATATTCCATTAGAAAGACCTTCTACTTTACCCATTGAACCTGTCTTAGAAGAAGATTCAGGAACCCCTGCAAAGGACATAAACTTTTCAACTTCCATAGAAGAATCAACTATGGAAGAAGAAGGGGGAGGAGGAGTTTTTAATGGAGAACACACACTATTTGGAGGGGGTAGAGGTAGAGGTCTATGAGAAGGAGGTAGAGGTGCAGAAGGAGAAGGAGGTAGAGGTGAAGAAGGAGGCAGAGGAAGAGGTAGAAGAGAAATGTGATGCTCTTTTGGGTTTCCTATAGTAGATGACGAAACCAATGCAACTATGAAAAACATTTCACCCTCTGTCCTTCCAAACTTTTATGGACTCAAAACTGAAGATCTTGAAACCTTCCTATTTGAATTTGAAGTCTTATGTAGAACCTATGACTACTTACAAGATGCTCAAAAACTTAAACTATTCCCTTCAACATTGAAAGGAGCAACATTAAAATGGTTTATGAGTTTGATCAACAGTTCTATTAGGACATAGGAAGACATGAAACAAGCATTTCTAGAGAGGTATTTGGATTACTGTATGCCAGTCAACCATAAGGAGGAAGTGTTTAAAATGTTACAAAAAGAGGATGAAAATTTGGAAGATTTGTTGGAGAGGTTTAACTATAATATCAAAAGAGAAAAAATGGAAAAATTAGACCAAGACACTTTGAAAGCTCTCTTGTTGAAGACAATTAGGGATGAATGGTTAGATATCCTTAACATGATGGGAAAAAGTGATATATCTTAGCTCACATTACCTGAAATAGCTAAATTATGTATCAACCTTTCAAGAGGAAAATCTAAAACTGTAAAAGGACCAAGAGACCCTGCTCTTGCAAGGGCGAGTAAATCTGCTTCTGGGACAGTAAGTAGGGCAGAAATAGGACATATTATTGATGAATTTAAATATGATATTTTAGGGAGTCTTAGTGAAAAAATAGACACCCTTAAGTTACAGAACAAGCAAAAATCTGAATCTGATGCCTTAGCAATTTTTTGTCCCAAATGTAGAAAGAAGCATGCCTTGAGAGAGTGTGTTGAGGAGGTAAATCCCCTCTGCGGACAGAGGCGATCCCTACTAGCCCAGCAGGGGTCTAGCAACAATCACAAAATGTTACGACGCAAGTTCCTAGTTACGAATGAAAAGACTAAAGATGGAAGCCTACCTGGAATCCAATGCTACGATCTGAAGAAGAGAGCATTCCCATTCCTCAGCCTCGGCAGATCACGATCCTCCACGATCTCCGCGGATAGACACCTGCACATGCAAGAAAAAGAAAGATACAAGCATAAAATCTGGCATACGCAACTAAATATCAGTCAGAAAGGATATTACTCATATTAACATAATCGAAAACAGAGTGGAACCATAATCGTAATCATTCATTAAATAACAATCGAAGAGAGATTACAACCAATGTTCTGACGTCGTGGTCTCCTTCGGATGGGTCTCCAGTCGTGCACGTATCGCAAAGCTCGCCAGGGAAAGGGAAAACCTCTCCAGAGTCTCTCGACGATAGTCTCCTTACTTGAGTCAGCCTTAAGGGAAGAAAGAGGGCTCTTACAGCACAAAGGCTCTTGGAAATTTGGAGATTCAAAGCTTAGGCACTTCAAGACTAGCTTGCCATGGAATTGAGCAGGCTTTTATAGATGGGAAAGGAGGGAGTTGGGATCCCTATTATTGTGGGATTGGCCCTATCAACAAGGAAGGTTCCATGGGAGGTGGCAAACCACTTCCCTTCCATAGAACTCCCGCAGCCAAACCTCCCAACTCAAGATAGGCAATGGTTTCTGAGTTTGTTGAAACACAACTTCCGCTATCTTTATTTGAAAAACACTCCTTAAATTGGCTGGCGCGACTACTGCTCTGGGACAGAGCGCCAGTTGGCGCGGCCTCTTTGTAGGATTTTCCCCATTGGCATGAGTGCTGAACTGTCTGCCCGCGCCAATGCAAAAGGAGATGTTTTTCATGATTTTTGCAAGGAGATGTCTTTAGGGCAATTGAAGCTCATGCTTAGAGGAATGCATTGATGATGTTTTCAAGGCATGAAAATGTTCACAGGTCACAAAATGGGTCCTCCATTGTGCAGGACGGGGAATGGTAGGGACGGTGACAAATTACTGTGTAACAGATGCCCCCTATAGTATGAGGCCCGAGAGAGAGAGGGGTGAAATGCTTTACGAGAACATGTTCAACTGAAGGCCCGCCGTCGGAAAACCTGCACAGAAAAATACAACTGATATCTCAAGTACATGATGTATATGTGGTATGGGCGTAGCCATCCGAAATAGAGTATGCTATAATCCGGATCCAGGGTATGGGCGCAGCCATCCAGCGAGGATCAAATAAATAGACTCAGGTATGGTCGCAGCCATCCAGTCATTGAGTCATGTACATAATGATAATAATCCACAATCGCAGCCTGGATTACAACAGACACAATCCAGGGTCTTGTGCTCCATCTCGACCCAAACAGAGTACAAGTTCGAGCATGCGAATATGTGAGCTGAAGTCGAACATGCAAGAACATTGTCTGATTACCAGCCAATGATGAAAGCCGTTAACAGACACGAGAGAAACCACCAATAATGACAATGGTCCTCAAGGTACTACAGGTACAATCTACGGTGTGTGAATAAATGAGTTGGCGTCGAACACCCGCAGAATCACTCGATCGGAGGCCAATGATGAAAACCTCACGTCGAATGCGACGAACCTGCCATTGAGGCATGCAGGCTCCAAGGTACCAAAAAGAGTCTCTAGACCAACTTCCCGGATAATGAGCTGAAGTCGACAGGAAGTGATCTTGATCGAAGGTGGGCCATAATGTTTCCCACATCATCAACACGAGACAGAGGAACATGATGTTTTTGTTGTGAATCAAGATCGTATGAGAAACAGAGGAAGGTTGATATTTGCAGAGGCCAACTTCTCTTGAACATATAAACGGCATGACAATGGACTTGGCAGTATTTGACATCAACGGATCAGAGGTCATGGTGACGAGACAATGAGCAGATGAGAGGTCAAAAGGGATTATCCAAACCCACGGAGGCAAAGTGAAGAAATGAGATGAGATGTCCCCAACCCGACACGAATGCAGACAAGTGTCATGTTCAAGAGCGACATACTGCCGACGACAACGACGATGGTTCCATTTTTCCCCCACCATTTCTGGCGAGTACCCCAATTATTTTTGATAACAAGATTGAAGGGGATAGCATATGCTTGTAATATAAGTCCGCCCTTTGGGCGAATCCATCCTAGTGCATTTAATGAGTCCTAGGAAGGAGGAACTCGGAGAACGTCATTTTGACTGGATCCGATGTCATTAGGGTTTAACGAGTCTGACAAAGGGAGAACTCGGCGTCTTTTCATGTTTAGAGAGTTTGAAAAGACAGCAAAAAAGTAAACTCCACAGGTCCCTTTTCGTAAATAGTTCCTCATATCCGAAAAGGTAGAAAACAATATCCGAGAAAACCTCCTAGTCGTGATAGGCTAGGGTATTCCTTTTTCGTAATCAATCCATCCCAGCCCGAAAAAGGGGTAAACGTATACTGGGTAGATGTCGATTCGTGTCCATTTTAATGAGATCGAAACGACAAGGGCCTCGGCAATCTTTTCATGTTTAGAGAGTCAGAAAAGAGCTGAAAGATGACTCCAGAGTGACTTTTTCGTGTATTTACCGAGTCCGAAAAAGTATAAAATACAACTCGTTTCCATCGTTAAAGTCGCAAAAAACTGCTGCTGCACATACCAAGCAAGTGTAAAACCCATTTTCGACATAACACATTCAAATATTTGATAAAAATAACTTTTAAAACCCATTTAAAGTCGAAAAGCTATAAATATGTCAAAATGGTAAAAATAGAATTACATTTACTATTTACCTTGGTAAAAAGCAACAGTGATCCATTTTGGAGCAGAAACTTCTGACGGCGATTGCGACAGATCCAGTTGACCATTCAGTTTCTCGTCTGCTACAGGTAAGAGGCGCTTCCCTGCTCTACATTTCCATCCATTTTTTAATAGTTTTCCCTTGTAAATCAGTTCTCTAGGCCCACTTTTGAAATTTTAGGGCCGCGCTCATTGGCGCGGGTATTGGGCACGGACCCGCACCAATGGGCTCTTTTATACAAAGGGCTCGCGCCACGTGGCGCGACTGTTCACAAAACAGCCGCGCCAGTGGCCGAACCTAAAAATCCGCCTAAAAAATCGATATTTAAACCAAATTGCATGGAATTTGAGGCTTATCAGAGATCTAACTAAGGGTTTATGACCATATGGATGTAGGTAATCAAGAAAAATGGTGATTGAATGGAAGGAACGAGAGCATGGAGAAGAGGATGAATAGGCCCTCCAAAGTGAGGCTTGCATGAATGCCCTTAGAAACTGTGGGCTGAAGAAGTTCTTCCTTACACCCTGTCTACGAGCTCAGCCCGAGCTCCTCCAGTATTTGATCAGTATTTGGGATGAACATGAACAAGTGTTCAAGTTACGAGATTAGGTATTAGAGTTGGAGGTTTCTGATGTTTATTTTATCACCAGATTGTCCCGCAGAGGTCCGATCCCTGTGTTGACTGGAAGCAGACCATCTGGGGAAAATATGGAAGAAGTGATGGCACGAGTGTGTCGAGGAGCACAAATGGGATCAGGAAGCAAGAAGGTGGATATCCACACTATCCCTGATCTGGCATTGAGAGTTGTCCTACATACCATCACGCAGGCTGTAGGGTTGCAGGCACCGCACGAGGCCACAAAGGCCCAACTCCTGCTGGCCTCAGAATGCATGAGTCCCCTACTGTTTGACTGGGCAACAGCAGTAACCATAAATATGAAAAGGCAGCTCACAAAATGAAAACAAGGTAAACTGAAACAGTTTGGTTACGGTTCCATCCTGGTATCATTCATTCTGGAACGCTTACCAATCTTCCAGGGCCAAGGGGCCTCAGTAGCAGATCCGATACCACGAGAGCCAAGAATGGCTTGCTGGGCAGCATTAATGCCCAGAGCTGGAGGCGGCCAACAGATGTCCTGGATGCCGGAGTTCTTTAGGTGGTTACGGCGCTAGCTAATTGTAGTGGAAGACTGGCCCTATGCAGGAACTGAATTCATCGAAGACCCAGATCTCCCACTGCCAGAAGGAGATGACTGGGATGAGGAGTTGGGTAAGACCTCATATTTTGATTTTCTATATTTTATGTTTTTTTTTGTTAATACACATTCGTCCTAACACATTTCATATATGTATGCAGATGTGGGACCTGAGAGACTAGCTGGGATGTCTCCAATCTCACGGAGGACTCAACTCGCCCCTGATCCTCAAGGGGAGGGCACCGGAGGAGAGGAGTTGATCCAGAATCTCGAGGGCATTGCCCTAGGGATCCCAGACTATGCTCAGCTGGTAGACGTACCGATGGCATACCAGCACCACACGGTGGGAGTTCCGAGTCGGATCCACCGAATCCTGAGACGCTTAGTGCGTGCAGTCACATGCTATCATGAGCACCATGCGGATTAGCTCTTAGGATTTATACCCCACCTATTTTTTGAGAGACGTACCATCTCCGGATGTACTTAAGACGATTATGTATATTTTGACTTTATGTGACACACTCTATGTAAACATTTCGATATCTATATATATATGCATATCTATTTCTGGATGGATCTTTCTTTACATGTGATGATTTATAAATTGCGCAAATGTCTGTCTAATACCAAATTTGCTACTGCATCTGTTAGTGTATTCAAATGCCTGGGTATATGATGATATGTAATGTAGTCAAAATTCCTTTCCAGTAATCAAATACGTAGATACAGACGTAAGATGGACGGGTTTCTTACCGAATAGTGTCCGTTCAGTTGTAACACCACAAGCTGCGAATCTAGATACACGTGTAATTCACGGATACCAAGGTTTACTGCCTCGGTTAATAATTCTAACACAGCACTATATTCCGCGATGTTGTTCGTGGTACGTCCTAGACACACTCCTTGCAGGTCAATCAACTCACCAGCAGGATCATAGATTACCCAGGCTGCTGAAGACAGATTCCTGGTACTGCGGGAGGCACCATCTGCGAAACCAAAAAATGGACGAATAGACATCTGCACAACCAGGAAGACCCGATCAGCAGAAAGATGTTTACAAAGCACACCACACTATACATGCACACAAATGAAAATCACACACCTATGTACACACACCACACCAAGAAATCACTTCAGGCATAGTACTTTTTAAGGTACAGCCCATTTCTGGGCTGCGCCAGCGGAACTCCTTCATAATCTATAAGCTCGTAGGCCCCATTTTTCAAAACGCGCTTTACTATATAGGGCCCATGCCACATAGGCTGAAGCTTACCAGCTCCAAGCTTGTCATGTGCTTGATCGTACAGGAGGACGAGGTCTCCTTCAATAAAGGAACGAGGAGAAACAGATTGATCAAAATGAGTTTTGACCCTCTTCTTTTGTGCTTCGATAACCAAAGTAGCTAGACGACGGGTTTCATCCAATCGTTCCAGGTACAGAAGACGTTCTTCCTCGGCAGAAGTATCAGGCAGAAGCTCCACAGCTAATTTCAATGAGGGAATCTCGCATTCAACCGGCAGAGTGGCTTCCAGACCGTACACCAATTGAAATGGTGTGAATCCAGTTGCACTCTTAGCAGATGTTCGGTATGCCCAGAGAGCTGAGAACAGTTGGAGATGCCAATTGGATTTATGAATACCAACTGTTCGCTGAAGCATAGTGACCAAAACCTTGTTCACTGCTTCAACTTGACCATTCGCCTGAGGGTAGTATGGTGTTGAGCTGTCGTGACGCAAACCCAACGTTGAAGTCAGCTCCGTCATCATGTAATCTCGGAAATGAGTACCGTGATCAGTGACGATGGCTTGAGGAACCCCGAACCGTGCAATAACGTGGTTGAATATAAATTGAGCAGCCGTTTTCCCGTCAGCAGCTAGTGTAGGCATCGCCTCGGCCCACTTGGTGAAGTAGTCGACGACGACAATGATATACGCATGCCCCCCGGCCGAGTGAGGGCTACACATCATAAAATCCACGCCCCATTTTGCAAAAGGGCCGATGGTAATAACGGGATGCAATGGTAAAGGCGGCGCGCGCATCTTGCGCTGAAATATCTGGCATGGATGACATTTACAGACTGCAGTGATACAGTCTTTGAATATGGAAGGCCAGAAATAACCTGCTCGCAGAATCTTCTGGGCAGTAGCATACCCGGACATATGTCCACCACAGGCGCCATTGTGGCAGTCATTTAGGACCTTCTCAGCCTCTTCCAAGGTTAGGCAACACCAGAGCACCGAATCTACTCCAACGCGATATAAGGTATCTCCTACTATACGGTAGGGTTGGGACTGGTGCCGAATCCGACGGAGGGCAGCTTTATCCAACTCAGACCGAAATGTCGAGGTCTGAAGATACACTTTTATGTCACCGTACCAAGGGTCACGAGTACTGATGAGGAAAATATTTTCGTCCGGTATATGGTCTTCAGAGTGTGAGGGAGCAGAGTCTGTAGGGAGAGAACATATCAAATCCGCGAAGACCAGTGATTTAGTTGACTTAGCAGTAGTGAACTCCAAGTCAAACTCCTGCAGGATCACAATCCATTTGGAGTACTTGCCCCTCAGTAATTGTCTAGAAAGAATATACGTCATAGGGTTGCAGTCTGAAACCACTGTTATCGTACGCAAAATGATGTAATGGCGAAAGCGTTGTACAACGTGTACTGCTGCTAATGCCAACTTCTCGACATGAGCGTAGCGCGTTTCTGGATTGAGAAGATTCCGTGACAGGTAATAAACAACATGTTCATCACCGTCATCGTCATCCTGCACCAAGACCATGGCTATGGTGTTAAATGCGGCAGCTAGATATAAAGTGAAGTCGCGGTGGTAGTCCGGAGGATGAAGCAACGGAGCATTGACAAGCAACGTCTTCAGCTTCTCAAAGGATTCTTGAGCAATTTCATCCCAATGAAAGGGAACGTTCCGCTTTAACAAACGAGTGAATCCTTTGGCCACCTCGGCATAATTCGGGATAAAGCGCCGAAGAAAATTCGCTTTCCCTTGCAGACTCTGTAACTGATACAGGGAGGAGGGTGATGGGATATTTACGATGGCCTCGACCTTTAGAGGGTCAAGGCGAATTTCGTCTTTCGAGACTATGAATCCTAAAAGATGACCAGCGTCAACGCAGAAGATGCATTTATGAGGATTGAGCCTGATATTGTAGCGCCTGCAACGAAGAAAGATCTGGCGGAGATGCTCAGGATGGTCCTCTCACTTACCCGAATGGGCTGGCAAGTCGTCCAGATAAGGCTGAACGATATGGCGAATGTCATGAAAAGCGTAGGACATCGCACGCTGAAAAGTGGCTCCAGCGTTCTTTAAGCCGAACGGGAGTTTTTTATACACGAAAGTGCCCCACAGACAGATGAATGTGGTCTTGTGTTGATCCTCAGGTGCAATATTGATTTGGTTATATCCTGAGAAACCCTCCATTAAGGAATAGATATCACTCCCAGCACATTCGTTGATGATCTGGTTGATAAACGGAGTGGGATAATTATCCTTTGGACAGGCGCGATTGATGTCACGATAATCCACACAGACTCGAATTGTACCCTGCTTTTTATCGATAGGGACAATGTTAGACACCCATTCTGTAAGGGGGATGGGATAAATAAAACCCGCGTTCAAAAGCTTTTCAACTTTTGCCTTGATGGTGGCGGCTTTCCGAGGATGCATGGGACGTAAGCGTTGGCGCACAGGTTTCGCACCTGGCTAGGTTGGAATCTCGTGTACTACAATACTAGGATCAATCCCCGACATTTCCTCGTAAGACCATGCGAAAAAATCTCTGAATTCTTTGAAAAGCTCAGTATAGACTTGAATCTCATCGGGAGAACAAGTCACACCCACATGAATATTCTCAACGATCCCCAGTTTAACGGAGATGTTGATTGGAATAGTTTGAGTAATGTTACCCAGGTTACCCTCCGAAAAAACCTCGTGCGTCAAGATGGGCGTTTGAAGAGGAGGGGAGGGAACCTGAGTAGCATAACGCTCCAGACAATCAGTCATTGCCCCCAAGATGGGCATAAACGAGGAGCGATGATGTCCATCGCCCCAAGGCAGCTCCTCAAGAGACATAGTTTCAATGATAGCCTCATCTGAAGGAAAAGTCTCTCTGAGAGGATCAGGTGAATCAGTCTGACCAAGCCAGGGGGATTGGG
Source organism: Pinus albicaulis (assembly GCA_034641835.2). NCBI lineage: Eukaryota > Viridiplantae > Streptophyta > Pinopsida > Pinales > Pinaceae > Pinus > Pinus albicaulis. The sequence continues at coordinate 534,608,211 of CM076579.1, forward strand.
AGTAGACGTCGAGAGTCATGCTCAAAGGAGCATGCTGAGGAGGTGGAGGATCCGATGCTGCAACAATCTCACAGTAGCTGATCTCTACTGGCGTTAAAGGCATGGATTCTCCAAACTCATATACCTGCTCAGGCGTAGGAATAAGCCAGGGGTCATCGGACCTGGACAACATGTTGACTTGAGCGGTATGCGGTGGTGGTGCGGGAAAGATACCCATGCGGAGTCACCAAATTGTTGAGGAGGTAAATCCCCTCTGCAGACAGAGGCGATCCCTACTAGCCTAGCAGGGGTCTAGCAACAATCACAAAATGTTACGACGCAAGTTCCTAGTTACGAATGAAAAGACTAAAGATGGAAGCCTACCTGGAATCCAATGCTACGATCTGAAGAAGAGAGCATTCCCGTTCCTCAGCCTCGGTAGATCACGATCCTCCACGATCTCCGCGGATGGACACCTGCACATGCAAGAAACAAACAGATACAAGCATAAAATCCGGCATACGCAACTAAATATCAGTCAGAAAGGATATTACTCATATTAACATAATCGAAAACAGAGTGGAACCATAATCATAATCATTCATTAAATAACAATCGAAGAGAGATTACAACCAATGTTCTGACATCGTGGTCTCCTTCGGATGGGTCTCCAGTCGTGCACGTCTCGCAAAGCTCGCCAGGGAAAGGGAAAACCTCTCCAGAGTCTCTCGACGATAGTCTCCTTACTTGAGTCGGCCTTAAGGGAAGAAAGAGGGCTCTTACATCACAAAGGCTCTTGGGAATTTGGAGATTCAAAGCTTAGGCACTTCAAGACTAGCTTGCCATGGAATTGAGCAGGCTTTTATATATGGGAAAGGAGGGAGTTGGGATCCCTATTATTGTGGGATTGGCCCTATCAACAAGGAAGGTTCCATGGGAGGTGGAAAACCACTTCCCTTCCATAGAACTCCCGCAGCCAAACCTCCCAACTCAAGATAGGCAATGGTTTCTGAGTTTGTTGAAACACAAATTCCGCCATCTTTATTTAAAAAACACTCCTTTAATTGGCTGGTGCGACTACTACTCTGGGACAGAGCGCCAGTTGGCGCGGCCTCTTTGTAGGATTTTCCCCATTGGCGCGAGTGCTAAACTGTCTGCCCGCGCCAATGCAAAAGGAGATTTTTTTCATGATTTTTGCAAGGAGATGTCTTTAGGGAAATTGAAGCTCATGCTTAGAGGAATGCATTGATGATGTTTTCAAGGCATGAAAATGTTCACAGGTCACAAAATGGGTCCTCCATTGTGCGGGACGGGGAATGGTAGGGACGGTGACAAATTACTGTGTAACAGAGTGCCCTTTGGATGCAAAAGTAGTAGAGACTTGTGTAATTTGTTTAGAAAAACATGAGACCAAGAGTTTTCCTTCACTTCCCGGTCTTAAAGCTGTCTTTCAAGAAGAAACTCCTACAAATTCCACAGAATCTCTCAATTTTGTCTCTAGGAGGCCTTGGTAAGGACCTCAAACACAAGGATTCCATGATCAACTATATAATCAACCCCCACCAAATTGAAATTCTTGGCAGCAACCTTGGCCCCAATTTCAAAATCAATCTCAAACTTGGGCACAAGGAGCACAAAATCCATATGGAAGATACTCTCAGTACTATCAGTATCCACCATCCTATCCACCATATTCACATTTCCCTCCTCAATAAAATTTTCAACAAAATCCTCAACAGAATCATTAAAATCCACAACATCAAAATTCACCACTTCCATTACCATTTCCTCAAAAAACAAATCAGTTGCCTGCCCAACCCATACCAAACCCCAACAATAAAAATCCTCAGAACACATACATGATAGAAGGCCAACAGTTTCCAACTTATTTGATTACTCCTTTAGACCTTAGTGATGTTCAACTTAGGTCTGGAAGAATACTTGAAAAGAAGAAACCTTCTGTAATCATACAAGAGAAAAACAACTCTGAGGAAGATTCTCTACTGGTGAATAAAAGTCTTGAAGAGAACACACCTTTCCAAGACCTAAACATTGAAAAATCAAAACAAAAAGAACCAATAATTTCAACTCCTATATTAGAACAACCATCAACATCCACTTCTACACCTCCCTTTTCAGAAAGATTACAAATTGATAGAGGTGTAGAAAAACAAATTATGGTGCCTAATTATGATTTCCTAGATGAGCTGAGAAATGTTTGTATTAAGATCCCATTATTGCAAGCTATCAAGGAAATTCCAATCTTAGCAAAGACAATAAAGGAGTTGAGCATGAAGAAAACAGGAAAAAGAATAAGAGATACAAAGAAAATTCAACTGGCAGGAAAAATAGTAGATATCCTGATGGGTAAGATTGCTATTCCAAAGTATCTAGACCCAGGAAATCCAGTTGTCAAAATACACATCAATGGAATGGAGATCCAAAACACACTTATTGATTTAGGAGCAGAAATCAATATCATGAGTAGACAAATCATGGATAAACTTAAACTTCCTAATCTTCTTTTTACACCCACATTATTACAATTAGCAGATAGATCTGTGATTAAACCTGATGGGGTAATATAAGACATTCCAGTGTTCCTATATTCTTGAGAGTATCCTGTGGATTTTATGATCCTAACTCCTAAGAGCAATCTAGGAGGGCATCCTATTATATTAAGAAGACCTTGGTTAGCTACAGCTGATGCTTTCATTAGTTGTAGATCCGGTGATATGTACATCTATGATGGTAGTTCAACCAAGAAATTTACCTTGTATCCTATAGCAAAAACAATTACAGAATTAGATGATACTCAATGGATAGAGGATGAAGAAGACTTACAACCTCTCTTCACAATTTCAGAAATTAGTGAAGATAGCCAGATTCTGAATACCTTAGAGAACTTTGAATCCTCTTCGGAATATAAAGATGAACAATTTCAAGAAGAATCCAACATTGAGTTTTTATCATCAAGACAAATGTCTCTTTATTCCATGGATAAATTTGGCAGCTCTACAATTGAGATATTTCCATGCAAAACTTTAAACATAAACAAGAACCTAGAGAAATCTCAACAAGAAGAGCTAGTCAAGATCTTACAGAGACATTCTTCTGCATATGCATGGGAGTACACTGATATGAAAGGGATAAGCCCTAAGACTTGCACTCATCACATCTACATAGAGGAAAATTGTAAACCAATCAGACAACCTCAGAGATGGATGAATCCAAATCTTAGGGAGATTGTTAAGGAAGAATTGCAGAAGTTGTTAAATGTCAACTTTATCTAGCCCATTTCAGATAGTCAGTGGGTTTCTCCTTTGGTAATTATGCCAAAGAAAAATGGTAAATGGAGAGTATGTATTGACTACCAAGAATTAAACAAAGCTACTCTTAAAGATCATTTTCCCCTAACTTTCATAGATTAGGTGTTAGATACATTAGCTGGCAAAAAGTACTTCTCATTTTTAGATGGGTTCAGTGGTTATAACCAAATTCAAGTAGCACTTGAAGATCAAGACAAAACCACATTTACCTGTCCTTGGGGTACCTATGCTTACCGAGTACTGCCATTTGGATTATGCAATGCACCTGCAACATTTCAAAGGGCGGTACTAGGAATTTTTTCAGATCTAATACATGATTATGTAGAGGTATATATGGATGATTTCACAGTTTATGGAAACACATTTTAAAAAGCTTTAGTAAACTTGGAAAAAGTTTTAAAGAGATGTAAAGAAGAAAATATTTCACTAAGACATGAGAAGTGTTTTATGATGTTTACTGAAGGAATTGTTTTGGGACATCACATTTCAGGGGATGGGATTAGAGTTGATGAGTAAAAAGTTGAAGTCATCTCTAACTTATCTATTCCAAGTTGTCAAAAAGATGTTAGGAGTTTTCTCGGATTTACAGGACATTATCGAAGGTTTATAGATAACTTCACCAAGATAGCATCTCCACTTTTCAAATTACTTACCAAGGAATGTGAATTCAAGTGGAATCCTGATTTCCAGTTAGCTTTTGAGACCCTGAAAACAAAAATCTTTGAAGCACCCATTTTAAGGGGACCTAAGTGGAAGTTACCTTTTCATATTTCAACAGATGCCTCAAATACAACTTTAGGAGCAGTATTGGGACAAAAGGACCTGATTCCTTATGCCATCTACTATACAAGTAAAAATTTGACTCCTTCAGAGTTAAATTATACTGTAACTGAAAAAGAGTTTTTAGCTGTTGTTCATGCCATAAACAAATTCAGACACTATATAACAGGCTATGAAACTTTTGTTCACACAGATCACTTTGCAATTAGATATCTAATGAACAAATCAATTACTAATGGCAGAGTCATAAGATGGTTATTGCTTTTACAAGAATTCAACATTACCATTCTAGATAGGCCTGGAAAACAAAACACAGTAGCTGATTTCCTATCTAGACTCCAAAACATAAAAGATGACACTCCAGTTGAAGATCAATTTCCTGATGAATATCTTTTTGCAATTTCTACCCAAACTCCTTGGTTTGCTGACATTGCTAATTATTTAGTTTCAGGAAAATTTCCTTCAATAATGAATGCAAGAGATAAAAGAAAAATCATTTTTGACAGTGCAAAATATTCATGGGTTGCTAATGAGTTGTACAAGACAGGTCCAAATTTGATCATTAGAAGATGTGTTCGGGAAGATGAGATGCCTGAGATTCTCAAAGCATGTCATGATGAACCTTGTGGCGGACACTTTGCTGATAAGAGGACAACTTATAAGGTCCTTCATTTAGGATACTATTGGCCATCCCTTTTTAAAGATGCTAAAGAGTATGTCAAAAGGTGTGACAGTTGCCAAAGGGTAGGGAAACCTTCTCCTTCAGGTGAGATGCCATTGCAGCCTCAGGTACATATTGAACCTTTTGAGAAATGGGCTTTATATTTTGTAGGACCTATTAGTCCTCCATCAAGACAAAATAAATATATATTAGTTTGCACTGATTATGTTACCAAATGGGTAGAGGCCAAGCCATTACTTTCTGCTACTGAAGCATCTGTAGTTAATTTTCTTTTTGAGGATATTTTTACTCGTTTTGGTGTCCCGGGGGAAATTGTTACAGATCAAGGAGCTCAATTCACATCAAGGCTAGTGGAACAAATTATGGAGAGGTACAAAATCAGACACAGAAAATCTACTCCCTATCATCCACAAGCAAATGGTCAATTCGAATCTACCAATAAAGTCATTGAAGGGATCCTAACAAAGACTGTTCATTTATATAGAAGAGATTGGGAAGACAGGCTTCCTGAAGCTTTGTGGGCCTATAGAACTACATGGAGAAGCACAACAGGTCATACTCCCTATGAAATTGTTTATGGAAAACAAGTTTTGTTTCCCATAGAGTTTCAGATTCAAACTTTTAAAATGGAAGTTCAACCAGGACTTGATCTAATAGAGGCACAAAAGCACAGATTGGAGCAGATTAATGAATTGGATGAGATCAGACAGGATGCAGTCCACAAAACAAGTATAGTCCAACAACAAAGGACTAGATGGCATGATAATTACATCAAGGAAAAGAAGTTCAAAGAAGGTGACTGGGCGCTCTTGTTTGATTCAAAGTTCAAATATTTTGAAGGTAAATTCCAAACACATTGGCTTGGGCCATATGAAATTATGAGAATTTTTGACAATGGAGCAATAAAAATCAGGACAATAGATGAAGAGAAGGTCACTTTTCTTGTAAATGGTCATAGATTGAAGTTGTATCATAAGCCACTTTCAAGAGAAGAATTTGTCAAGATATTCCAGGAAAACAGTGATGTGAAGTTAATGAAGAAGAATTCTTCTTCTTCATCAACTTAATTGAATTTTCTGAATTCAAATGCATGAAAAAAAAAGTATAAACATGAAAACTAATCATTGATTAGCATGTTTATACAGAAAAGATAAAGTGAAAATCAGAATCCTTCTGACACTTTAGCTTTTCAAATTTGTTCTTTTTCTGCAATTAGCTATCACAAAATCATAAGTCTCACTCCATCATGTCTCCATTCATTCATATTTCATTCACTCCATTCATCGATACTTAATTCACTCCATTTCATGGTCCATTTCATTTCCATCTCAAATTTCTAAATTTGATCTCTTTCTGCAGATTGATTATTACAAATCACAAGTTGCAGACCACTTTTTATGGTTCATTCCACTTCACAATTGTGATTCATTTCATTCCATTACATTTCACTTCACTCCTGAGCCATTCCACCATATTTCATGATCCATTTCATACAACATTCCATTCCATGTTTCAAAGTTCCTACAGGTACATTCTGTAGCTAGTCAGACATTTTGCAGCTAGCTAGACATTCTACAGCCAGATATCCTGAAGGCAATTATCCAGCAACACTTGTTCAGCAGCAAATTGACCCTGCACACCTATGTCAACAAGAAAAATCAAATGAATTATGAAGACTGAAGAATCAATGATTTTCAAAGGAGGACAAAGCATATCAAAACCATAGAAATTAAAGGAAAGGCAAAGGTAAAGTTGTAAAATTATTATGATGACAGGATATGAAAGTTATATTATAGTTAAGTCATGTATGATTCAAAAATTTGTTTTAATTATTCGTGTTGATCATGCCTATTAAACCTATCATAAAAACTTTGGACAAAATCCCCTCCTCTCCGCCATATCAAATCATCATTTAAAACTTAACGGTTAAGTACTGAAGTGACCTAATCAGTCACGTCACTAGGCTGAAGTATTCAGTGATGATTTTGAATTTCTGACGAAATATTTCCGTGGTCTTTTCTCCCATGATGGCTCTCAAACTCATTAATTCGTGTAAATCACCCTCACTACATTTCACTCATTCTATAACCTCTTCATATCATCCTTCCGTAGCTAATTCCTACTGCATAAACAAAGAAAACACCTTTGGGGTAAAAACAACTCTTTAACAGCCATTTTCACTGTGGATAGAAGAGCAGTAAATTGAAGGTTGAGAGGAGAAGCCATGGGTCTCATAGTGAGGTGTAAACCAGTCGGAACCAAATAATTGGAGGGTTACCCACAAATTAGAGAAATGCTACAGCAAGCTGGGTGGTTACAATTTTTGGAAAAATTCAATGGTTTTCATAAAGAGGTAACTAAAACATTTGCACGGTCCTTCAATGGAGCAGAAGTCGAAATAGGAGCTGTTAAATTCACTATTACAGAAGCTTTCATTGCAGAAGCAGTGAAATTACCCAGGCAAGGAGAACGATGGTTCAAAAATAGGGAATATCATAATGAGGCATGGAGGCAAATGCTTAAAACACCAGGTATGGATGTTTCCATTTTTAAGAAGGGAATTCCTAGCTCATCACTGAAGAATAAATGGCGGAATATGTTGCTCATTTTGCAAAAGTTTATAACTTGTGAGGGAAGGTTTGGTACCTTATATATTTATCATATTCGACTAATGATGCATTTCTTAGATGAAGAAATCAATTTACCCTTTTCCTACTTCATAGTCTGAAGATAATGGCCTCTAATGTTCAAAAGAGGGTTCAATTCCTGGAAACCACTTTGTACCACCACGGCCTAGTTAAAATCTTGATTGAACATCATTTGAGAAAGGTGGGAGATAATTGGGATGAGTTTCTAGTGAGGAATCACTTTGAAGAACCCAAGGAATCTCCATCTGAAGGCAAACTTACAAGAAGAAGCAGGAGGAGGAAAATTTCCAAGGCTGTTGAAACTAAAACTGGTAAGTCCATACAAGAGGACAGTGAGGAGATAATTTCTGAGAAATTGACTGAAATTAAGAAACAAATTAAAAAGGAGAAGATGATAAAAAGGTATGCCAAGGAGAGAGGTGAAGGACCATCTCAACCAAGACGAAGCCACAGGCTTAGAGGTATATTGAAGAAAACAGGGGTTAGACAAATGGGAATTATAAACATTGAGGATGAAGAGACACCAACTGCTAGATCACCTGAGTACTAGTATGAGGAGGATCTTGATGAAGGAGCTCCTGAGATAGACCCAGCACAACAACAAATTTATAATTATGTTGAGACATTAGAGAAGAGAGCCTCAGAAAGTAGAGACAGAACTCCTAGCCCACCAGAATCTGCAATTGATATGCTAAGAAGAGATAAATATGAGTTAGAAGTACTCAATAGGCATATCAAGAATGAGAATAAAATTTTAAGGGAGCAGGTTAAGCTGAAAAGTGATATGAATACAACTCTCTCTCTACAAATGGAAAAATTGTACAGGGCTAGTGAGAAATTGAAGAAGAAAAACAAAAAGTTGAGCAGGGCACTTATAAATTTGAGATTCAAGTTGGTCATAAAGAAGCCTAGGAGGCCATTGACTATCAGGAAAAGCAGAAGAAGGAGCCTAGATGTCCTAGCAGAAGTCTCAGAATATATGAGTTGATTGCATGAGGACATGCAAAAACTTTGCAGTGGGGGTATGTTGAGCCCCAAAGATGTCCTTTCCCTTCACCAAATTTCATTTCATTTCCTTTGTCCCTTATCAATTACAGGCTTAAATGGTCAATAGGATTGATTAAAGTCACTTTAGGAATGTATACAATGACTGAATTGCTATATTTTCATGGTTTTGTTGTTGTAGTAATTTTTTACTAGACTCAGCTACAGAATGCAGCCATTCTGTAGCCAGTCGCCTATTCCGCAACTATCTTCATGTTCTCATAGGTTACAGGTGTCACTTCAAGGAAAAACGCATATGGTTTAATTCCAAAACACTCCCACATCATTTATTGCTCTCTACGAAGTCTGAGCAAGAAGCTACAGGTGGTTATGCACGTGGAAGAGATCAAAGCCAAGAAGCAGATTCCTACCAGGACAGGGACTCTACAGATGTCTCCAAAAAAGTACGAGGCTTCCATAAGAGTTCTAATTTGATTTTGATTGAAAAAGACACTTGTTCCTGTTTCTTCTCAAGGGTAGTTATGTATTTCTTTTATAAGAATGACTTGGAAGACCGAGAGACAACTAGCTAGATTGATGTTTTGTTGCTAGATCTCAAAAGACCGTAATACTATGTTTTGAAATACTTTTCCTTTAATGAAAGAAGTACCACTTTATTGCAAGATCTAAGGAAATCTTGAGGAGATTTGTATGCTAATCCGGTGGTAGAGGGCCCCTACTGCCCGAGAAGCTCTGTGCACATTGTTTAGATAAGTAACTTTAGCCTTGTTGCATTCCTAGCTTAAGCAATTTTCTGAACTTTGTGTTTTATACTCACTTGCATTGGATGCTACAGTTAGTCTTATTCTTACGAATTGTTCCAAAATATCACTAAAATTGAATGAGATATAACTGTAATATTTTAGGAGTTAGTTGCATTTTTTTCTTCTGAACTTTACGTTTTTGTGCTGAATTACATCAATTGTTACAGCTAGTCTTGTTCTTATGAATTATTCCAACTAACACTGAGTGAGACTTAGCTGTGGTGTTTTAGAGCTTAGTTGTGTTTTTGAACTTTATGTTTTCATGCTCATTTACATCAATTGTTACAGCCAGTCTTGTTCTATGAATTGTTACAAAATACCACTAACACCGAATGAGACAGAGCTGTAGTATTTCAGTGATTAGTTGCATTTTAGTTTAGTTGTAAAACTCCGGAGGTTGATGGCACTCTAGTTCAATTTTGTTCACTATATTTCAAGTTTGAATGATTGCATTCTAGTTCAGTTTTATCCATTGTATTTTTTAGTTTTATTAGTCAGTTGTATTCTAGTTGTTAAGTTAGACTTGATGGCCTTCATTATTTACAAACCACTCCTGTTCTTAATTTCCACTAATACATCATCATCATAAGAACAAGAATTGGTAATGTCATTTTGAAGTCTTGAATGTTCTGCAACTTCTCATAATTTTACAAACTGCCTCTTTTCCAAAGCTATTCCAAAAGATTTCTAATTCTTGAAAGAGGTTTAACAATGATATTTTGAGTTGTGGAATGGATTAATTTCGGTGTCATAGGTTAATCTAGAGTAGAATTTTTCACTAGGTTGCAAACTATCTTTTTCCAAATGTGTTCCAACAAATTTCTAGCCATGGATGAGATTTTCTTTGTGATATTGTAGATTTTTGTTTACTTAGAAGAACTTCATTTCATTAAACTTATCATTTTCTCAAATTATTCCAACATATTTCTAATGAATTAATTGGACTGAGTTCATGTTATGAGTTATTGAGTTCATGCTATGAGTTATTTTTCTTGTTAAAGTATTGCATTTTCTGTTCTCAAGTGCCATACATAGTTTAGAATAGGTTTTGCTCTGTTTTAGTGTGACCAAAAACTTCTCTTTACCAACACTTAGTTCTTTTCCTCTTAGAATAAAAACACAAAATCAAAAACATTGGAAAAACACTAAGCACAATGAAGTAGGAAGAAGATACCTAGGCACATATGGTGCACTTCACTTCAACAGTTTACTAGCCCTGGTTGACAATTTATGATATCAATTTAGGAACACTCGTCGAGCGTATTATTATTAGTGTAATCTATTTTTAGATTTCCAGTCTAAAAATAGATATGTCGAATATTATTAGCTCTTAATAATATTTGGATTATAAACATTATCTTATTCTCTTGGAGCACTTCAGTTAAGTGCACAGATGTGGCATAGGAGCTGACAGAAGGAATTACGCTATTCCTGAGGGTTAAGTGGAGCTATTGCATGGATACTTCAGTTAGAACTCATGTGACAGAGTTTGGTGGAGTTATTGAGCTAGTTGATGGAGTTGTGTTTAGTTTAACTGAGTTAAACATAGTTGAGCTAGTTGTATCTAGTCTAACTAATTGATACACTAGTGAGAGTGGTGTGAATTAATTATTAATAAATTCACTAATTATTAACTCATTAATCAACTAAAGAATACATCAGTTAAATACAGTGCATGGACAATTTTAGTGGAGTCCAATGAAGAGGTAGGTGAAAGAGCAGTGTGACTATCAGTTGTGACTATACTATTGCATGATTTGCAACAACCAGTGATTGGAGATGCCAATGAGGATTGCATGAGAAATTCTTGACCAATTTGAGTTCATTCGTCATTCTTCTGTTGTAGCGATTGGCAAGAAGAGGCAAAGCATCGTAAGCAAGAGATCGAGCATGTGATTTGCTAGATCGGACCTGTTTAGTGTGTAGCAATTGGAGATTATACTGAGAGCTTGTGAGGAGCTTTGTATAATGATTGTTACATGATCTCTATGACACATAATATACAGATAGTTGGGGGTTTTCAGCTTTAAGCTTTCCCATAAAATACTGTGTTCATATGTGTGATTGTTTATGGTTTTAATGTGCGCATGCGATTGTTTTTATTTCCGCAATTAATGATCAATGGTAGAAGAGATTCTGTATTGTGAATGAAGTTAAAATAGTGTGTGATCAGGAAAATATCGGTGTATAACATATCAGTTATCAAATTTCTACATGGTATCAGAGAAATATTGATCATTGGAGCAATTGAAAAACATTGAAGCGGTTGAGTTTTGTGCTGGTGGAATTCAAATTTGCAACAGTGTTTTCTTGGTGTCGAAGTTGAGATGTCTTTCAACGGATTGTGATTGGAGTATGCCCTTGAGGGAAGCTCGAATTATATTGCATGGAAGGACAGGATGGAGGTGGTTCTGGATGAAAATAGGTTGAAGGAGTTCATAGATGAAGAAATTCCAAAACCTGCTTCTAGCGATGCTGCTGCACTTGATGCATGGCAAAAGAAGACAGCATAGTGTTGAAGAATTCTGTTGGAAGGTGTAAAGGATCACATAGTGTCCAACCTTCATGGTAAGGCTTCTCCATTATTGATGTGGAAATCGTTGACAAAATTATTCCAAATCAAGAGTGACCAGAGGAAGTTGGCGCTCAAGGATAAACTCAGGAACATAAAAATGGAGAAAGGTGACAATATGCCCAATTACCTCACGAAGTTCATCCAATGCAGAGATGAGCTGGGAAGTGTTGGGGTGACTGTAGATGATGAGGACTTGGTGAGCTTGGCTCTCATTGGGCTTTCTAAGAGTTGGAATTCCTATTAGGACTCTGTCAATGGTCGGGAAAAATTGCCAGGATGGGAGCGACGTTGGTCGGATCTTGTGCAAGAGGAAATAAGGCGAAGTACCAGGGACGAATCTTCATCAAAGAAATCAGATGAAGAAAATTGTGCTTTGGCTGCCAAAGAAAGGAAGGGGAAGAGCAAGAAGAATGCTTCTCAATCTGGTGCGAAAGGCAAGAAGCAGGACATGTCCAAGGTGAAGTGCTTTCACTGTCACCAACACAGACATTACTCCACTAATTGTCCATAGAAGAAGAAAAATAAGTAGGCTGCTGGATCTGCAGCTGGAGAGGCCTTAACCTCACAATTTGAGCTGGATTTTTCACTGATCGGATGCTTGGTCTCAATTATGATGGGTTCAGTGTGGTTTCTTGACAGTGGTGTGTCTTTTCATATGACCAGAGACAAAGATTTTTTTACTGATCTGGATGAGAAAGATTTGCAGTGCACATCGAGATGGGCGATGAGGGTAGATACAGTGCGACCGGTATCAGTACCATTTCCTTTAAGAGTGAGTCTGGTAAATCCTTCGTATTGAAGGAAGTGATGCATGTTCCAGGATTGAAGAAGAATTTGATCTCTGTGACGATGTTAGAAGACAAGGGATATGATGTTGTCTTTAGTGAGGAAAAGGATTTCTTGCGCAATAAGGCAACTGGTGAAACCCGGAGGATAGGGGTTCAAGTTAAGAACCTTTATCAATTGTAGGTAGATTTCTGCGCAACAATGGCAGGCAAGGCAGAAGGAGTGGTGAGCCGGGATGATGGTGAGCTGTGGCACAGGAGATTGGGCCACCTTCACCATGGAGCTTTGAAAATTTTGGCAAAGAGATTTCACTTCTAAGCCTCAAAGGTACACTTATGTGCAATGTATTAGTGCGGTGATTTACTTAGAAAATTTGTGAAAGCCACCTTTCACGAGAAGGATAGTCGCGCCACGACGATCCTTGAGATAATTCACACAGACGTGTGTGGACCTTTCTCAGTAGCTTCGACAGCAAAGCACGGGTATTATGTGATATTTGTTGATGATTTTTCTCGTAAGTGCTGGATCTTCTTCATGCAGAAGAAGAGCGAGACATACTCAAAGTTCTGTGAGTTCAAGGCAATAGTTGAGAAAGAATCGGGGAAGCAGGTGAAGGCTCTTAGGAGCGACAATGGTGGTGAATTCATCTCTGGCGAATTTAAGGAATTTCGGCAAACAAGAGAATAATTCAATAGAGTTTATGTCTTCGTTAAACGGTGAAAAATTGGAACACCATGAAGAATGAACGATCGGTGTCATGACAAGCGGCGTTGCATGATCAGGGCCTTCCCATACACTTGTGGGTTGAGGCATGAAATACTGTGGTTTATGTGAAAAACCGTTGTCCTCATAGGATACTTGGCATGAGTACACCCGAGGAGGGGTTTTCTAGTAAGAGGCCTGATATTTCCCATTTGAGGATTTTTGGTTCACCTGTTTACATTCATGTGACGAAGGATGCCAGGAAGAAGCTGGAGCCGACTGTAGAGGTTGGGATATTTGTGGGGTACACTGATATTCCCCACAACTATCGTGTGTATTTTCCAGATAGTTGCAAGACTGTTGTGCGATGGGATATCAAATTTCATGAGGAGAAAGCCATGAAGTGTTCGCTTGAGAGGGAGCCACACTTGCATGCAGATGAGGAGCTATTAGTTCCTAAGGATGAGCCTTAGGATGTGGATCAGCTACAAGAGGAGGTTCATGGAGTGGAAGAGCAAGTTGAAGATAACCATCGTAGGGTGGAAGTATGTCACGTGGTGCCGAGCGACCCAAGCCCAAGATGTGAAGGTTGTAGGACCACCTACAGCACAGCGCAGACAGAGACAGTCACCGGATCGGTACACTTGATACATGGCTCTTATGAGCAAGTGTATTTGGTGATGAGCCATCCTTGAGTAGAAGTCAGGAGGACCCCATGGGCAGGATGCCAGAGTGGAAGAGCATGACCATTGTCGTAACAAGCATGGAGATTGTCCCAAGCAAGGTGAAGGGAAACTGTCGGTGGTTCAAGATGGACTCACAAAGTGAAGTTATGAGTCGACGCCTGGGAGGTGGGAGAAGTACAAGAAAGACGAGCCTTCGAGGCTTTGCCGTATTGAGGGGGATCGATTATGAGGAAACCTTTGCACCGTCGCGCGTGTTCTTTCTACATGGAAGATTCTTTGTTTCTCAAATACAGATGGGGTGGCACACTTCAAAATATTATGACCCAGTTCCTCATCGTAGTGATTAAGGAGGAGTGTGTACATAGAGCACCTTCAAACAAGTTTCCGAGAGATCTTCGTGTTGTTGTAAGTCGATGTGTGTGCTCAAGAGAGCGCTGTATGGGTTGAAACAAACACCTCGTGCTTGGTACACATGGATAGACAGTTATTTCACCGGACTTGGATTCTCCAAGAGTGAGGCGGATCCTAACCTATACCAGATTGTGGTGGAGGGTAAGTTGCTGATCATTGTACTTTATGTAGATGATTTGATTTTGACAGGTGACGAACTGTTGATACACTCATGCAAGGCTGATCTTGCAAAGGAGTTTGAGATGAAGGACTTTGGCCTCCTTCATTATTTCCTGGGATTGGAAATTTGGCAGCGCAGTGATGGATTGTTTGTGTCTCAAGGCAAGTATGCCTGGGAGATACTGGAGAAGTTCAACATGCATGGCTGCAAGCCTATCGACACTCCTCTTCCTAGTGGATGGAGGAAAGAGGATGCTACATCGGCAGAGGTAGTGGATGCCACTGTTTATCGACAGTTGGTGGGGTCGCTTATGTATCTAGTCAATACACGACTCAACATATGCTATGCTGTTAACCAGCTTTCACAAGCTATGGTTAAGCCTACCAAGCTCTATTGGAAGGCAGGCAAGCATGTATTGAGATATATCAGAGGCACATCGGGATATGGATTATGGTATAGACAGTCGGATGAGGTGAAGCTGTGTGGCTTCACAGATTCAGATTGGGCAGGGAGCCCAACGGACAGAAAGAGCACATCTAGAGGGATTTTTAGTATCGATTCAAAAGCAGTTTCTTGGTACATTAGGAAGCAGAGATCCGTGGCACTCAGTTCAGCAGAGGCCGAGTATATGGCAATGATTTTGGCTGCATGCGAGGCTATATGGATGAGGAAGATCCTGGTGGGGTTGTTTGGTTCACACTTAGATTCTACTGTGATATATTGTGATAATCAGAGTTGCATAAAACTCTCATTTAATCCAGTATTTCATGATATATCTAAACACATTGACATCCGATATCATCATATCAGAGATTGTGTGCAGCGGAAGAATATGTTATTTAAGGCTCACGTGTCATCAAAGATGTGTCGAGGTTGGACGAAGGCACTCACTCGGTGAGCAATGAATACCAGTAAGAGATAGGGTAAAGACAACTTATCTTGTCGAGAGGAGTAAGATTGCAACAAGATGATGAGCTTAGTGGAAAGAAGTCACCTTCACTAATTGGGCCTGCAGGCTATTTTTGGCACAAGTCTATTTTTAGACATGTAGATCATATTCTATGAGTTGCAAGATGCTATTTGTGGATGGTTGGTCAAGTTGGAAAAATAGATGGACTTCTATTTTTAGACATATTGGGAGGAATCTATTTTTAGATTGCTAGTCTAAAAATAGACATGTCGAATATTATTAGCTCTTAATAATATTTGGACTATAAACATTATCTTATTCTCTTGGAGCACTTAATTTAAGTGCATAGATGTGGCACAAGAGCCGACAGAAGGAATTACGCTATTCCTGAGGGTTAAGTGGAGCTATTGCATGGATACTTTAGTTAGAACTCATGTTACAGAGTTTGGTGGAGTTATTGAGGTGGTTGATGGAGTTGTGTTTAGTTTAACTGAGTTAAACATAGTTGAGCTAGTTGTATCTAGTCTAACTAATTGATACACTAGTGAGAGTGGTGTGAATTAATTATTAATAAATTCACTAATTATTAACTCATTAATCAACTAAAGAATACATCAGTTAAATATAGTGCATGGACAATTTTAGTGGAGACCAATGAAGAGGTAGGTGAAAGAGCAGTGTGACTATCAGTTGTGACTATACTATTGCATGATTTGCAACAACCAGTGATTGGAGATGCCAATGAGGATTGCATGAGAAATTATTGACCAATTCTAGTTCATTCAGAGCCATTCTTCAGCAGTGATTGCGCAGTAGTGGCGGGCTATCAGGTGGCAGAGATTGGAGCATGTGATTTTCTAGATCGGGCTTGATTAGTGTGTAACAATTGGAGATTGTACTGAGAGCTTTGTGAGGAGTTTTGTATAATAATTGTTACATGATCTCTATGACATATAATATACATATAGTTGGGGGTTTTCAACTCTAAGATTTCCCATAAAATAATGTGTTCATATGTGTGATTGTTTATGGTTTTAATGTGCGCATGCGATTGTTTTTATTTCCGCAATTAATGATCAGTTTGGTAGAAGAGATCAGTGTGCATGAAGTTGAACAGTTTTAGTTTGTGATCAGAGAATCTTGAGTATAAATACACGCTATCACCCGGACATGGTATCGTATGAATATTGATCATTGAGCACCAAAACATTGAAGCATTGAGTTTTTTGTGTCATGTGAATTCGAATTTTTTTCTTGGTGTCGAAAGTCGAGATGTCTTTCAACGGATTGCGATTGGAGTATGCCCTTGAAGGTAGCTCGAATTATATTGCATGGAAGGACAAGATGGAGGCGGTGTTAGATGACAACGGGTTGAAAGAGTTCATAGATGTTGAAGTCCCAAAGCCTACTGATGTTGCTCAAGTTGAGGCTTGGCAAAAGAAGACAACAAAGTGTCGAAGGATTCTGTTGGAGGGCGTGAAGGATCACATAGTGTCCAAATATCTATGGTATGGCTTTCCATTCCTGATGAAAGTAAGCGATGCACTTATTCAAAGCAAGAGGACCAGAGATGTTGGTCAAGATAGAAACCCTCTGTGAACACAAATGGAATTTGCTTGGAAGATGCCCAGCATCACTTATTAATATCCAATGGATGAGTCATGGGGGTGACTGTAGATGATGAGGACTTGGTGAGCTTGGCTCTTCTTGGGCTTCTCAAGAGTTGGCATTCCTATCAAGACTCTGTCAATGGTCGGGAAAAATTTCCAGGATGGGAGCGACTTTGGTCAGATCTTGTACAAGAGGAAATAAGGTGAAGTACCAGGGACGAATCATCATCAAAGAAATCAGATGAAGAAAATTGTGCTTTGGCTGCCAAAGCAAGGAAGGGGAAGAGCAAGAAGAATGCTTCTCAATCCAGTGCGAAAGGAAGGAAGCATGACATGTCCAAGGTGAAGTGCTTTCACTGTCACCAACACGAACATTACTCCACTAATTGTCCACAAAAGAAGAAAAATAAGTAGGCTGCTAGATCTGCAGCTGGAGAGGCCTTAGCCTCACAGTTTGAGCTAGATTTTTTGCTGATCGCATGCTTGGTCTCAAGTATGATGGGTTCAGTGTGGTTTCTTGATAGTGGTGTGTCTTTTCATATGACCAGAGACAGATTTTTTTACTGATCTGGATGAGAAATATCTTGGAGTGCCCATCGAGATGGGCAATGATGGTAGATACAGTGCGACCGGTATAGGTACCATTTCCTTTGAGAGGGAGTCTGGTAAACCCTTCGTATTGAAGGAAGTGATGCATGTTCCAGGATTGAAGAAGAATCTGATCTCAGTGGCCATGTTAGAAGACAAGGGATATGATGTTGTCTTTAGCGAGGGAAAGGCTTTCCTATGCAGTAAGGCAACTAGTGAAACCCGAAGGATAGGGGTTTGAGTTAAGAACCTTTATCAATTACAGGTATATGGTTGCGTAGCAATGGCAGGCAAGGCAGAAGGAGTGGTGAGCTGGGATGAGGGCGAGCTATGGCACAAGAGATTGGGCCATCTTCACCATGGTGCTTTGAAAATTTTGCAGCATATTTCTACCGGGCTTCCCAAAGGTACACTTGCGCAGTCAGATCAGTGCAAGGGATGTACTTTGGGAAAATTTGTGAAAGCCACCTTTCACAAGAAGGATAGTCGTGCCACGACAATCCTTGAGAGAATTCACACAGACGTGTGTGGACCTTTCTCAGTAGCTTCGACAGCAAAGCACAGGTACTATGTGATATTTGTTGATGATTTTTCTCGTAAGTGCTGGATCTTCTTCATGCAGAAGAAGAGCGAGACATACTCAAAGCTCTGTGAGTTCGGCACCGGTTGAGAAAGAATCGGGAAGCAATTGGAAGGCTCTTAGGAGCGACAATGGTGGTGAATTCATCTCTGGCGAATTCAAGGACTTTTGCAGCACAGAAGGAATTCAAATAGAGCTCATAGCACCTCATAACCCACAGCAGAACGGGGTTGCTGAGCGAAAGAACAAAATGATCGTGGGTGCTGCACTGGCAATGTTGCATGATCAGGGCCTACCCATTCACTTGTGGGCGGAGGCATGCAATACTACAGTGTATGTGCAGAATCGTTGTCCTCACAGGATACTTGGCATGAGTACACCCGAGGAGGCGTTTTCTGGTAAGAGGCCTGATATTTTCCATTTGAGGATTTTTGGTTCACCTGTTTACATTCATGTGATGAAGGATGCTAGGAAGAAGCTGGAGCCAACTGCAGAGGTTGGGATATTTGTGGGGTACACTGATACACCCCACAACTATCGTGTGTATTTTCCAGACAGTCGCAAGACTGTTGTGCGACGGGATATCAAATTTCATGCGGAGAAAGCCATGAAGTGTTCGCTTGAGAGGGAGCCACACTTGCATGCAGATGAGGAGCTATTAGTTCCTAAGGATGAGCCTCAGGATGTGGATCAGCCACAAGAGGAGTTTCATGGAGTGGAAGAGACCACTCATGCAGCGCCAACCATCAGAGGGTGGAAGCACACTACAGAAGCTGAGCGACTGGCTCAAGATGCAGAGAAGGTTGTAGGAGCACCTACATCACAGTGCAGACAGAGACAGTCACCTGACCGATATACTGGATACATGGCTCTTGTGAGCAAGTGTATCGTGACAGAGCCATCCTCTTTCGAGGAAGCTGTGGAGGATCCCGCATGGGTAGATGCCATGGTGGAAGAGTATGATTTGATTGTTAGAAACAATGCATGGGAGATTGTCCCAAGGCCGGAAGGGAAATCAGTGGTGGGTTCGAGATGGATCTACAAAGTGAAGCAGGCAGCTGACGGGAGTGTGGAGAAGTATAAGGCAAGATTTGTTGCCCAAGGCTTTTCACAGATTGAGGGGATCGATTATGAGGAGACCTTTGCACCTGTCGCAAGGTATTCTTCCATACGGACGATTCTTGCTCTCTCAGCGCAGATGGGGTGGCACATTCATCAGATGGATGTGAAGACTGCGTTCCTCAATGGAGTGATTGAGGAGGAGGTGTACATAGAGCAGCCCGAAGGTTTCGAGATCTTCAGCAGCGAGTCGCATGTGTGCAGGCTCAAGAGAGCGTTGTATGGGTTGAAACAAGCACCTCGTGCTTGGTACACATGGATAGACAGTTATTTCACTGGACTTGGATTCTCCAAGAGTGAGGTGGATCCGAACCTATACCAGATTGTGGTGGAGGGTAAGTTTCTGATCATTGTACTTTATGTAGATGATTTGATTTTGACAGGTGATGAGCTGTTGATACTCTCATGCAAGGAGGATCTTGCAAAAGAGTTTGAGATGAAGGACTTGGGCCTCCTTCATTATTTCCTGGGATTGGAAATTTGGCAATGCAGTGATGGACTGTTTGTTTCTCAGGGTAAGTATGCCCGGGAGATACTGGAGAAGTTCAACATGCATGGCTGCAAGCCTGTTGATACTCCTCTTCCTGGTGGATGGAGGAAGGAGGATGCTACTTCGGCGGAGGTAGTGGATGCCACTGTTTATCGACAGTTGGTGGGGTCGCTTATGTATCTGGTCAATACACGACCCGACATATGCTATGCTGTTAACCAGCTTTCACAAGCTATGGTTAAGCCTACCAAGCTCTACTGGAAGGAAGGCAAGCATATATTGAGATATCTCAGAGGCACATCGGGGTATGGATTATGGTACAGACAGTCGGATGAGGTGAGGCTATGTGGCTTCACAGATGCAGATTGGGCAGGGAGCCCAACGGACAGAAAGAGCACATCTGGAGGAATTTTCAGTATCGGGTCGATAGCAGTTTCTTGGTACAGCAGGAAGCAGAGATCCATGGCACTCAGTTCAGCAGAGGCCGAGTATATGGCAACGAGTTTGGCTACATGCGAGGCTATATGGATGGGGAAGATCCTGGTCGGGTTGTTCGGTTCACACTTAGATCCTACTATGATATATTGTGATAATCAGAGTTACATCAAACTCTCGGTTAATCCAGTATTTCATGATAGATCTAAACACATTGGCATCCGGTATAATCATATCAGAGACTGTGTGCAGCGGAAGATCATGTTACTTTCATACATTCCCACGGAGGATCAAGATGCTGATATCTTGACAAAGGCGCTCACAAGGAGCAAATTCGAATACCACAAAGGCAGGATAGGGGTGACAGATAATCCTTATCTTGTTGAGAGGGAGTGTTGATATTGCAACAATATGATGAGCTTAGTGGAAAGAAGTCGCCTTCACTAAGTGGGCCCGCAGGCTATTTTTGGCGCAAGTCTATTTTTAGACATGTCGATCATATTCTATGAGTTGCAGGATGCTATTTGTGGATGGTTGGTCAAGTTGGAAAATAGATGGACTTCTATTTTTAGACATATTGGGTGGAATCTATTTTTAGATTGCCAGTCTAAAAATAGATATGTCGAATATTATTAGCTCTTAATAATATTTGGACTATAAACATTATATTATTCTCTTGGAGCACTTCAATTAAGTGCACAGATGTGGCACAGGAGCTGACAGAAGGAATTACGCTATTCCTGAGGGTTAAGTGGAGCTATTGCATGGATACTTCAGTTAGAACTCATGTGACAGAGTTTGGTGGAATTATTGAGGTAGTTGATGGAGTTGTGTTCAGTTTAACTGAGTTAAACATAGTTGAGCTAGTTGTATCTAGTCTAACTGATTGATACACTAGTGAGAGTGGTGTGAATTAATTATTAATTAATTCACTAATTATTAAATCATTAATCAACTAAATAATACATCAGTTAACTACAGTGCATGGACAGTTTCAGTGGAGACTAGTGAAGAGGTAGGTGAAAGAGCAGTGTGACTATCAGTTGTGACTATAGTGTTGCATGATTTGCAACAACCAGTGATTGGAGATGCCAATGAGGATTGCATGAGCAAGGCTGGACCAATTCCAGTTCATTCAGAGCCATTCTTCAACAGTGATTGCGCAGTAGAGGCAGGCTATTAGGTGGCAGAGATTGGAGCATGTGATTTGCTAGATCGGGCTTGATTAGTGTGTAACAATTGGATATTGTACTGAGAGATTTGTGAGGAGATTTGTATAATTATTGTTACATGATATATATGACATATAATATACACATAGTTGGGGTTTTTCATCTTTAAGATTTCCCATAAAATATTGTGTTCATATGTGTGATTGTTTATGGTTTTAATGTGCGCATGCGATTTTTTTTATTTCTGCAATTAATGATCAATGGTAGAAAATATTATGTATTGTGCATGAAGTTAAAATAGTGTGCGATCAGGAGAATCTTGGTGTATAACATATCAATTATCAAATTTCTACATGGTATCAGAGGGATATTGATCATTGGAGCAATATCAAAACATTGAAGCAGTTGAGTTTTATGCTAGTGGAATTCAAATTTGCAACAGTGTTTTCTTTGTGTCGAAGTTGAGATGTCTTTCAACGGATTGCGATTGGAGTATGCATTTGAGGGCAGCTCGAATTATATTGCATGGAAGGACAGGATGGAGGTGGTGCTAGATGACAATGGGTTGAAGGAGTTCATAGATGTAGAAATTCCAAAACCTGCTTCTAGTGATACTGCCGCACTTGACACATGGCAAAAGAAGACAGTAAAGTGTCAAATAATTCTGTTGGAATGTGTAAAGGATCACATAGTGTCCAACCTTCATGGTAAGGCTTCCATTATTGATGTGGAAAGCATTGAAAAACTTATTCCAAAGCAAGAGCGATCGCAGGGTTGGCGCTCAAGGATAAACTCAGGAAGATAAAAATGGAGAAAGGCGACAATATACCCAAGTACCTCACGAAGTTCTTCCAGTGCAGGGATGAGCTGGGAAGTGTGGGGGTTACTGTAGATGAAGAGGATCTGGTGAGCTTGGCTCTCCTTGGGCTTCCAAAGAGTTGGAATTCCTATGAGGACTCTGTCAATGGTCAGGAGAAATTGCCAGGATGGGAGTGACTTTGGTCAAATCTTGTGTAAGAGGAGATAAGGCGGAGTACCAGGGACGGATCTTCATCGAAGAATGAAGATGAATAAAATTTCACTCTGGCTACCAAAGCAAGGAAGGGGAAGAGCAAGAAGAGTGCTTCTCAATCTGGTGCGAAAGGCAAGAAGCAGGACATGTCCAAGGTGAAGTGCGTTCACTGTCACCAAAACGAACATTACTCCACTAATTGTCCATTAAGAAATAAAAATAAGTAGGCTATCGGATGTGCACTCGGAGAGGCCTTAGCCTCACAAATTTCTGAGCCGGATTTTTGCTGATCGCATGCTTGGTCTCAAGTATGATGGGTTCGTTGTGTTAATATGATAGTGGTGTGTCTTTTCATATGATCGCAGACAAATATTTTTAGATTTGTTTACTGATCTGGATGAGAAAGATCTTGGAGTGTACATCGAGATGGGCGATGATGGTAGATATAGTGCAACCGGTATCGGTACCATTTCCTTTGAGAGGGAGTCTGGTAAACCCTTCGTATTGAAGGAAGTGATGCATGTTCCAGGATTGAAGAAGAATTTGATCTTTGTGGCGATGTTAGAAGACAAGGGATATGATGTTGTCTTTAGCGAGGGAAAGGATTTCTTGCACAGTAAGGCAACTGGTGAGACCCGGAGGATAGGGGTTCGAGTTAAGAACCTTTATCAATTGCAGGTAGATGGCTGCGCAGCAATGGCAGGCAAGGCAGAAGGAGTGGTGAGCCGGGATGATGGCGAGCTGTGGCACAGGAGATTGGGCCACCTTCACCATGGAGCTTTGAAAATTTTGTAGCAGATTTCTACCGGGCTTCCCAAAGGTACACTTGCGCAGTCAGATCAGTGCAAGGGATGTACTTTGGGAAAATTTGTGAAAGCCACCTTTCACGAGAAGGATAGTCGTGCCACGATGATCCTTTAGAGAATTCACACGCGGACGTGTGTGGACCTTTCTCAGTAGCTTCGACAACAGAGCACAGGTATTATGTGACCTTTGTTGATGACTTTTCTTGGAAGTGTTGGATCTTCTTCATGCAGAATAAGAGTGAGACATTCTCAAAGTTCTGTGAGTTCAAGGCACTGGTGGAAAAAGAGTCGGGAAAGTAGGTGAAGGCTCTTAGGAGCTACAATGGTGGTGAATTCATCTATGGTGAATTCAAGGACTTTTTGCAAAGGAATTCGAAGAGATATCATAGCGCCTCATAACCCACAGCAAAATGGGGTCGTAGAGTGGAAGAAAAGAATGATTGTGGGTGCTACACGGGCGATGTTGCATGATCAGGGCCTTCCCATACACTTGTGGGATGAGGCATGAAATACTGCAGTATATGTGCAGAACCGTTGTCCTCACAGGATACTTGGCATGAGTACACCCGAGGAGGCGTTTTCTGGTAAGAGGCCCGATATTTCCCATTTGAGGATTTTTGGTTCACCTGTTTACATTCATGTGACGAAGGATGCCAGGAAGAAGTTGGAGCCGACTGTAGAGGTTGGGATATTTTTTGGGTACACTGATACGCCCCACAACTATCGTGTGTATTTTCCAGACAGTCGCAAGACTGTTGTGCGACGGGATATAAAATTTCAGGAGGAGAAAGCCATGAAGTGTTCGCTTGAGAGGGAACCACACTTGCATGCAGATGAGGAGCTATTAGTTCCTAAGGATGAGCTTCAGGATGTGGATCAGCCACAAGAGGAAGTTCATGGAGTGGAAGAGACCACTCATGCAGCGCCAACCATCAGAGGGCGCAAGCGCACTACAGAAGCTAAGCGACCGGCTCAAGATGCAGAGAAGGTTGTAGGAGCACCCACATCACAAATACAGACAGACAACACCGACCCGTATACTGATACATGGCTCTTATGAGAAAGTGTATCGTGACAGAGCCATCCTCTTCGAGGAAGCTGTGGAGGACCCTATATGGGTAGATGCCATGGTGGAAGAGTATTATCCAATTGTCAGAAACAGTGCATGGGAGATTATCCCAAGGCCGGAAGGGAAATCAGTGGTGGGTTCGAGATGGATCTACAAAGTGAAGCAGGCAGCTGACGGGAGTGTGGAGAAGTACAAGGCAAGATTTGTTGCCCGAGGCTTCTCACAGATAGAGGGGATCGATTATGAGGAGACCTTTGCACTTGTCGCAAGGTATTCTTCCATACGGACGATCCTAGCTCTCTCAGCGCAGATGGGGTGGCACATTCATCAGATGGATGTGAAGACTGCGTTCCTCAACGGAGTCATTGAGGAGGAGGTGTACATAGAGCAGCTCGAAGGTTTCGAGATCTTCAGCAGCGAGTCGCATGTGTGCAGGCTCAAGAGAGCGCTGTATGGGTTGAAACAAGCACCTCGTGCTTGGTACACACGGATAGACAGTTATTTCACCGGACTTGGATTCTCCAAGAGTGAGGTGGATCCTAACCTATACCAGATTGTGGTGGAGGGTAAGTTTCTGATCATTGTAATTTATGTAGATGATTTGATTTTGACAGGTGATGAACTGTTGATACACTCATGCAAGGCTGATCTTGCAAAGGAGTTTGAGATGAAGGACTTGGGCCTCCTTCATTATTTCCTGGGATTGGAAATTTGGCAGCGCAGTGATGGACTATTTGTGTCTCAAGGAAAGTATGCCCGGGAGATACTGGAGAAGTTAAACATGCATGGCTGTAAGCCTATCGACACTCCTCTTCCTGGTGGTTGGGGGAAAGAGGATGCTACATCAACGGATGTAGTGGATGCCACTGTTTATCGACAGTTGGTGGGGTCGCTTATGTATCTGGTCAATACACGACCCGACATATGCTATGCTGTTAACCAGCTTTCACAAGCTATGGTTAAGCCTACCAAGCTCTTTTGGAAGGCAGGAAAGCATGTATTGAGATATCTCAGAGGCACATCGGGATATGGATTATGGTATAGACAGTTGGATGAGGTGAAGCTGTGTGGCTTCACGGATGCAGATTGGGCAGGGAGCCCAACGAACAGAAAGAGCACATCTGGAGGGATTTTCAGTATCGGGTCGACAACAGTTTCTTGGTACAACAGGAAGTAGAGATCCGTGGCACTCAGTTCAGCAGAGGCTGAGTATATGGTAGCGAGTTTGGCTACATGCAAGGCTATATGGATGAGGAAGATCCTGGTCGGGTTGTTCGGTTCACACTTAGATCCTACTGTGATATATTGTGATAATCAGAGTTGCATCAAACTCTCGGTTAATCCAGTATTTCATGATAGATCTAAACACATTGACATTCGGTATCATCATATCAGAGATTGTGTGCAGCGGAAGATCATGTTACTTTCATACATTCCCACGGAGGATCAGGATGCTGATATCTTGATGAAGGCGCTCACCAGGAGAAAATTCGAATACCACAGGGGCAAGATAGGGGTTGCAGATAATCCTTATCTTGTTGAGAGGGAGTGTTGAGATTTCAACAAGATGATGAGCTTAGTGGAAAGAAGTCGCCTTCACTAAGTGGGCCCGTAGGCTATTTTTGGCGCAAAGTCTATTTTTAGACTATGTCTATTTTTAGACATGTCGATCATATTCTATGAGTTGCAAGATGCTATTTGTGGATGGTTGGTCAAGTTGAAAAATAGATGGACTTCTATTTTTAGACATATTGGGCGGAATCTATTTTTAGATTGCCAGTCTAAAAATAGATATGTCAAATATTATTAGCTCTTAATAATATTTGGACTATAAACATTATCTTATTTTGTTGGAGCACTTCAGTTAAGTGCACAGATGTGGCACAGGAACTGACAGAAGGAATTACGCTATTCCTGAGGGTTAAGTGGAGCTATTGCATGGATACTTCAGTTAGAACTCATGTGAGAGAGTTTGGTGGAGTTGATTGAGGAAGTTAATGGAGTTGTGTTCAGTTTAACTAATCTAAACATAATTGAGCTAGTTGTATCTAGTCTAACTGATTGATACACTAGTGAGAGTGGTGTGAATTAATTATTAATTAATTCACTAATTATAAACTCATTAATCAACTAAATAATACATCATTTAACTTCAGTGCATGGACAGTTTCAGTGGAGACCAGTGAAGAGATAGGTGAAAGAGCAGTGTGACTATCAGTTGTGACTATACTATTGCATGATTTGCAACAACCAGTGATTGGAGATGCCAATGAGGATTGCATGAGTAAGGCTGGACCAATTTGAGTTCATTCAGAGCCATTCTTCAGTAGTGATTGCGCAATAGAGGCAGGCTATTAGGTGGCAGAGATTAGAGCATGTGATTTGCTAGATCGAGCTTGATTAGTGTGTAACAATTGGAGATTGTACTGAGAGCTTTGTGAGGAGATTTGTATAATGATTGTTACATGATCTCTATGAAATATAATATATAGATAGTTAGGGGTTCTCAGCTCTAATCTATCCCATAAAATACTGTGTTAATATGTGTGATTGTTTATGGTTTTAATGTGCGCATGCGATTGTTTTTATTTCCACTATTAATGATCAATGGTAGAAGAGATTCTGTATTGTGCATGAAGTTAAAATAGTGTGTGATCAGGAGAATATCAGTGTATAACATATCAGTTATCAAATTTCTACATGGTATCAGAGCAATATTTATCATTGGAGCAATTGCAAAACATTGAAGCGGTTGAGTTTTGTGCTGGTGGAATTTGAATTTGCAGCAGTGTTTTCTTGGTGTCGAAGTTGAGATGTCTTTCAACGGATTGCGATTGGAGTATGCCCTTGAGGGAATATTGAATTATATTGCATGGAAGGACAGGATGGAGGTGGTGCTGGATGAAAATGGGTTGAAGGAGTTCATAGATGCAGAAATTCCAAAGCCTGCTTCTAGCGATGCTGCTGCACTTGACGCATGGCAAAAGAAGACAGCATAGTGTCGAAGAATTATTTTGGAAGGTGTAAAGGATCACGTAGTGTCTAGCCTTCATGGTAAGGCTTCTCCATTCTTGATGTAGAAAGCGTTGAAAGAATTATTCCAAAGCAAGAGCGACCAGAGGAAGTTGGCGCTCAAGGATAAACTTAGGAACATAAAAATGGAGAATGGCGACAGTATGCCCAAGTACCTCACGAAGTTCATACAATGCAGGGATGAGCTAGGAAGTGTGGGGGTGACTGTAGATGATGAGGACTTGGTGAGATTGGCTCTCCTTGGGCTTCCGAAGAGTTGGCATTCCTATCAGAACTCTGTCAATGGTCGGGAAAAATTGCCAGGATGGGAGCGACTTTGGTTGGATCTTGTGCAAGAGGAAATAAGGCGAATTACCAGAGACGGATCTTCATCAAAGAACTTAGATGAAGAAAATTTCGCTTTGGCTGCCAAGGCAAGGAAGGGGAAGAGCAAGAAGAATTCTTCTCAATCCGGTGCGAAAGGCAAGAAACAGGACATGTCCAAGGTGAAGTGCTTTCACTATCACCAACACGGACATTACTCCTCTAATTGTCCACAAAAGAAGAAAAATAAGCAGGCTGCTGGATCTGTAGCTGGAGAGGCCTTAGCCTCACAGTTTGAGCTGGATTTTTCACTGATCGCATGCTTGGTCTCAAGTATGATGGGTTCAGTGTGGTTTCTTGACAATGATGTGTCTTTTCATATGACCGGAGATAAAGATTTTTTTACTGATCTCGATGAGAAAGATCTTGGAGTGCACATCGAGATGGGCGATGATGGTAGATACAGTGCGACCGGTATCGCTAACATTTCCTTTGAGAGGGAGTTTGGTAAACCCTTCGTATTGAAGGAAGTGATGCATGTTCTAGGATTGAAGAAGAATTTGATCTTTGTGGCAATGTTAGAAGACAAGGGATATGATGTTGTCTTTAGTGAGGGAAAGGCTTTCTTGCGTAGTAAGGCAACTGGTGAAACCCGGAGGATAGTGGTTCGAGTTAAGAACCTTTATCAATTGCAGGTAGATGGCTGCGCAGCAATGCCAGGCAAGGCAGAAGCTGTGGTGAGCCGGGATGATGGTAAGCTGTGGCACAGGAG
Source organism: Pinus albicaulis (assembly GCA_034641835.2). NCBI lineage: Eukaryota > Viridiplantae > Streptophyta > Pinopsida > Pinales > Pinaceae > Pinus > Pinus albicaulis. Next base: position 534,636,656 of record CM076579.1, read on the forward strand.
ATTGGGCCACCTTCACCATGGAGCTTTGAAAATTTTGTAGCAGATTTCTACTAGGCTTCCTAAGGGTACACTTGCGTAGTCAGATTAGTGCAAGGGGTGTACTTTGGGAAAATTTGTGAAAGCCACCTTTCACGAGAAGGATAGTCGTGCCATGACGATCCTTGAGAGAATTCACACAGACGTGTGTGGACCTTTCTCAGTAGCTTCGACAGCAAATCACAGGTACTATGTGATATTTGTTGATGATTCTTCTCAAAAGTGGCTGATCTGATTCATGCGTAAGAAGCACGAGACATACTCAAATTTCGTGAGTTCAAGGCAATGGTCAAAAGAATCAAAGCAGGTGACACGTTCTTAGAGCGACAATGGTGGTGAATTCATCTCTGGCGAATTCAAGGACTTTTGCAGTGCAGAAGGAATTCAAAGAGAGCTCATAGCACCTCATAACCCACAACAGAACGGGGTTGCTGAGCGGAAGAACAAAACGATCATGGGTGCTGCACGGGCGATGTTGCATGATCAGGGCCTACCCATTCACTTGTGGGCAGAGGCATGCAATACTGCAGTATATGTGCAGAACCGTTGTCCTCACAGGATACTTGGCATGAGTACACCCGAGGAGGCATTTTTTGGTAAGAGGCCTGATATTTCCCATTTGAGGATTTTTGGTTCACCTGTTTACATTCATGTGACGAAGGATGCCAGGAAGAAGCTGGAGCCGACTGCAGAAGTTGGGATATTTGTGGGGTACATCGATATGCCCCACAACTATCGTGTGTATTTGCCAGACAGTCGCAAGATTGTTGTGCGACGGGATATCAAATTTCATGAGGAGAAAGTCATGAAGTGTTCGCTTGAGAGGGAGCCACACTTGCATGCAGATGAGGAGCTATTATCTCCTAAGGATGAGCTTCGTGATGTTAATCGCCACAAGAGGAGGTTCATGGAGTGGAAGAGACCACTGTGCAACACCAACCATCAAAGGGTGGAAGCACACTACGTGCCGAGCGACCGGCTCAGATGCGGAGAAGATCGTAGGAGCACCCACATCACAGCCGCGTACAGAGATGTGGCCACCCGACCGCATACTAGATACATGGCTCTTATATAGCAAGTGTATCGTGACAGAGCGCCATTTCTCCTCAAGGAAGCTCGTGGAGGACCCCGCATGGGTAGACACCCATGGAGGAAGAGTATGATTCACTGTCGTAAATGGGGCAGCATGAGAGATTGTCCCAAGGCCGGAAGGGAAATCAGTGGTGGGTTTGAGATGGATCTACAAAGTGAAGCAAGCAGCTGACGGGAGTGTGGAGAAGTACAAGGCAAGATTTGTTTCCCGAGGCTTCTCACAGATTGAGGGGATCAATTATGAGGAAACCTTTGCACCTGTCGCAAGGTATTCTTCCATACGGACGATTCTTGCTCTCTCAGCGCAGATGGGGTGGCACATTCATCAGATGGATGTGAAGACTGCGTTCCTCAACGGAGTCATTGAGGAGGAGGTGTACATAGAGCAGCCCGAATGTTTCGAGATCTTCAGCAGCGAGTCGCATGTGTGCAGGCTCAAGAGAGCGCTGTATGGGTTGAAACAAGCACCTCGTGCTTGGTACACACTGATAGACAGTTATTTCACCGGACTTGGATTCTCCAAGAGTGAGGCGGATCCGAACCTATACCAGATTGTGGTGGAGGGTAAGTTGCTGATCATTGTACTTTATGTAGATGACTTGATTTTGACAGGTGATGAACTGTTGATACACTCATGCAAGGCTGATCTTGCAAAGGAGTTTGAGATGAAGGACTTGGGCCTCCTTCATTATTTCCTGGGATTGGAAATTTGGCAGCGCAGTGATGGACTGTTTGTTTCTCAAGGCAAGTATGCCCGGGAGATACCGGAGAAGTTCAACATGCATGGCCGCAGGCCTGTTGATACTCCTCTTCCTGGTGGTTGGAGGAAGGAGGATGCTACTTCAGCAGAGGTAGTGGATGCCAAATGTTTATCAGCTGGTGGGGCCACTTATGTATCCGGTCAATACACGTACTCCAACATATGCTATGTCATAACTGGGCCTTTCACAAGCTATGGTTGCTTCAATAAGCTCTTTGGAAAGGTGCAAAGGCGTATTGAGATATCTCAGAGGCACATCGGGATATGGATTATGGTACAGACAGTCGGATGAGGTGAGGTTGTGTGGCTTCACGGATGTAGATTGGGCAGGGAGCCCAACAGACAGAAAGAGCACATCTGGAGGGATTTTCAGTATTGGGTCGACAACAATTTCTTGGTACAAAAGGAAGCAAAGATCCGTGGCACTCAGTTTAGCAGAGGCCGAGTATATGGATGCGAGTTTGGCTGCATGCGAGGCTATATGGATGAGGAAGATCCTGGTCGGGTTGTTCGATTCACACTTAGATCCTACTATGATTTATTGTGATAATCAGAGTTGCATCAAACTCTCGGTTAATCCAGTATTTCATGATATATCTAAACACATTGACATCCGATATCATCATATCATAGATTGTGTGTAGCAGAAGATCATGTTACTTTCATACATTCCCATGGAGGATCAGGATGCTGATATCTTGACGAAGGCGCTCACCAGGAGAAAATTCGAATACCACAGGGGCAGGATAGGGGTGGCAGATAATCCTTATCTTGTTGAGAGGGAGTGTTGAGATTGAAACAAGATGATGAGCTTAGTGGAAAGAAGTCGCCTTCACTAAGTGGGCCCGCAGGCTATTTTTGGCGCAAAGTCTATTTTTAGACTATGTCTATTTTTAGACATATGGATCATGTTCTATGAGTTGCAGGATGCTATTTGTGGATGGTTGGTAAAGTTGGAAAAATAGATGGACTTCTATTTTTATACATATTGGGCGGAATCTATTTTTATATTTCCAATCTAAAAATAGATATGTCGAATATTATTAGCTCTTAATAATATTTGGACTATAAACATTATCTTATTCTCTTGGAGCACTTCAGTTAAGTGCACAGATGTGGCAAAGGAGATGACAGAAGGAATTACACTATTCCTTAGGGTTAAGTTGAGCTATTGCATGGATACTTTAGTTATAACTCATGTGACAGAGTTTGGTGGAGTTATTGAGGTAGTTGATGGAGTTGTGTTCAGTTTAACTGAGTTAAACTTAGTTGAGCTTGTTGTATCTAGTCTAACTGATTGATACACTAGTGAGAGTGGTCTGAATTAATTATTAATCAATTCAATAATTATTAACTCATTAATCAAATAAATAATGCATCAATTAACTACAATGCATGGACAGTTTCAGTGGAGACCAGTGAAGAGGTAGGTGAAAGAGCAGTGTGACTATCAGTTGTGACTATACTATTGCATGATAGGCAACAACCAGTGATTTGAGATGCCAATGAGGATTGCGTGAGAAATTCTGGACCAATTCGAGTTCATTTAGATCCATTCTTTAGCAGTGATTGCGCAGTAGAGGCAGGCTATCAGGTGGCAGAGATTGGAGCATGTGATTTGCTAGATCGGGCTTGATTAGTGTGTAACAATTGGAGATTGTACTGAGAGCTTTGTGAGGAGCTTTGTATAATGATTGTTACATGATATCTATGACATATAATATACATATAGTTGGGGGTTCTCAGCTCTAAGCTTTCCCATAAAATACTGTGTTCATATGTGTGATTGTTTATGGTTTTGATGTGTGCATGCGATTGTTTTTATTTCCGCAATTAATGATAAATGATAAAAGAGATTCTGTATTATGCATGAAGTTAAAATAGTGTGTGATCAGGATAATCTCGGTTTATAACATATCAGTTATCAAATTTCTACATGTTATCGAGCAATATTGATCATTGGAGCAATTGCAAAACATTGAAGCGGTTGAGTTTTGTGCTAGTGGAATTCGAATTTGCAGCAGTGTTTTCTTGGTGTCGAAGTTGAGATGTCTTTCAACGGATTGCGATTGGAGTATACCCTTGAGGGAAGCTCGAATTATATTGCATGGAAGGACAAGATGGAGGTGGTGCTGGATGACAATGGGTTGAAGGAATTCATAGATGCAGAAATTCCAAAACCTGCTTGTAGCGATGCTGCTGCACTTGACGCATGGCAAGAGAAGACAACATAGTGTCGAAGAATTCTGTTTGAAGGTGTAAAGGATCACATAGTGTCCAACCTTCATGGTAAGGCTTCTCCATTCTTGATGTGGAAAGTGTTGACAAACTTATTCCAATGTAAGAGCGACCAGAGGAAGTTGGCGCTCAAGGATAAACTCAGGAACATAAAAATGGAGAAAGGCGACAGTATTCCCAAGTACCTCACGAAGTTCATCCAATGCAGGGATGAGCTGGGAAGTGTGGGGGTGATTTTAGAGGACGAGGACTTGGTGAGCTTCGCTCTGCTTGGGCTTTCGAAGAGTTGGCATTCCTATCAGGACTCTGTCAATGGTCGGGAAAAATTGCCAGGATGGGAGCGACTTTGGTCAGATATTGTGCAAGAGGAAATAAGGCGAAGTACCCGGGACGAATCTTCATCAAAGAACTCAAATGAAGAAAATTGTGCTTTGGCTGCCAAAGCAAGGAAGTTGAAGAGCAAGAAGAATGCTTCTCATTCTAGTGCAAAAGGCAAGAAGCAGGACATGTCCAAGGTGAAGTGCTTTCACTGTCACCAACACGAACATTACTCCACTAATTGTCCACAAAAGAAGAAAAATAAGTAGGCTGCTGGATCTGCGGCTGGAGAGGCCTTAGCCTCACAGTTTGAGTTGTATTTTTCGCTAATTGCATGCTTGGTATTAAGTATGATGGGTTTAGTGTGGTTTCTTGACAGTGGTGTGTCTTTTCATATGACCGGAGACAAAGATATTTTTACTGATCTGGATGAGAAAGATCTTGGAGTGCACATCGAGATGGGCGATGATGGTAGATACAGTGCGACTGGTATCGGTACCATTTCCTTTGAGAGGGAGTCTAGTAAACCCTTCGTATTGAAGGAAGTGATGCATGTTCCAGGATTGAAGAAGAATTTGATCTCTGTGGCGATGTTAGAAGATAAGGGATATGATGTTGTCTTTAGCGAGGGAAAGGCTTTCCTGCGCAGTAAGGCAACTGGTGAAACTCGGAGGATAGGGGTTCGAGTTAAGAACCTTTATCAATTTCAAGTAGATGGCTTCGCAGCAATGGTAGGCAAGGCAGAAGGAGTGGTGAGCCGGGATGATGGCATGTTGTGGTACAGGAGATTCGGCCACCTTCACCATGGAGCTTTGAAAATTTTGCAGCATATTTCGCCCAAGCCTCAAAGGTGCATTTGCACAGCCGCATCAATTTTGTATGATGTACTTTGGGAAAATTTGTGAAAGCCACCTTTCACGAGAAGGATAGTCGTGCCACGAAGATCCTTGAGAGAATTCACACAGACGTGTGTGGACCTTTCTCACTAGCTTCGACAGCAAAGCACATGTACTATGTGATATTTGTTGATGATTTTTCTCGCAAGTGCTGGATCTTCTTCATGCAGAATAAGAGCGAGACATACTCAAAGTTCTGTGAGTTCAAGGCACTAGTTGAGAAAGAATCGAGGAAGCAGGTGAAGGCTCTTAGGAGCGACAATGGTGGTGAATTCATCTCTGGCGAATTCAAGGACTTTTGCAGCGCAGAAGGAATTCGAAGAGAGTTCATAGCACCTCATAACCCACAACAGCACGGTGGGGTTGCCGGAGCTAAGAACAACGATCAGGTGCCGCACGGTGATGTTGCATGATTAGGGCTTTCCATAATTTGTGGCCGAGGCATGGCATATCATGGCGCAGGTAAAACCGTTGTCCTCACAGGATACTTGGCATGAGTACACCTGAGGAGGCGTTTTCTAGTAAGAAGCCTGATATTTCTCATTTGAGGATTTTTGGTTCACCTATTTACATTCATGTGATGAAGGATGCCAGGAAGAATCTGGCGCCGACTGCAGAGGTTGGGATATTTGTGGGCTACACTAATATGCCCCACAACTATCGTGTGTATTTTCCAGATAGTCGCAAGACTGTTGTGCGACGGGATATCAAATTTCATGAGGAGAAAGCCATGAAGTGTTCACTTGAGAGGGAGCCACACTTGCATGTAGATGAGGAGCTATTAGTTCCTATGATGGAGCCTGCATGGATCAACCACAAACAGAGGTTCATGGGAGGGAAGAGACCACCGCGCGGCAAACCATCGAGGGTGGAAGCGCACTACGAAGCTGAGCTGATCGGCTCAGCATGTAGAGAAGATTGTAGAAAATTCCATATCACAAAGGTGCATGCAGGCTGTCACATGACCGATATATCGGATACGTGCCTTATGAGCAAGTGTATCATGACAAGAGCCATCTCTTCGAGGAAGTCAGGAGGACCCCACATGGGTAGATGCTATGGAGGAAGAGTATGATTCATTTGCTGCAATAAAGGCAGCTAGTACTGTCCCAAGTATAGAAGGGACTACTGTGGTGGGTTCTTGATGGATCTACAAAGTGAAGCAAGCAGCTGACGGGAGTGTGGAGAAGTACAAGGCAAGATTTTTTTCCTGAGGCTTCTCACAGATTGAGGGGATCGATTATGAGGAAACCTATGCACCTGTCATAAGGTATTCTTCCATATGGACGATTCTTGCTCTCTCAGCGCAGATGGGGTGGCGCATTCATCAGATGGATGTGAAGACTACGTTCCTCAATGGAGTGATTGAGGAGGAGGTGTACAGAGCAGCCCGAAGGTTTCGAGATCTTCAGCAGCGAGTCGCATGTGTGCAGCTCAAGAGAGCGTTGTATGGGTTGAAACAAGCACCTTGTGCTTGGTACACAGAGATAGAAAATTATTTCACTGGACTTGGATTCCCCAAGAGTGAGGCGGATCTGAACCTATACCAGATAGTGGTGGAGGGTAAGTTGCTGATCATTGTACTTTATGTAGATGATTTGATTTTGACAGGTGATGAACTGTTGATACACTCATGCAAGGCCGATCTTGCAAAGGAGTTTGAGATGAAGGACTTGGGCCTCCTTCATTATTTCCTGGGATTGGAAATCAAGGAAGCAGACAGACCAAGTTGTGTATCAAGGCTAAGTATGCCCGGGAGATACTGGAGAAGTTCAACATGCATGGCTACAAGCTTGTTGATACTCCTCTTCCTAGTGGTTGGAGGAAGGAGGATGCTACTTCGGCGGAGGTAGTGGATGCCACTGTTTATCGACAATTGGTGGGGTCGCTTATGTATCTCGTCAATACACGACCCGACATAAAGCTACGTCGTTAAATAGTCATGCCGTTACAGCATCACTGCTCTTGGAAAAGGGGAATTTACGGTATTGAGATATCTCATATGCACATCGAGATATGATTTCTGCAATGCATACGGAAGGAGGTGTGTGTGTGGCTTCACGGATGCAGATTGGGCAGGGAGCCCAACGAACAGAAAGAGCACATCTGGAGGGATTTTCAGTATCGGGTCGACAACAGTTTCTTGGTACAGCAGGAAGCAGAGATCCGTGGCACTCAGTTCAGCAGAGGCCGAGTATATGGCAGCGAGTTTGGCCGCATGCGAGGCTATATGGATGAGGAAGATCCTGGTCGGGTTGTTCGGTTCACACTTAGATCCTACTGTGATATATTGTGATAATCAGAGTTGCATCAAACTCTCAGTTAATCCAGTATTTCATGATAGATCTAAACACATTGACATCCGGTATCATCATATCAAAGATTGTGTGCAGCGGAAGATCATGTTACTTTCATACATTCCTACGAAGGATCAGGATGTTGATATCTTGACGAAGGCGCTCACCAGGAGAAAATTCGAATACCACAGGGGCAGGATAGGGGTTGCAGATAATCCATATCTTGTTGAGAGGGAGTGTTGAGATTGCAACAAGATGATGAGCTTAGTGGAAAGGAGTCGCCTTCACTAAGTGGGCCCGCAGTCTATTTTTGGCGCAAAGTCTATTTTTAGACTATGTCTATTTTTAGACATATGGATCATGTTTTATGAGTTGCAGGATGCTATTTGTGGATGGTTGGTCAAGTCGGGAAAAATAGATGGAATTATATTTTTAGACATATTGGGCGGAATCTATTTTTAGATTGCCAGTCTAAAAATAGATATGTCGAATATTATTAGCTCTTAATAATATTTGGACTATAAACATTATCTTATTCTCTTGGAGCACTTCAGTTAAGTGCACAGATGTGGCACAAGAGTTGACAGAAGAAATTACGCTATTCCTGAGGGTTAAGTGGATATATTGCATGGATAATTTAGTTAGAAATCATGTGACAGATTTTGGTGGAGTTATTGAGGTAGTTGATGGAGTTGTGTTCAGTTTAACTGAGTTAAACATAGTTGAGCTAGTTGTATCTAGTCTAACTGATTGATACACTAGTGAGAGTGGTGTGAATTAATTATTAATTAATTCAATAATTATTAAATCATTAATCAACTAAAGAATACATCAGTTAACTACAGTGCATGGACAGTTTCAGTGGAGACCAGTGAAGAGGTAGGTGAAAGAGCAGTGTGACTATCAGTTGTGACTATACTGTTGCATGATTTGCAACAACTAGTGATTGGAGATGCCAATGAGGATTGTGTGAGCAAGGCTGGACCAATTCGAGTTCATTCAGAGCCATTCTTCAGCAGTGATTGTGCAGTAGAGGCAGGCTATCAGGTGGCAGAGATTGGAGCATGTGATTTGCTAGATCGGGCTTGATTAGTGTGTAGCAATTGGAGATTTTACTGAGAGCTTTGTGAGGAGATTTGTATAATGATTGTTACATGATTTCTATGAAATATAATATACAGATAGTTGGGGGTTTTCAGCTTTAAGCTTTCCCATAAAATACTGTGTTCATATGTGTGATTGTTTATGGTTTTAATGTGCGCATGCAATTGTTTTTATTTCCGCAATTAATGATCAATGGTGGAAGAGATTCTGTATTGTGCATGAAGTTAAAATAGTGTGTGATCAGGAGAATCTCGGTGAATAATATATCAGTTATTCAAATTTCTACATGGTGTCAGAGCGATATTGATCATTGGAGCAATTGCAAAACATTGAAGCGGTTGAGTTTTGTGCTGGTGGAATTCAAATTTGCAGCAGTGTTTTCTTGGTGTCGAAGTTGAGATGTCTTTCAACGGATTGCGATTGGAGTATGCCCTTGAGGGCAGCTCGAATTATATTGCATGGAAGGACAGGATGGAGGCGGTGCTGGATGACAATGGGTTGAAGGATTTCATAGATGCAGAAATTCCAAAACCTGCTTCTAGCGATGCTGCCGCACTTGACGCATGGCAAAAGAAGACAGCAAAGTGTCGAAGAATTCTGTTGGAAGGTGTAAAGGATCACATAGTGTCCAACCTTCATGGTAAGGCTTCTCCATTCTTGATGTGGAAAGCGTTGACAGACTTATTCCAAAGCAAGAGCGACCAGAGGAAGTTGGCGCTCAAGGATAAACTCAAGAACATAAAAATGGAGAAAGGCGACAGTATGCCCAAGTACCTCACGAAGTTCGTCCAATGCAGGGATGAGCTGGGAAGTGTGGGGGTGACTGTTGATGATGAGGACTTGGTGAGCTTGGCTCTCCTTGGGCTTCCGAAGAGTTGGCATTCCTATCAGGACTCTGTCAATGGTCGGGAGAAATTGCCAGGATGGGAGCAACTTTGGTCGGATCTTGTGCAAGAGGAGATAAGGCGGAATACCAGGGATGGATCTTCATCGAAGAGTGAAAATGAAGAAAATTTCAATTTGGCTGCCAAAGCAAGGAAGGGGAAGAGAAAGAAGAATGCTTCTCAATCCGGTGCGAAAGGCAAGAAGCAGGACATGTCCAAGGTGAAGTGCTTTCACTGTCACCAACACGGACATTACGCCACTAATTGTCCACAGAAGAAGAAAAATAAGCAGGCTGCTGGGACTGCAGCTGGAGAGGCCTTAGCCTCATAGTTTGAGCTAGATTTTTCATTGATCGCATGCTTGGTCTCAAGTATGACGGGATCAGTGTGGTTTCTTGACAGTGGTGCGTCTTTTCACATGACAGGAGATCGAGATTTGTTTACTGATCTGGATGAGAAAGATCTTAGAGTGCACATCGAGATGGGCGATGATGGTAGATACAGTGCGACCGGTATGGGTACCATTTCCTTTGAGAGGGAGTCTGGTAAACCCTTCGTATTGAAGGAAGTGATGCATGTTCCAGGATTGAAGAAGAATCTTATCTCTGTGGCGATGTTAGAAGGCAAGGGATATGATGTTGTCTTTAGCGAGGGAAAGGCTTTCCTGCGCAGTAAGGCAACTGGTGAGACCCATAGGATAAGGGTTTGAGTTAAGAACCTTTATCAATTACAGGTAGATGGCTGCGCAACAATGGCAGGCAAGGCAGAAGGAGTGGTGAGCTGGGATGATGGCAAGTTGTGGCACCGAAGATTGGGCCACCTTCACCATGGAGCTTTGAAGATACTGTAGCAGATTTCTACTGGGCTTCCTAAAGGCACTCTTGCGCAGTCAGATCAGTGCAAGGGGTGTACCTTGGGAAAATTTTTGAAAGCCACCTTTCACGAGAAGGATAGTCGCCACGACGATCCTTGAGAGAATTCACACAGATGTGTGTGGACCTTTCTCGCAGGGGCTTCGACAAAAAATAACATATATTATGTGATATTTGTTGATGAATTGTCTCGTAAGTGTTGGATCTTCTTCATGCAGAAGAAGAGTGAGACATACTCAATGTTCTGTGAGCTCAAGGCACTATTTGAGAAAGAGTCAGGGAAGTAAGTGAAGGCTCTAAGGAGCGATAATGGTGGTGAATTCATCTCTGGAAAATTCAAATAATTTTGTAGCACGGAATGAATTCAAAGAGAGCTCATAGTGCCTCATAACCCACAACAAAATGGGGTCACGGAGCAAAAGAACAGAACGATCGTGGGTGATGTATGGGCGATGTTGCATGATCGGGGCCTTCCCATACACTCGTGGGCCGAGGTATGCAACACTCGTGATTATGTGCAAAACCACTGTCTCTCAGGATACTTGGCATGAGTACACCCGAGGAGGCATTTTCTGGTAAGAAGCCTGATATTTCCCATTTGAGGATTTTGGTTCACTTGTTTAAATTCATGTGACGAAGGATGCCAGGAAGAAGCTGGAGCCGACCGTAGAGGTTGGGATATTTGTGGGGTACACTGATACGCCCCACAACTATCGTGTGTATTTTCCAGATAGTCGCAAGATTGTTGTGCGACGGGATATCAAATTTCAGGAGGAGAAAGCCATGAAGTGTTCGCTTGAGAGGGAGCCACACTTGCATGCAGATGAGGAGCTATTAGTTCCTAAGGATGAGCCTCAGGATGTGGATTAGCCACAAGAGGAGGTTCATGGAGTGGAAGATACCACTCATGCAGCGCCAACCATCAGAGGGCGGAAGCGCACTACAGAAGCTGAGGAACTGGCTCAAGATGCAGAGAGGATTGTAGGAGCACCTACATCACAGCGCAGACAGAGACAGTCACATGAATGGTACACTGGATACATGGCTCTCATGAGCAAGTGTATCATGACAGAGCCATGCTCTTTCAAGGAAGCTGTGGAGGATCTCGCATGGGTATATGCCATGGTGGAAGAGTATGACTCGATTGTTAGAAACAGTGCATGGGAGATTTTCCCAAGGCCGGAAGGGAAATCAATGGTGGGTTCGAGATGGATCTACAAAGTGAAGCAAGTAGCTAAGGGGAGTTTGGAGAAGTACAAGGCAAGATTTTTTGCCCAAGGCTTCTCACATATTGAGGGGATTGATTATGAGGAGACCTTTGCACCTATCGCAAGGTATTCTTCCATACGGATGATTCTTTCTCTCTCAGCGCAGATGGGGTGGCACATTCATCGCATGGAGGAAGATCAAAGCCCTCATCGTACCGATTGAGGAGGAGGTGTACACAGAGCAACCCGAAGGTTTCTAGATCTTCGAACACCAGTTTCAGGTGTGTGCTCGTAAGAGAGTGCTCTATGGGTTGAAACAAGCACCTCGTGCTTGGTGTCACCTGACAAGATAGTTATTTACCGGGATCGTATCTTCCCAAGAGTGAGCGGATCCGAACCTATGCCCGATTGTGGTGGAGTGGTAAGTCATTGGTTTTTGTACTTTATGTGTAGATAGATCGATTTCCGACAGACACCGTTGATATACTCATGTACATTGATATTGTGAAGAAATGAGATAAATGACTTGGGCCTCCTTCATTATTTCCTCGGATTGGAAATTTGGCAGCACAGTGATGGACTGTTTGTTTCTCAAGGAAAGTATTCCTGGGAGATACTGGAGAAGTTCAACATGCATGGATGCAAGCCTATTGATACTCCTCTTCCTAGTGGTTGGAGGAAGGAGGATGATAACCCAAGAGAGGTAGTGGATGCTTATCATGACCAGATTAGGGCTGGTGTGGGGTCGCTTATGTATCTAGTCAATACACGACCTGACATATGCTACGCTGTTAACCATCTTTCACAAGCTATGGTTAAGCCTACCAAGCTCTTTTGGAAGGCAGGCAAGCATGTATTGAGATATCTCAGAGGCACATCGAGATATGGATTATGGTACAGACAATCGGATGAGGTGAAGCTGTGTGGCTTCACGGATGCAGATTGGGCAGGGAGCCCAATGGATAGAAAGAGCACATCTGGAGGGATTTTCAGTATCGGGTCGACAATAGTTTCTTGGTACAACAGGAAGCAGAGATCCGTGGCACTCAGTTCAGCAGAGGCCGAGTATATGGAAGCGAGTTTGGCTGCATGCGAGGCTATATGGATGAGGAAGATCCTGGTCGGGTTGTTCGGTTCACACTTAGAGCCTACTGTGATTTATTGTGATAATCAGAGTTGCATCAAACTCTCGGTTAATCCAGTATTTCATGATAGATATAAACACATTGACATCCGGTATCATCATATCAGAGATTGTGTGTAGCGGAGAATCATGTTACTTTCATACATTCCTACGGAGGATCAGGATGCTGATATCTTGACGAAGGCGCTCACCAAGAGCAAATTCGAATACCACAGAGGCAGGATAGGGGTGGCAGATAATCCTTATCTTGTTGAGAGGGAGTGTTGAGATTGCAACAAGATGATGAGCTTAGTGGAAAGAAGTCGCCTTCACTAAGTGGGCCTGTAGGCTATTTTTGGCGCAAAGTCTATTTTTAGACTATGTCTATTTTTAGACATATGGATCATGTTCTATGAGTTGTAGGATGCTATTTGTGGATGGTTGGTCAAGTTGGAAAAAATAGATGGACTTCTATTTTAGACATATTGGGCGGAATCTATTTTTAGATTGCCAGTCTAAAAATAGATATGTCAAATATTATTAGCTCTTAATAATATTTGGATTATAAACATTATCTTATTCTCTTGGAGCACTTCAGTTAAGTGCACAGATGTGGCACAGGAGCTGACAGAAGGAATTACGCTATTCCTGAGGGTTAAGTGGAGCTATTGCATGGATACTTCAGTTAGAACTCATGTGACAGAGTTTGGTGGAGTTATTAAGGTAGTTGATGGAGTTGTGTTCAGTTTAACTGAGTTAAACATAGTTGAGCTAGTTGTATCTAGTCTAACTGATTGATACACTAGTGAGAGTGGTGTGAATTAATTATTAATTAATTCATTAATTATTAACTCATTAATCAACTAAAGAATACATCAGTTAACTACAGTGCATGGACAGTTTCAGTGGAGACCAGTGAAGAGGTAGGTGAAAGAGCAGTGTGACTATCAGTTGTGACAATAGTGTTGCATGAGTTTGCACCACACATGGTTGGAGATGCCAATAAGGATTGAGTGAGCAAGGCTGGACAAATTCAAGTTAATTCAGAGCCATTCTTCAGTAGTTATTGTGCAGTAGAGGTAGGCTAGCAGGTGGCAAAGATTGGAGCATGTGTATTGCTAGATCAGACTTGATTAGTGTGTAGCAATTGGAGATTGTACTGAGAGCTTGTGAGGAGCTTTGTATAATGATTATTACATGATATATATGACATATAATATATAGATAGTTGGGGGTTTTCAGCTTTAAGTTTTCCCATAAATTACCGTGTTCATATGTGTGAATGTTTATGGTTTTAATGTGCGCATGCGATTGTTTTTATTTCCACAATTAATGATCAATGGTAGAAGAGATTCTGTATTGTGCATGAAGTTAAAATAGTGTGTGGTCAGGAGAATCTCAGTGTATAACATATTAGTTATCAAATTTCTACATCTTGTTCTTCATGTTCTCTTTCTCTTCATGTAATCGTCATTATAATCTGATGGAAACCTGAAAATCAACCATAAGATCCATTAGATACCATTCATTGCAAAAAAGTAGGCAAACTTTGGACACAACATGAAAACCAAAAACTTGAACTGCACCCAACGCACTCCCTGGGCTGAGACAGTGCATTGCACATGCAGGTACCCTTCCTTGTACCTGCTATGCAATGCAGGTTTCAACATTTAGGGGTGCGTTGCCCTCATTTTGGGCAGAATTTACCCTAGGGGCCTCAAAACCCTAAAAATCTGCAAAGAATGGGAATGAAATGAATATTTAAAGAAAGAGGAGGTTCATGGCACTAACCTGGATCAAGCAGCGATGAAATCCATCCACAGAAACAACCGCAATCAACAACTGAAGTTCGGGGGCAAAATCAAGTTCAGAGCTCCAAAATGCAAATGGTAACTATGGAATGGTAAAAATGAATAGTGAAACTACTTTTTATAGTCATTTAATTGTTTGGAAGTTCGATTTATTGCTATGACTATATTTTTATTATGTTTTTATCATGAAACAGGTATTTTTAATCCATTTGATGTTGTTCTGAGCAGGAAATACAACTGATGAACATATTAGTCATGCAGATTTATTCAAAGAATGACTTGACCACAAAGCATACTTTTTCTCCTTATTTTTCGATCTTTGTTAGAAACGAAAAAGGATTTGAAGAGCACTTTTATCTCTTTTTCGAGCTTTGATAATAGCGAAAAAGGAAGCCCTAGAGTGTTCTTTCAGCTCTTTTCAAACTCCGATAATGTGAAAAGATTTCCGAGCACTTGTCTTTTCGAGCTAGTTAAAGTAAATGAATTGATATTTACTCAGTATAAGTTTAACCCTTTTCCAGACTGAGATGGATTATTTACAAAAAAGGAATACCTTGGTTAAACATGACCAAAGAGGTTATCTCAGATATTATTTTACATTTTTTTGGATCTAAGTGACAAGTTTACGAAAAAGTACTTTTGGAGTTCTCTTTCGTCCTCTTTTTCAGACTCTCTAAATATGAAAAAAGACTGGGCTATCACTGTCATTAAGCTCGTTAAAACATAAAATAGTGATGGGCTTGTCAATCATGGCAAGAAGCAAGTTTCATTCATCGCTAGACTCGTTAAATTATTAAATAGCGATACTTTATTCGCCCGAAGGGTTGAATTATAGATCAAGCAAATGTTATCCTCCTCAAGCTTGTTAAAAAATAAAGAGGTACTGGTCGACAAATGACTGGGGAAAATTTGGGAAAAGTAAGAAAAGTTTCTTTTTGATAGCAAGTCACTCTTGAACATGACACTTCTTTCACTCCATGTTCGTGACCTTTTGGGTTGGGTAATTATCTTGACAGTTTATTCACACCTATGGTTCATCATACCTTCACTTCGGTTTTGGGTCAATGCTGCCAACTCATCACAGTGTTTCTGATATGTTCAAGAGAAGTCATCCAGTGATTAAAAACTCATCCATCTGCAATACTCGTAAACCTTCATTTTCATGACCTTCATCCCTGAAAATTGCTATATCAAGTCATACCCTTGTCTCTGAAATCAGTAACTCCTATTTGCAATAAGGTGACTTCTTGTCGACAACAAATCAATATCTAGGAAGTTCACTTAGAAACATCAGATTCTAGTACCATGAGGCTTGTTACCGCATCGAAAAGATCCTCGCTTCCGGACCTCTGACCGAAATATTTTGTTTGGTGTTCGACATGAAATCATCCATTCAGACCTTATGAAATGTACTACAGTACCTTGAGGGCCATTTCCATTAATGGTGGTTCTCTCGCATTTGTTAACAATTCACATTATTGGCTGGTAATAAAATGATGTCTTTCCATGTTCGACTACAAATCATATATTTGCATGGCTAAACTTGTACCCGAATGATCGAGTGAACGAGATAAGAAGACCCCGGATCTAGTTTCATCCATCTAGGCTGTGATTTTAGTATTTTTGTACACATCATCTGTATGGTGACTTTACATACAGATTGTCATCCAAACATGGGCCTATATCTGTAGGCATGTCTGCATCTAGGCAACATTCCAATGTAGACAAATTTCTGAATTATGTACATGTTATTAGATTGTTTTATGTGCTGAACATGGGAATTCCTACCCTCAGCAATTATGATCAAAAGAGGATATATCTTGATGAAACGTATTGTAAGATTGATGCAGGTGACCACTCCGCTTCGTTTCTAGACTCATTACAGTGTAAAGCATCTCAATCAAATGTTCTTATTATTTGGATCTCATGCTTTAGGGGGCAATTGTTATAGGTCAATTTGGGCACCATTCCCAATGACCTAGTTAAAGGGAAATCATCTCTAGGACCAATGATCAAGGGTCTATCATTCCCTATCATTTCAGTTGCTACATGCCCTAAGACAAGAAACAAGACAAATCAAGCAAGACTTTCATCAAGCAAACTTTTCCATGGTTTGAAGTTTATTATAAAGCATATGACAGCTCACCAATGCAGGCTCTAAGGGGCCTAAGTACGTTGCATATGCAGGTAGCCCCATGAAAGGCTGCTCTGAAAATCACTTCTCGACATTCACAGGTGCGTTGGTCATATTGGGAGCGAAATTATCATTGTTCCGGAATCTCCACTTGGCCAGTGCCTTCTAGAAGAGTTCACATGTGTCAAGCTTCGGATCCAAGTGCCCATTTGAAATCTACATGAATGGAAACATGTATTCCCTATTTTTGGAAATTTATTGATTGAAAAACAACCTACAATTCATCTATAAATTGAACACAGATCTAAGTGTTTGAAAAGGAAGAATTTGTGTAGAGAAATGCTGGAGTATTTTCGATTGAAAGCTATATTTGTGAAGCTGCTGTTGGAGAGATTTATACTATCATGAGGCTTGGGAAATTTTCTAGAAGGTCACTTCAAATCAGTAATTAGGTTGTAACCTCTCCTTCTATCATCAATAAAGAGTACTTCTTATTTTTCCTTACATGCATCTGTATTGGCTTTGATTTTCTATACTGTAAGATCTTGGTTGATGAATGTAGTTTATGCTTTACTGATTTAGCTAACTAGCTTGAATAGATATCTATATTATTGCATCTTCTGCTATTTCAGTGTTCTTTCTTGTAGGAAGCATTCAGCTCACAAACCACGTGAATTTGAAGCTACAACAGAAGTGATAGAAGGAGCCATTTGGAAGCGACTGAACAAGTAAGCCTCTAATCCTCTCTGTATATCTGTTCTGAGTTAGGAGAAATAGTAGTATAGTCTTTCACCCATTTTTCTAGACTAGCACCTGTCTAGGGAAGCGTAATTTATCCGTAGATTAAAATTCTGGCCCAACACATATGAATCTAGAAAATATCGTCTCTCGAATGCCCATACTATCCCAATGAATATTTTTGTATATGGATTTCCCTAAGTGTGCATGAACTCGGTCAATTCCATAAGATTTCACTATGGTTTTTACACTCTTTTTTTAGTCAGATAGTTTGAGGAAGTTCGCCTTTCATATAAAAGATGATCAAAGTGGAGAAATATCTCTCGCTCAATGAATATAGTGGCTGATTGAGTCAAGGAGGAAATTCTATGAACTTGACCAAATATATAATGTATGAAAATATATGTTTAGCTCCCCATTACTCTGCATGTAATTACTACTTTAATTACTCTAGAAGATTACTTATAAGAGAATATTTTAAAGAGTTGAGGTTGGCTCTTTTGTGTGTGTGTGAGAAATGACATGATTTGTGTGTTAAATGGAGAAGGATTTATATTCAATGGTCGTAGAAGATCAATGCATAACTTCAAAAAGTTATTTCAGAGATTATATAGCATATGTTATTCAGAATTTTGTGTAGGGTTTGAAGACTTGGCTTGAGGAAATATTGTGGAGAATTTCTCAATCTTTCAAAAAAAAATTTAGTGGCAGCTAAAGGGTTATTTACATGAGTTACATTTTGTATTTAAAATTGTTGTAATATTCTATAATTACCTTGTAAACATCAAAATTGTTTGTTTGTTGAGGTTGTGGCCTTAGGCAAGTGGATGATTGCCATATTATTATAGGAGTTGTGACTCCTGGTTTTGCAAACAAATTTCATTATTAAAGAGTAGTAGCTCCTTGATAGTAGTGGATAGTTGAAGATTGTAATTGAGAAGATTTGCAAATTAATAGAGAAGAAGAAGCAAGAAAACAATTCAGTGGTTTTCTACCCTAGGAGGGTTTCCATCTAAAATATCAATGTCTTCATGTGATGTTGTTTGTGCTTGATTTGTTGCATGATTTATTAAGTTCTCAATTATGAAAAGTTCATATCTTGCAATTTCTTTTTAATATTTTTGAAATATTGATTCACCTCCCCTCTGAGTATTGCTAGATTCTAACAAGTAGAGTTCACTAAAACTGGGTAGTTATGCAAAGTTGGCAGCTAGATATTGTGGGCTACTTGAAATCCTAGAAAGGATTGTTCTAGTTGCACATAGAACTAAATTTCCAACATCCATGAATATTCATAATTTGTCTCATGTTCCATTGCTTGAAGAGAATTTTATTAATGCTAACCATGTAATTGATTGGAATATGATTTAGGTGTAGCTTGAGGGAGACTTTCGGGCCCAAATAGTGTGAATTTTGGATAAGAAGGTCAAGGTGATTCATAATCGATCCATTGCCTTGATAAAGGTGCAATGGACCTATTGGGTCTTAAAGATGCTACATGTGAGCATGAATATGTAATGAGGGAAAAGTAACCTCATATTTTTGGATAATTTTGTTGTATGTGTGTGTAATGTAGTGAGGATAATACATAAATAATGAGGAGGGGAATGGAACATGCCTACTTGATCCTTGGATTATAAATAACAAGTAAATGTCAAAATTAGGGTGGTGATCTGGGACATATTAATTAGACTGATGACCCAAGAACTATTTTTGGGGTCGATGTGCCCATATGCATGTGTGTGTATATGTTTTAGGGCCAATGTGCCTTTGTGTATATGTTTTTATATATTTGAGGCTAGAAATCCTGACATTGTGAATATATTATATTATGCATGTTATTAACCACACGATGATTGTAGATTGAGTCAAACAAAAATATTATGGGGGGCTACGACTCCATGGGTATAAAAAGGGGATCACATGACTTAATAATCACAAAAAGTGCACATGCTTTATGAAGTGCCAAGTGTAAGAAGAAAATACATGTACATAAAAGAAAGGATGATGCTACTATGGGATGGTAGGTAGATTTGGAAACCTAGGATCATAATGGGAGCTCCTAGATCCTTAGTGTTGAGAAAATACCTATTTGGTTGAGTTGGATGCCTTGGAGGTGGTGGCACAACCTAAGGGATTGTAAGTGTAGAGAATGGTGTGCACTACTTGGGTGTAGGTTAATGTGATTTCATCTAAATGAATTTAAGATCAAGTCCAAACTAGGAAAAGCCTCCCTTCATGCATTGAACATGTACTAAAATTTCATAATTTATATCTGGTTAAGCCTTGAAATTATTAGAGGGTTCTTTTTAGCACCTACTTGGTATCATTAAATTTTATGCATTCTTACCTACACTTCATGGTCTTCAAACTCTTGTGATCCCCTTTCCTTTGTAGTTTTTCTACCTCTTATTAATGAAGTCGAACATTGAGAAGGTGACCAAATATCTTCTCTCAAGATATATTTACATCCTCAATTGTGACAGAGGACAATAATTGAAACTATTGAATATCCATGCACTCTTCTATATATATGTCTATATGCATATATATAGACATAACCAAAACACAACATCAAACACATATTTGAATACATCTACTCAACCAGTGAATAGAGAAGGATACATAGTCCGCATCTGATCAACCATCCCCCATGTATCTTCATCAGGCCCAAAGTTCTTCCACTACACTTTAACCTGTTTGATTTCTTGACTCAGGAGCATGAGCATCTTTCATTGCAAAATTCACTAAGGTTCTAGTTGGAATTTTTGTTCTGGTTCCACCTGTAATGCATACTAGTCAATCACATGATAAACATGCATCACGTATCCTTTAAGAAATGAAACATGGAAAAAATAATGGATTGTCATTGTCAAAGGTAGTGCAAGTCAGTAGGCCACTAGTCCAATCCTCTCAAGGATATCAAAATTCTTGCAATAGAAAATTTCCATCTTGGCACATGACCCAATCCCCAAGGAGATCTTCTTGGGCTTGATGTGCAAGTACACATGTTCCCCAACCCAAAACTCCTTAAATACCTTGTGCTGATATGCATAACTCTTCTACCTGTCTTGTGATGCCTTCAAATTCCTTTTAATAACCTACATTTTCTATTCCATCTATGCCAACATGTCTGGTCTAATCAATACCTTATTCGTTGGATCACTCCAGTTGATGGGAGTATTACAACTCCACCCATAAAGTTCCTAAAAAATACTCATCTTCAAGGATTCCTGATAGCCATTGTTATATGCAACCTCTACCAGTGGAAAATATTCCTCCCACTTCCTCTTCTAATGCATGGCATACATTCTTAACATGTCCTCAAGAATCATGTAAACCCTCTCTGTCTATCCATTTTTTTGCAGATGATAAGTTGTACTGAAAACTAACTCTTTCCCCAAACCTGCAAACAACTGTTTCCAAAACATGAAAGTGAACTTGGAATATGTGTCTAATAAAATCTTCTTAGGAATACCATGCAAACTCACTATCTCCCTAATGAAAATATGAGCTATGTCACTAGCTAATTTCATAGAATTAACTACAATGAAATGAGCTACCTTGGTCAACTTTTCAACCACAACCATACTAGAATCATGCTGCTTCGATGTCCTAAAAAAAAATGTAATGAAGTCCATGGAAATGACCTCCCATTTCCACTCTAGAATCAAAATCAGCTGCAATAAACCACTTGGATGTTTACACTCTGATTTTACATGTTGACAATCCAAACATTTCACAACATGTTTAGCCACCTCTTTCTTCAAGTTTGGCCAGTGTTAAAACTTTTCAACTATTGCCAATGCCTTCTAATATCTCAGGTGACCTGAATATGGCTTGACATGAAATTCCCTCAAGATAAGTTTCTTGAGCTCTTTGTTGTTCTACATATAGAACCTCTCCCTAAATTTGACAAAACCATTGGTCATGAGATGATAATCCACATCTTGGTCACCTATACCCTGCTGTTACTTATGCTTAAGATGTTGGTACCTGTCATTCTGTTGTCATGCCTTCAAGATTCTCTCTTGGAATTCAGTCCCATAAGAAATCACTGCTATAATGTGATTCACCTATACTCTTCTACTAAGAGCATATGCAACCATGTTTTCCTTTCCCTTAATGTACCCAATATCAAAATCAAACTCACTGAGGGTAGCCAACCATATAACTTTTCGAGCGTTTAGATTGGGTTGTTCAAACTAGTAATTCAGTCAATTATGATAACACATCAAAATGAACCTCCTACCAAGAATATAGAGTCTCCACATCTTCAATGCATGAATGATAATTTCCAATTCAAAATCATTAGTCATGTAGTTCTTCTCGTTCTCATTCAATTTACTTGACTCATAAAATACCACCCATCCTTCTCGCATCAGGACTCCACCAAGTCCTCTCTTGCAAGCATCTATACATACCACAAACTCTTTTTTTCGATATGCAATCTTCAAGACCAGAGAATTTGTAAGCAAATGCTTTAGCTTCTCAAAACTAGCTACAATCAGTCCATTCAAACTTCTTCCCTTTTCGCTACAAGGATGTAATATGATAGGAAATCCATGAGTAGTTATTGATGAATAGCCTGTAGTAACCTGATAGTCCCATGAATGATCTGACGTCATCCACATTCCTAGGAGTTACCCACTCCCTAATAGCTCTAATATTTTTCAGGTCCACTGTTATACCCTCCTTGGAAACCACATTCCCCAAGTAATGAACTTATGTCTCAAAGAAACTACACTTACTAAGTTTGGCATATAAATTATGCTCTCTTAGCAATCTCAACGCTACTGTTAAGTGTTCTGCATCATCTTCCTCATTCCTAAAATATATCAATTTGTCATCAATGAATATTATCACAAAATTTCCTAGACGAGGACACAAGACAATATTAATCAAACACATGAAATTTGCTGGAGCATTAGTAAGACCAAAAGGAAATACTACAAAATCATAATTCCCATACCTAGTCCAGAATGCAGTTTTGTAGATGTCCTCTTCTTTGATGCATACATGATGATATCCTGATATCAATTCAATCTTTGAAAACATTGTTGCTCCCTTGAATTGATCAAAAAATTCTCCAATCTGTGACAACAGATACCTATTTGTGATAGTCACCTTGTTCAATTGCCTATAATCAATGAAAAACCTGGCAGTACATCCTTCTTCTTCATAAAAAATATTAGTGCACCCAAGGAGAAATAATTGGCCTAGTGTATCCCTTATCAAGAATTTCCTTAAGATGCAACTTCAATTTCACTAATTTCGGAATGCTCATCCAGTAAGTTGTCTTCGATGTTGTTATTGCTCCCGAAATCAACTCAATAGAAAAGTCTACTTCCATATGAGGAGGAAACTTTAATACCTATGCTGGAAATACATCCTAAAACTGCTGCAAAACTAGATACCTCTTTAAGACTTCAATATCCTCAACATCCTTCCTTTTATCATTGGAAATATGAACTAAAAACAGTACACATATTTTCCTGATACTACACTTTGCCTGCATAGCTGTAACCATTCTCATTGATGCAAGATTCTTCTTATCCTGCAAGATTATCTTCTCTATGCCATGATCCAAGCACTCAATATCGTTATCATAGAAATCCACCTTGGTCCTGTAAATGTACAACCAATCCATACCCAATATCACACTGTATTATCCCAACGAAAGCACATTTAAGTGTGTTGATGTAGGCACACCATCTAGCTCAAATGCACAAGATCTTACCCAATGATGAACTCTTTTCTTAGTACCTATAGCTAATCGCACCAACCAAGAATTTGCATGTAATTATTTATTCAATCAACACTTATCCACTAGGTTAGGAATGATATAACTATAGTTAGATCCAGGGTCAATTAAAATAGAAATAAATTTATCACAAATCTTACCTTCCATCTCGATAATAGATGCATGATGATCAACTTGCCTACTATCCATTGTTCCATAAATCTGAGGGATACTCTATCCAACATCCCCAATTGTTTGTGCCTCCTGAACACTATAAATCTCTCCTGAAATGATCCTTGCCATGAATCCAACACTATAAAGACTTCCTACCATCACCCTTGTTCTTGTCTTTAGACTGAAATCCCTATCCTCTTTTAGCTCCATTAAGCTTCTTGTGCGACACTACATTCTCCTTTTCATATGTATCCTAAGATTTTCCTCTCTTCTTAGCCCACTTTCCTTTAATTTTCTCATTACCTTTCCAATCTTGCTTAGACTCAGTATTGTGCTTCGAATTCTCATAATAGCGCTTCAAATTTCTAATGGATTCCTCCAACGATATAGGCTCATCAAACTCAATATTGTGTTTGAATGATACCAACAACCCATTGATGAATATTTGAATCTTTGTTTTCTCCTTCTTATGGTACGACACATATATAAAAAAACTCCAAGAATCTGCTAGTATACTCCTCGTCAGTCATAGATCCCATCTTCAACTCATAGAACACCTTTTCCCCACCATCATGGTATCTTTCAAATTTATACTTCTTCCTGAAAATTCTATCGAACTCACTCTATGTTAGCTCCTCTTCTCGAATTCCTCTAACATTATTCACATATTCCCACCACATGTCTGCTTTTTCTTTAAGCTTGAAATTAACCATCCTAGTTTTCATATTTCTTTAATAATCATGAAATATGAAAAAATTATTCATCCGAAGAAACCAAGCTTCTACATATTATGACCTATTCATTTCTCCATCAAATGTAGGAGGATTTTATTTCTTTAACTCTTCTGGAAAGTATTTCTTCTCACTTCTCATGTACAAATGGTGGCGGTGATGAAAATGATGTCTCTCTAAAATATAACTAGAATAGAAATCACAATCATTAACCCTCCTGTTAGGTGTATCCAAGAACCTACCATCTATGACTATGTCATCCCTATCTAACCTGTATCTTGATTGAGACCTGTTTTCATATGCCCCATTGGTACTTTCCTCCTTACCATGACTGATCCTAAGTGGTCACTATTAGCACTGTAATTTTTCTAAAGATTTTCAAATTAAGGTCATCATTCTCCAAGGAATCAATCTACCTTTTCAGTTTGATTATAAGATTAAAGTGTTACTGTCAAAGTGTAGTGGTGAGAAAATTTCATTTTCTACTTTCATTAATTTCATTTTCCCTCATTCACCTTTCATTTTCCCAAAAAACCCAAAGTCCAACCTCTCATTTCCCTTTTCAAAACCCCTTTTTAACTCATAAAATCCAATTTTTATAGTTAAAAATCAGCTCTGCACACCCATCAACAACCATATCATATTTCCTTTTTCACTTACCATATATTTCTTTTATCGTATTTTTTACCCGCACCAAAACAAAACCTCGGTTATATCATATATTATATGATACAACTTACCGCACTTAATAAACATTGTGGACACCTACCTTTCATCACAATTGGCTCTTCACAGTTTTAACTCCCATTCACGTTACAATTGCCATTTCCTACAAAACCCTTGAAATGAGAGTTGCGGTATGGTCTGGGACCCATACTTCCCTTTAATAGGCCTCGAATATGTTATAAAGACTTTTTTTTTCTTCGGGCGTCTTTTTATCATATCACCATGACTTAACGAAGTTTTCACTTTCTTCTTTGAAAATCCGTTTAAAGGGCCCCACCTACCTTTTCGCATCGCATTTTCACAAATTTCACTTACCACATTCACTTCCTCTCCCTCAAAACTTACAATTTGCGATTTGCGGGTGGTCACACTGTCTTTCATGACACATCTCTCCATTCACATTGCACATCGCACTGTACCAGTTTCAACGTTTAGCTCCCGTGTTTCATAATAAAACTTTTGATGTGCGATCTGCGGGCGACCCCATTGTTTTTTATGCCACTTCACCTCCGCTCTCATCGCACTTCGCGAGTTTTAAGATTTAACTCTTGTGTCTCATAAAAAAAATTGCGATGCAAGATCTGTGATCAGTCCCACTTCTTTTCCATGTCATAACCCCATCACAAATCACATTTTCTCTTGTTTGTGTCTTAAGGTTAAATGCTCCGACCCTGATTTGTGATTGCGATATATGTCTAAAAGGTTTTCTCCTCTGACTTATCATTCATCCCGCTCCCCCTCTCCCCTATCAATTAAACATTTTTCAAAGGGTTTCTTTGTAATATCTCATAAAATGAATCTCCGACATTCTATCCAAAAATTTTCGGGTTTTCCTCCATTACAAAGGGTTTTCCACGAAAGAAGGAAAGGAACAACAGAACAATGACAGAGTTTCTCTGAAACAGTTTTCTACCACTACTCTCAGCACCAACACATTTCTACAAGGCACCAGGCAGCATTCAAGGAACAACCACACGCCATTTTCACTGATGTTTACACTTTTTGTGGAGTTGGTTGCACCAGAACAGAAGAGGAGTCTTCCCATAGACTGCCACATCATATAAACCACTCCGAATTGTTAGCCTTAATGCTGTTTATTTTCATTATGTCATAGCACTTTGTATTAAAGTTTTAGGATAAGCCTCACCACTTGCATGAGGTTGTAATGACTTTTGAAACATATTTTCCTTTTTCTATGGAAGATGACAATATCATATTTTGTATATATATGCCAAATTGATATGAAGTTAGGGTTGGTTGGTGGTTATTGAATTTTGACTTATATGATATGTAATTTTTTTTGTGAGTGAAATGGAATAATACTACTGAGGACTTATTACCAATTTGCTGTGTGTATTGTCTACTTTATTTGTGTTTCCATATCTCCTTTCTTCCAGTTCCAATTTGCAAATCATCATACTGTTATGTGTTTTTATTAGTCCCTTAAGCTTGTTATGTGTTTTATCGGTTTTTGTTAGTCTCACACAGTGAGCATTCCTAATAAAATATATATTATAACAGTGGAAGAGCATCACTCATGATAGTTAATATTCATGATATTTCAGTGAGAATCTTGTCAGACTAGAAATAACTTTATCCCAATGGAATATTTTCAAACTACTACTTTTGTTAGTTTCTACTAAATTAGTATATTTCTATTTTATAGACCTATTGATTCTTCTCTCATCTTTCAATTTCCTTTCATCATAGACTACAAACTTGCACCTTGCTACCACATCAAGTTACAATACCCTCTTTAGTAGAACTGTGGATTTGATCGAAATCTCTCTTCAGTAAATTAGAGTTTATACCATCTTACAATCCTATAAAACAAAACATTAAAATTGCCTTAGATTTTAAGATGTGTCTGGTCCGGCGCTTGTTGCAGTCCAAGTGCTGATTCCAGCACCAACATCTTTTGGTGCATCTTCCAGGAGATGAAGGCCTTGTAATGAAGTATTCTCCCGAGTCTATTGTTATGAATTGTTTATAATCACTTCTTGATGGTGAACAAGAATTGGTGACCTGAAGAAGATTGAAAATTTGTTCACCTGGAAACTCCATGAGAGGAAGAGGGGTTTCAAGACCTCCTTCTACAAGAAGGAATCAGAGATCCCCAACTATTACTCCAGTTTATGACCCAGAGAAAATCATCAAAGATGCTAAAGGAAAACAAAGATCAGTTGAAGCCACATCTCAGTCAGTGAAGAAGATACACAAAAGGTATGTTCCAAAGCAAAAGGTACCTCTATCTACTTTAGAATCTAAAGAGGTTTTAGTTTCTAAAGATTATGTTGAAAAATATAAAGTTGAAGCTACTTCCCTAGAAAATAAAGTGGATGTTGTTAACCTAGGTTCAACTCAAGGTTTTTCTTACTCACCACCTAGTAAATATGAAATAAGTATTGTTCTAGTTAAAGAAGGAGAATCTGAATTTCTAAGTGTTGAAAAGAAGTAAGAAGAATTTGTGCTGAATGAAGGGGAATTAGAACAAGTATTGGCTATTGCACCTTTTATTGATAGGGATATTTTGACTGAAAAAGACTTCAATATTATTTTAAATTTCCTTCAGACTCATCCTGAATACCAGTCTCTTATTACCCCTCAGCAAGAATATTTTCCTTTTTCTCCAAACCAAGATGTTGGGTCATCTTCCTCTCATCCACATAAAGAGTCTGTACCTGAAGGTCTTACTTTTAATTTATCTAATTTACTTGCTCAGCAAAATAAAGATGAATTAACTCCATCCCCTCAAGAGACAACTTTAGATTCTGATTCTTCTACTGAAAGAGAAGTCAAGACATACTTTGTTCATCTTTTTGAAAACCCACTCTTCTTAGTTCCAAAGCTTGAAAAATCAGCTCAAGACCCCCAATTTTCTACTATCCTAAATCATAATAAGAATTCACCAATTGTAATTCGTTATTTCTCAAACAACTACATCAATTGTACATCAGCAAAATATGGTTAAGCCTGCCCTTACAAGGATGCAACTTATAGTGGCTACGAGATGTGCGCCACTTGTTCTCCCTCAATGCATGCATGCACTTCCCCAAGGAGATTACTTGAAATATCTTCCAAAAAACACTAGGAGGGAGAAGAGGTTTCTGCTGAAGAACATTTAGTGGCTTTCTATAGTTATGCTGATAATCATAATATTGAACATGAAGACATCTGGTCAAGACTCTTTGTTCATAGCTTGGATGGTGAAGCTCGAAAATGGTTTAGAAGTTTGGCTCCAAATTAAATTACAAGAATTGATGAATTAGAAGAGATATTTGTGAAGAATTGGGGTGATAGGAAATACTATGTTTATTATCTTACAGAATTTGGAACTCTGAAGAAAAATTTGGATGAGTATTTAGTTGATTTTACTAAGAGGTTTAATAAGATTTATCAGAAAATTCCTGAAGAGAGTAACCTACTGAAACCAAAACTATGATAAATTTTTCAAATGATTTAGATTCTGAGTTTGCCTTATGGTTAAGCGCTGAAAAAAGCATGGACACTGACAACTATGCAAGAGTCTACAATTGGAGGGCAATCTAATCTCATGGCTTCTAATAAATTAAAAATGGAGGAATAAAAGGTAGCAAAAGACAAAAAGATGATGAAAGAAGAAAATATTTCTTCTTATAATTCTCTTTTAGCAGAAGAAAAGATCGATCGAATGTCCAATTTTATCAAGGAACTTGCCTCTAAGATGTCAAAATTAGAGGTAGAAAATAAACTAGCTACTAGAGCCAATCAAAGCGAAGCTAATAGAAATCAGGCAACCTTCATAAGGCCTTTTCAACCTCAACAAATCGTATGGCGCTCAAGGAGGAATGCTGATGATAAAAATGTTCAACCTCCTTTGAATAATTTTGCTGAAGAATAACATCAAGGAAATGAGGAAGAAAATGAAGAAATAAACCACGTGGGAGAAACTTCACAGTCAACATGTTTGACATTGTAGGAATATGAAGATAAATCAATTTATTTATTTATTTTCTGATGATATGAATGCTCAAATTTATGTACAGAATGATAAAAAACAACAAGAAGTTCAAAACATAAATTACCCTTTGAGGTCAAAAGGTCCTTTTTAGCAGCCTGAACATAAATTAGATTTAGATAAATAAGATGCTAAACAGAAGGCCAAGGTAAATGAGGTTCCTCCACCTCAAAATTCTGCTCCAATTGTCAAAATTACAGAAGAAAATAAGGAATTAGTTCCAATTTATATTAATTTCAAATCTGAATTGAATAAAATCAAAATTCTAGTTCTACTCCTGGAATTATTGAAAAATCCAACATATAAAGAGTCTTTTAAGAGTCTGCCACAACCTCCTCTCACCCCTGATTTAGTCAACCTTGAGGATGAGCATCCCACCATTTATCTAAGATGTCATGTTCAAGATCAAAATGATGATAACTCACCTCCTTTCTACCTGTCACTCAATATACATGAAAAATTGCTGCATAATTGTCTGTTAGATTTTGGAGCTTCCCACAATCTCATGCCAAAGAAAGTGATGGATGAATTGGGATTAGAGATCACCAAGCAATACCATGACCTTTACACCTTTGACTCCAAAGAAGTCAAGTGTATAGGAGCGATTAAGGATTTGGTTGTTTCCCTTACCCAGCTGCCTATGAAAATCTTAGTGATGGACATTGTGGTTGCTGACATTCCTTCTAGATTTGGGATGTTACTTTCCAGATCTTGGTCTAACAAATTGGGAGGTACCCTTCAAATGGATATGTCATATGTTACCATCCCAGTATTTGGAGTGGAATTCAGAAGGCTGTATAGGGAAACTCAAATGGCCTACATCATTAGTGGTAAGCACAATCCATCAAACCATCCTATATATGCTGAAGAAAAGGAATTGGGGTCATAAATTATGCACCTTGCTGCAGATGACAATGATTTCCAACCTGAATTAAGTGAAAAACAACACTTTCAAAGTGAAAATGAGCAACATTCAGAAGGAGGAAAAATATGGAAATTGTACTTTGATGGAGCCTCTTCAAGACAAGGATCAGGATCCGGTGTAGTCCTCATTTATTCTACTCAGCAGAAGGTGACCATATCATACAAACTACAATTTTCTACCACTAACAACACTGTTGAGTATGAAGCACTTGTGCTGGGTATGAAGGCAACAAAATATCTGGGAGCAGAACAACTAATTTCCTTTGGTGATTCAGAATTGGTGATTAAGTAGGTGATAAATAATTACCAAGTGAAAAATTCCAAATTGAAGAATTATAGGAATGAAGCCTGGGATTTGATTGAACATTAGTTTTCAACATTTAATATAAATTTCTTCACTAGAGAATAAAATCAAATTGCTGATTCACTAGCTATTGTTGCTAGTAATTTCAAAGTTCCTCTAGATGTCATGGCAGTTTATGATGTTCAAATAAAAAATAGACCTTCAATTCCTGATCACATCAAGCACTGGAAAGTATTTGAATATGACATGGAGATTCAAAAATTTTTGAAGTGTGTAGAAGAGTTTGGAGAGATACAAATTGATGATGAGGAAGAAATTGTTGAAAACCAAGATAACACCCCTTTTAAGAAAACTATGACTAGGAAAAACATTATAGATTTGAAAGTAACTTTATTCCTAAGGGTTTGCTTCCTTTTAGAAAGACTGTTAGATAATAATGATGTTTTTCTCAAGCCTGAAAGAAAGGTTGATAGAGAGAGTACAATAGAGTGTAACATTGGTATAGAATTGGTTTTTAGACTCATGTGGTGATCATTTATTAAAAAACTTTCCGGATTATCCACATTGCTAGAAAACGACTGTCGACGTTTCGAATCCCAACGGGGATCCATCATCAGGACATTTCTTGAATGAAGGGATTGAGAAAAAGACTAAGACCTTAAATATAGGTAGAAGAAGCAATCTAGAAAAGAGCCGACCAAAGTTTATAATTTTTTATATATTTATTAATTAATTTTTTTTTTTTAATTTTTATATATTTATTAATTAATTTTATAAAAGAGCCGACCAAAGTTTATAACTTTTATATATTTATTAATTTATTATATATATATAATATGACCCTAATTCCATAAATTTTATTTTATCAAGTTTAATAATCTACGTTATAAGGTAAAACTATAAAGGAGCAGGGGGACTCCTACAAGGTTAAAGTTCTCAATAATCTAATTTAAACCTTTTTAGGTCTAGAAAATATGATAAAAGACTAAATATTTTTATTTATTTATTTATTTTTTAAAAACAAAGTACTAAATAAAATCTAAATATATAATTGAATTAAAAGGATATATTTATTTACTATATCATTTTAATTTATTATATACCCAATTCTATTTAAAAACTTATTCTATATCCAATTATATTATTTATAATTCTTTAAATTTAAAGCTCTAATTCTATTAGAGTATTAATTACTAACCAAGATAAAAGAATACAAAGAAATAAAAGACCTAGAGGAGACTTAATAAGGTTAATCTAAATAAGGCCATAAATAAATTCAAAGGATATATCTATTTTAATTAGATATACCAATATAATTTATTATGGTCTAATTTTAATTATATAATAACATTAAAGGATTATTTTTATTTATTTAGAGGACTAAGCTCATTTTAATAAACTAAAAAACAAACTAAGCTAGGAAAAAGATTAGAAAGAAAGGGAAAAAATAATAAAATTCTAATGATTATCGATTCATTAATTAATTTTTATTATAACCAAATAAAAATTAATTAATAGGGATAATTATTAGAATTTTTGTTCATTAAAGTTAAAACTAAATTCAAATCAAAGGAGGAAGACCCTACCTGGGTTTATATACCTGAAAACTATACCTCAATGGAGGGTGTTTTTGGAGGAGCAGATTTGTCGAAGAAGAGGTCTCCAAGTGTCGTTGATTTCAACTCCACCATCCCTATTAAGATTATCTGGATGCTTTATAATCTCCAGGGCCTCTCTTATTTTTCTTCTTTGATAGTGCTCTTCTTTTGCAATTATTGTTGCATCTTCCAGACGAATTTGATGTTTGGTTTTAGAGGAGTGTTCTGCAAGGGCTGAGGTGCGCGATCGTTCATACTTGATGTCGGCTCCATGTTCTTTAAGTCTTTTCTGAAGTGAACGCCCCGTCTCACCTATATAACTCTTCCCGCAAGAGCAGTTGATTTTGTACACTCCTTTAAGTTGTTCCGGTTTTATGCTGTCCTTAACTGATCGCATCTTTTGCCTAATAGTGCCTAATGCCGAAAATTGAGCGAAAATATCGTTCTTCCTTAAGAGCTTGGCTATTTTATCAGTAACTCCTTTAATGTATGGAAGAACAACTCTTCCCCTATTTTCTTGATTTTCTTGGCGATTACATGGTAAGACTGAACCCTTAGCTCTTTCTAGGGCTTTTTTGATATCCCTCTCTTTATAACCCAAATCTCTGAAGGTGGTTGAAAGGTGATTGATTTCGTCGTTCAGGTGTTTGGTGTCAGAAACCCTCATGGCTCTGACAGCTAGGGTATTAAGAACACCAAACTTCTGAGCCGGATGATGGTATGACTCAGCATGGAGATAGCTATCTGTATGGGTTTTCTTTCTAAACACCTGGTGCCCAAGAGTTCCATCATCATTCCTAGTGACCAGAACGTCCAAAAACGAAATGCTCCTATTTTCTTCAACTTCCATTGTGAACTTAATCTCTGTGGAAATGGAATTGAGGTGATTAAAAAATCCTTCAAGATTTTATTTACCATGAGCCCATTTTATGTTGGTGTCATCCACAAACCTTTTCCACCAGTCAGGTTTTAAGGGATAAGAGGCAAGGGCCTTTTTCTCAAAATGTTCCATGTATAAGTTGGCAACAATAGGGGAAAGTGGAGATCCCATTGCGACACCTGACATCTGTTCATAGAATTCCCCTTGAAAGCTGAAGAACGTGGAGCGAAGGCAAATCTCAGCAAGCTTGGCTGCTTCAGGATCAGTGACATCTTTAATGACCTGGATAGCTTCATCTAGAGGGATTTTTGTGAAAAGAGATACCACATCGAAACTAACCAGGATGTCGCTTTCTTTAATCTTTTGATTCTTAATGAGCTTGACAAAATCGCCCGAGTCCTTGATGAAAGAGTCAGTATTCCCAACGAGAGGCTTTAGAATCTTAGCCACATATTTTGCTAGTTCATACGTAGGGGATCCTATGGTATTAACAATCGGTCTTAGGGGGATTCCTTCTTTATGGATTTTGGGTAATCCATAAATTCTTGGCATGACTTCACAAGACGGGGTCAATTTCTTTTTTAGCCTGTCGTCCAAC